>CAWUFW010002563.1:1800000-2154995 GCA_963921515.1 Calotriton arnoldi | reverse complement strand
GCACAACGCAGAGGCCAACCGCAGCGCCATGCATGCGTCGCACACAGACACAGGGACACAACCAAGCAGCACACACATCAGCCCCACCCCGAACGCACATGACACGTGACAGGCCGGCCACAGACATGTCCCCAACGCCCAATTCACGGACAACACCCAACGCCACACAACCGACGCACACATGTCAGTGAAGACACGCAACTGCAGGACACACCCCAGTGTAACAAACATGGCGTAGCACACAGCGGCGGCAACACCAACTAGGAGAAGCAGGGCCCCTTCGGGAAGAGGAACGCCAGTACCACACTGAAAAACCCATACCACCCTGCACATATGAACAAGACACATGAAACGGAACACCAAAGAGCCCGGGGACCGACAACAGGTGGCCCAAGAATAACATCCACACACAAGGCCCAACGCAGAGCGGAAAGGCAGGCTGCCGCCCACACAAGGGAGAGCAGACAGCACTGAATGACCTTCCATTCCAACTCCGAAACCACAGCCCTACGACAGAAGCCGGTGAATACAGCCATTGTCCAAGAATAGACCAACACAGGCATGCCGAGGAGACCGACCACAGGGCAGATAGCGCATATCACAGAAGCACACAACGGACGGGGAAGAAAGAAGAAAACACTCCCCCATGTCGGCCACATGCAAGTTAATTGGAAGGAGTCACACAGCACTGACCTTGAACTGTCTGAGAAGCATGTGGGAAGAGGGCCCGTGTCCTCCAAACAAGCCAACAGAACACAAGTCCTGTCTCCCTACGACTACACAGAGCTCACAGCAACCCCGGAGCGTGCACATTGCAGACTGCACACACAGCCGGAGCACGCCACCTCTACGAACCGCTGCGAAATGGCAACCGCAACACACCTACCCAACTACGCCGAACAGCTCAAGCTGTACCAAACCAACACGATACATACATTGGGATGCGATCTCCTGTCCCTGCTGAACGTAAGTTACCGACTGACTTACCGCATCACATTGTTCAGCTGCGTCATGCCCGTCTTCTACTGTCGGAGGTGTCCCTACCAGCATCCCGTCGAGATATGCCTCTCCAACCCGGCATGTCTGAAGGCGGACCTGCTACCACTACTCCTCCCTCTGGACGCACACGACAGGGCCTGCTCTGCCTATGGGGGCATGGCGTATGTGGCCAACATCGCACCCGCACTGAAATGGAACCACTGTGCCTCCACACGACGGATCATCGAGAACAGCTACATCGAATGTCACCCAGCATGCCCCATCATGGTCCTCCAAGGGACAACCTACGAACAACACCTTGACAGCCACCATCCGCTTCATTGGCTGGCAAACATGTACACCACCAATGACATGGAAGCCCTGCTGGACGGCATCGCATACCTGACAACCTGTAAATACGTCGGACCACAACGCAGGTTCCCCGAGTGACCTATGAAGTCCAACCCCGCACCCATGCTCAGCTTCCGCACGGACTGGCCAGTCACCACCACAACAGCCATACCAAACGACCGGCAACTGTAACCACACCATCAACGACATCGCCATGACATCGGATATGACCGGGACATGCACACTGTTCCCCATCACATCCAGGAACACCGCATGCATCGTGGGAGGCAGTGGCATGGGCTCTGTGCATCGCACCCACATGGACGGAACTGCACGAACAACCAGGACACGACATGGATCCAGCGCACATGGACACACACACCGCTCAGTGGACATGAATAGGTCGCCTGGAGTCTGTGGGTGCTGCACCCCTCCCACCCCCGCCCCGGGAATCCCATACCAGGACCTTTGCATGGACGACAAGTGCATACAACAACAACACGACCCCAGTGACTGTGACATGTCCAGTAACCACCACAGTGCAACAACAAGTGGCACGCCGCTGCATGCTACGCAAGCACATGCCCTGATGTCATCTCACATGCACGCGTGCATGAGGAACAACCGCAGCAAACCTGTCACATGGAACTGAGATGGACTGTGCCCATGATGCCGAGCGGTCTGGTAGGCTACATGTATACCGTCTGTGTCAAAGTCCGCAGCTCCGCAGCTATACGTAAATGTACATTAGCACAGCCTTGGCCAAGCAGATGTAACCCCACACCCTATCCCATTTGTAATCATGCTCAGTATATCCTCAACATGTATTCCGCTGCCAGTAGTGTCCACTATACTGCATCACAGAGGACAGAAGACTCAATATAATGTTTGAAACCAAAACTGTCTCCGCTGACTCATTTCACAAGTACGAATGAGAGAGGATGAGAGTATGTGAAGTACACGGCAGTCGTGACATGACCATGTAGTCCACTGGTATTGGATGTCAACGCAAATGAGTAGCACTACTGTGGAAGACACACATGTGTCGTGTGAAGTCGTATGGACGCAGTGCTCAGGTGGGTGGGTGCGACGGGTAGATGCGCACATGCCAAGTTGGAGCACGCCGTGTTGGGAGGGGTCATGAACAGTACACCACCGCTTCCCTGGGCATTGTGAGAGGACACCTGTCGGGGGGAGTGAACACGTGTGTGCACAGCAGCCGGGCACACGTACAAAGCGGTACCAGGCGCACCTCAGCCCACCCTCTGTGGACAAGCTGGATCCTGTTGTGCGCCGGCCATGCCCCTTGACAAGGCACACACAGCCCCAGTCGACCAGGTGTAACCCCAACATAGTCAATCCGCACAGGCGATACAGGGCACGGGATGGCAGTGGAGCATGGTGTGTGAGAGGTCTCCTCGCGCTCCTCCTGGTCATATCACGCAGGCAATAGAACCTCAACGTCTAGCATGGCACAAGTCAGATGGAAGTGTAGGGGGACGCACCACAGCACGAGCAGCACTGACGTCACGGGAGGTGGCTCGCACCATCCCATCCATTGCCCATCATACCAACCACGCCACATGCCATTGCGACTAAGTGCAAGCGCGTGCGCCACCACCCCCGAGCCCTCCCCAGAGAGGCCAAAGAGTGAATGTGTGGGCCAACAGCCACAGACGGACGCGGCCTGGCCGCAAGGGCAGCCACAGCCACTGGGTGTCGCAGGTGGCGGATCCGGAAGGCGAAGACTGTGATGCATAGTCCATGCAGGCCGGGTCTCCATTTGGGGCACCACGCAGGTGGACGGCGTCCCGCCACACATCATACCCTGAGACAGCCCACTCGTGCAACTGGACCCACACATACACTCCTTGCCCTCTCTGGTGCGAGCTTGGGGCTGCCTGTGCAAGCGCTAGCCTCGCAGGTGAGCATGCATATTGGGGGGCGAGGGGAGGACATGAGGGCTGGGGCGAAGATGACTGTATCACTGTCAGTTAGTACAAGGGATGACCCAGATGTGGAAAGGAAGAGACGTGTCCCGTGTGTACTGCAACTAGTCGCCAATCCAACTACCCCCCATGTCCGGAATGTAAGCCCGCACCTAGGCCCGCCCATCCGCCACATCGAACATACCACCAGCACGACAACCTTCCCATTCGAAACACTGACTGGGGGTGGCGACCAGTGAACAATCATGTGTAGCCTACCCACGCGTACATGTGGGCCCTCCATGATCCATGTCACCTGCGGCAAAGACATGACATGCGCAATGAGGGAAGTGAGGAGAGCTGTCCGCCCCACGCGCAGAAGGTGCATCAGCTCCACAGACCCAGCAGCGAGTCCAGCAGGGGTCACATGTGCAGGGGCAGCTGTGCCTGGTGTGAAGGCACATGCATATAGACAGCACATCGACCAATGTGTAGTCTGCCCACATCCACAGTCCATCATCATGCGGACATAGGAATTGAACACAGGGCAACACATCTTAGTTGGTGCACCCACCGTGACCAACAATGCGCAATCATCGACGTACCCGCCCTGTGCATGGCCCCCCACCCAACGGAGGCACATCCAGTGCCACCATCCCACACACACAAGCCTTCCACGGAACATGCTGTGTCCAATGGTCAGTACAGAGTCAGCGCCCATCTGGTGGATCCTGAACAGGAGACACATGCACACACATGCCAGCTCCCACTATGTACGTCTGCCACCTGGCACGTGCAATGTAACCTCTCACCTGTGACGTGTGACTGCAAGCACACAGCCGTCTTGGCATGGGGCTGTCAATGTGGACACCAGTCAATGTTTCGGGAGCTGTGATCCGTACAGTGCTGTACATAGGGTGCAGTGCTGACACCTACTACTGTCTCATATCCCCTCGTGCCACAGGTCCCACTTGTATTGGCCGCTCAGCCCGTGCCCACATCATCGTCGTCGTGTGCCATACTCATCCAGCCTCGGAAGCAGTTCCATGCTCAGCAGACACTCATGTTGCCGTGGCGTTGCCGCTTGACGAATATGCAGTCAGTCCCCATCAGCACGCCCGCAAGTCATTGGGGCCTAGATCCCCATGTGCATGCACATGGCAGTGGTATGTCTCACTTGCCATTGCCATTGTTGGGAGACCTGTGTAAGTGTATTGTGGCCGTGCCGTCCCAGCTTGACAGCTGGGCTGTGGCTCATGTGCTTGCTCAGTCATGTCAGTGATGTGTATGCGAAATTGCTATGTGCCGTGTTGCTTTGACATGTGTCCTCTGCCATTTAACCCAGGCGGAGACCGAACTTTGACCGCCCATACCAATTGCTGGCGGACATGGACGATACAGAGGTAATCAGGAAGTTTCGGCTGGACAGGCCAACTCTGCATCGACTGTGTGCCATGTTAGAGCCCCATCTCCGTCCCCGCAGGGTGTATCCGACTGCTGTCACCCCCACGGCTAAGGTGATGGCCGCCATGCATTTCTTCGCCACTGGGTCATTCCAGCACACAGTGGGCAGTGGAGGAGGGATGTCCCAGCCCATGTTCAGCAAGGTGCTGAGGGATGTACTGGCAGCCATGATGCTGTGCCGAAACAGGTACATCAGATTCCCCAGGGCTCGTGAATTGGCGGCAGTGAAGGGTGCATTCTATGCCCTTGGCAGAATCCCACACGTCGTGGGAGCCATTGACTGCACTCATGTTGGCCTTGTTCCACCACAGGCCACTGAGCACCTGTACCGCAACAGGAAGCACACGCACTCCCTGAATGTGCAAGTGGTGTGCCTTGCGGACATGGTGATCACCCACGTGTGTGCCAAGTTTCCAGGCTCGGCCCATGACGCACACATAATGCGCAACAGCATCTTGCCACGACTGATGGCCAATCTGCAACAGGATCGTGCCTGTATTGTCGGTGAGTATGTGGAGTGGTGTAGCGTGCTGGTTGTGCGATGCTGTCCCCTGTCCAGTTGGAATTGCAACGATTCTCTGTGTCCCTCACACCCAGGTGACTCTGCGTATCCGAATGGGGCATGGCTGCTCAGTCCATTGAGGAATCCTCGCACCCCAGCAGACGATCGATACAATGAGGCACATGGGAGGACCAGACGTGTGGTCGAGCGTACCTTTGGCCTCCTCAAGTCCAGGTTCAGGTGCCTGGACCGCACCGGGGGTGCACTGGCGTACTCCCCACAGAAGGTGTGCCAGATAGTGGTGGCGTGCTGCATGCTGCACAATCTGGCCATTCGGAAGCAGATCCCCCTCATTGTGGATGACGGAGATCAACCAGGGCCCCAGCCCGCAGACCAGGACAGCTCGAGTGAGGTGGACAGCGGAGAGGAGGAAGCTGGGAATGTGCGCCAGCAGCTCATCGCCCGCTACTTCACTTGACGGTGAGTGTCCATGTACGACGGATGATGTGTCTGTATCTGTGCAGGTGTGTGTGTGCTGTGTCAGGGTGGCCGTATGTTCACTGCGTGCAGTGTGTCAACGCTCCATGGCCAGGGTAGTATGCCACTGTTGGTGACTGTGGCATTGTGCCCTATTGCTCTGTGCGATGTGTGTACATTGCTTGTAGTTGTTGACATGTACTGTGTGATGGGTGTGTGACACACTCATTGAATGTGCTCCTGTTCTGTCTCCCACCCCTAGGTCCCTACAGGCCCTCCGGATTCCATTGCCATGCCACGCATCAGGTGCCTTTCCGCCCAAGGTGGCCGTTGTATTCCGTACAAATAAAACACAGGGCACAAACAGCAGTTAGTGAAAAAGGTGCATTTATTACAAACTGTGACATGTGATTGTGTGTAAGGTGATGACAAAAGTGGTGCGTGCAGTGACAATGAGCTGTCGGTCATGGCTGCGTGATGATCAGGGTGTACCCACTGGTTCTATGTCCATAGTCCAACACACACATGCCATCCAGCTGGCTGTGTGGAGTGGGATCGTAGAGCAAGTCAATGCAGTGGCTGGTCAAGGAAGGCTGGCGGAAGGCTGGCTGGCTGCCTCACTTGCGACTGGAGCGTGCGAAGTCCTCCCGGGAGATCTGTTTCCTCTTCGGACGGCCCCTTCCACGTTTGGGAGGGGGTGTGTGGTGGCGACCTGCTGGTGGTGGGTGAGGTGTGCTCACTGGCTGTGGACGCAGGGGAAGTGGACACTGCTGCCCGACCCTGCGCCCTAGCAGGTGGTGGCGGAGGTGGTGTTGCTGGCCTTGCCTGTGACCCCACCGCCACCACCAGCTGGCCCATGAGGTCCACGAGTTGGTCCATACGGGACACGAATTGGCCCATATGGGCGTCCATGGACCTCAGCACCCCCAGCACCTCCCGCGTGTCAGTAGCAGACCTGGCCCATTGTCCTTGGGCCTCTTCATAGGCCCCAAGGACTCTGGCCATTTGAGGCAGGGCATGGCTCCCAGGGGAGGCTGGCGTTTCCCTGACCCTGCTCCTCCTACCAGTCCTGCTGCCACCGGCCTGCCCACTAGCCACATTGCACACCACGGTCCTCGCTGTGGCTCCCAGGGTGGATCCAGTCGGCCGGGCCACCACCTGCGCTGGGGCTGGTGCCAGCGAAGACGTGGTGGTGGTGGAGGCGGTGGTGGTCGGTGCGGCGATGGTGGCGGTTGCGGCAGTGGTAGTGGCCGCAATGACCGTGGGTGTGGCCGCAACGACAGTGGCAGCAGGGGACTGGGACTGTTCAGCATCCCTGGATGATGGGTTGGTGGGTAGGAGGGGTCCTGGGGAGCGGCTGGGCCCTGCCACGCCAGATGGGCCAGCTTGGTGGTCCGTGTCCGAAGAGGAGGACAGATCCTCCAGATCCGTGTGTCCTCGTTGGGGGCTTGTGGGCTGGCTGTGCTGGCTGCTGTCTCCATCCCCAGCATCCGGCAGTTCGTCACCTGTGGAGAGAATGAGATTTGTTATTGTGTTGCACCTGGCGAAGTATGTATTAGTCGTCTGACATTGGCAGTTCGTGCAATCTCGTACATGGGTTTCCCGGAGGCGAGTGTGTGGCTGTGGCATCTGTAGTTGTGTGTGCTAGGCAATGGGACTGTGTGCTGTGCACATGTGGCATGGGACGGATTGGCCATGCCGATGGGTGTGTTGCTGTGCCCCTACTCATTGTGACTCTGGTGTATGCGGGCTCCTGGCCCATCCTGGGTCTGGTTTGTACTTTGCTTTTGGAGTTCATATGGAACGCTTAGGAACGCATATGGCAACATGGGGGCCATGCCCCAGATTCGCATTTGGGAGGGGATATGCTTTTGGGGTTCAAATGGAACGCTTAGGAACGCATATGGCAACATGGGGGCCATGCCCCAGATTCGCATTTGGGAGGGGATATGCTTTTGGGGTTCAAATGGAACGCTTAGGAACGCATATGGCAACATGGGGGCCATGCCCCAGATTCGCATTTGGGAGGGGATATGCTTTTGGGGTTCAAATGGAACGCTTAGGAACGCATATGGCTACATGGGGGCCATGCCCCAGATTCGCATTTGGGAGGGGATATGCTTTTGGGGTTCAAATGGAACGCTTAGGAACGCATATGGCAACATGGGGGCCATGCCCCAGATTCGCATTTGGGAGGGGATATGCTTTTGGGGTACATGCTGTGAGCCATGGGTGCCGAACGTGACATGTGTTGTGGCAGCATGACAGTGCATGGTCTGAGGTGTGTGCATGCCTGACATGCCCTGCATATTTGCTGTCTGTTGTGGTTACTGGACATGGCATTGGACGCATCGTTATGAGTGAGTGATAGTTGTGTGCCAGCCAACGTATTGCAGTTGTCCCATCTCCTTGGTGTGCGTGCTGCCCTGTGCCATGTGCATCACTGCAGTGCTCGGGGGGTGTGGCCCATGTTGTGTGTTGTTGCTCACAGTGTGTCGTGCGCTTAATTGACTTCTGGCACATGGTTGGTCATGGGCATGTGTCTTAGCGTGACTGCTGTATGTGTGGCAGCTGTGCGGATGACATGCCTTTCATGAGACTGGGGCTGACGGATGGGATGGATGGTATGTTGTATGTGCATGGTGTGTCTGTGAGTTTGATGGGTTCAGTGGTGTTCGTGTGCATTTATGTTGTTCCGCTCTGTTGCGTCTAGTGTTGTTTGTCTTACATAGGCGTAGTTGTGGGGTGTGGGGTTGACAGGCAGTGGGGGCTACATGGACAGGACTTCAATGGTGTTTCGGTTGTGTGTGATGAGTTGCACAGTGGCTGCCGTGTGGGACTATATTCAGTGTGGCTTGTGCATGCAGACGTGGCTCCTTGGGTGTTGCTATGTCTGTGATGGGTCATGTGGGGTGTGAGTCTGTTGTTCATGTCCGTGTGCACATTGTTCACTTGTTCGTGACGGTGGGCGGTGCTGCGTGTTCGTCTGCTACGTGACATGTCCCATGTGTTGGTGGTGTTATGGTCCTCATGCCTCCAGTAATCCAGCCCTGTCCAGTTTCCCACCTGCAAGTTGTTCGTGCGTGCACTGTACTGGATGCCACATGGCTCTATGCGGGGGTGCTCCATGTTGCAGGTCTGTGGGGGTGGGGGGTGTAGTGGGTCGTGGGGGTGGCTGTACACCCACTGACACCGATTGCTGTGGACCGTGATGTCTGCCTTTCGGCTGTCGTTGTGCACTGCGGTGGCTGACACGTGGCTGTGGGGTGTGGGGGATGCTCCTCCTTGCTGTGCTGTGGGACTGGGGCCTGGTGTGTGTTGTACTTGGGCTGTCCACCGTCCCACCCACTGCACTTTGTGTTCCTGCCACTTACCTGTTACTTGTCGGTTAGTGCAGCTGTGGCGGACACATGGGTGTGGTGGGTGCTCGTTGTGGCGCTTCTGGCATATTTGGGGACCTGTTGGTGGTTACGTGGCTGGCTTAGTGTACACATGTCCCCACGCATCTTACAGTTGTTCGGTTTGGGCTGTGTGTGGTAGTGTCTGTTGCATGTGTGTGTGATGTGTTGTGTATTGTGTGCTGGACATGGGGGTGTTTGTCCCTGGGAGCTGTGGCATGGTAGTTGCGCATGTGAGTACATAGCGGTGTGCTGGTATACATTAGTTTGTACTTACCAGCCTCCACTCCCCCTGCTAATCCGGCGAGGATCTCCGGATGGATTACGACTCGCACCTTCTCCTCCCACGCTTTGAAGGTCTTAAAGAGCGCGGGATTCCCTCCGCCAGTGACGGCAGCCAGCTCTCTGTTTTTGCCCTCCTTCTTCTTGACCAGGCTCTTTACGTCATTCCAACGTTTGTTTATCTCGACTCTGTTTCTGGGCAGGGTCCTGACTGCATTGACCTGGTCTACGATCCGGTTCCACATTCTGTTTCTGGTGGCTAGTGGTGTGTGCTGGACCATGTTCCCATAGATTTGTGGGTACACCTTGATGATCTCGTCGACCATGACCGTCAGCTCCATGGGCGTGAACTTGGGCATCCTTTGTGGTGCCATGGTGTTTGTGGTGCTGGTGCGGTGTGTGTTGTGTAATGTGCAGGGGGTTTGTGGTGCCGGTGTTTGGTGGTGGTGGTGGTGGTTGTGATGTGTGCGTTTCTGTGGTGTGCTGCTGTCCTTGCTGTGTCACTGTGTCCTCTCCTCTCCTCTCTGGTTTGCAATGTAGCAAGGGGTTGTGGTCTGTGGGAGTGCTGCTTTTGTACTCACCTATGTGGGTGTGTCCTCATGGTCTGTTGTTTTCAGGTGTGTTGTGTCTGGGGTTCTGGCCTTTGTATTTTTTGTTTGTCCGGGGGTGTTTTCGGGATGTGTACTGTGCTTGTGTATTTGTGTGTGCCTTGCTGTGTGGACTTGTTGGCCATGTTGTGTGCTATTGGTTTTGTGTGCGGATGGTTTCTGTGCAGGTACGTTGGCGCCATGGCTTCTGCCGTGTCGATTCTCATCGGCGTTGTTTGCGCTGGCGGGCGGTATATTTGTTGTTTTTCCGCGCTCATGGCGGTGCGATCGTAATTTCACGTGCGGTGTGTCGGCCGTGTGGGCGGGCGGTTTTGTGTTGTCGTGCGTGTTTCCGTCCGTGGCGGGCGGTTTGACTCCGACTCGGACGATGGCGGGCGGTATTTTGTGTGATTTTTCCGCCGATGGCGGTTTTCGGTTTGTGTACTCATAATGGCGTGGTCGGTGTTCAGGCGGTGTGTGCGGGCGGATTTATGCCGCTTCCATGCCTGGCGGATTTATTTACGCCGGGTATCGTAATGGGCCCCTTTATTCCTAAACTGCATAAGAATGCTACATCCCCTCCAGGTAGACCTATAATTTCAGCTATAGGCGGGTTGATGGAGAATACATCTAAATATATAGACTTTTTTCTACAAGATTATGTAAAGCAGTTACCTTCCTTTGTGCCGGACTCTGGTGATTTTCTGAGACAGTTGAATGATTTTAAATGGGACTCGAGCTATTTACTTATGTGTCTGGATGTAACATCGCTATACACAAGCATCCATCATCAGGATGGGATGCGAGCAATTGAATTTTATTTAAATTCTAGACCTCTACATTTGGCACATCATAGCAAAATGCTTAGTATGATGAACCTATATTGTCTAAATAACAACTATTTTCTGTTTGCCAACCAGGTATATCAACAAATAAGGGGAGTAGCTATGGGAGCATGTTTCTCCCCTAGCTACTCCTGCCTTCATATGGGCTGGTGGGAGGAAATGATATTAAACAGAGATCACAAAACAGATGTAGACAATCATGTCAGGATTTGGCTACGCTATATAGACGATTTATTCGTAATATGGCAAGGCACTGAAGATTCAGCACAGAACTTTGTAAATAGCATTACTCAAAACAACATCAATCTACATTTTACTTCTAAAATCAGCAGTACTAGTGTGTGTTTCCTTGATGTGGAAGTATTTATTGAGAACAACAAAATTGAAACAAAACTTTATCGAAAGAAAACCGCAGGAAACAGTACGCTACATGCGTCCAGCCAACATCCACGTCATCTCATCCATAGTATACCCTATGGAGAAATGTTGAGGATGGGCCGCGCATGCAGTAGAGAAGGAGATCTTATAGAAGCCCAAATAATGAGTAAATCAAGATTCTTAGAACGAGGCTATAAGGAGAGCACCTTAGACATAGCTATTGATAAAGCCAACAAAATCAATAGAAAGGAACTCCTGATGAAAAAGGCCCTACGAGATCCTCCATCTTCTCAAAAAGTAATACTGAAACAAGATTGATTTTAACCTACAGTAGGGAACAGAATACCCTACGTAGAATAATCAACAACATTTGGCCAGTGGCTAGAAATGATCCAGTCATTGGCAAACTGTTGCCTAAGAATCCCAACATTACATTTCGTAAGTCCAAATCCATGAGGGATTACCTTGTAAAAAGTAGTCCAGAAGTCATCAATACTACAAACTGGCTTAGCAAACGCAAGGGATTTGTTAAATGCCAAACGTGCAGGGCATGTAAATATGGGACTAACAAAACAATGTATACTACACCATTTTCGGATGTCCCAAAGAAAATTACAAAGTTTCTCACATGCCGTTCTGAATATGTGGTGTATGTGTTGGTCTGGTCTTGTGGGCTGCAGTATGTGGGCAGTACCAAATTACAGGCCCACAAACGTATACTGCAGCACATGAGAGCAATCACTAATAATGACCACACATACCCAATTGCACGACATTTTAAGGAGAAGCATGCCAGCAATTTGGAGCATTTATCATATTTTCTGATTGACTCGATCCCAGTTTTGAGGAGAGGGGGAAATAGGGAAGCAAAATTAAGACGCTTGGAAACCCAGTATATCATAGAACTTGATACCAAGACCCCTAATGGACACAACTCTAGTGAGGATTTTCACACATGGTTATATTAAATTAGATGTCTATAATATAACCATTCCTCATATATCAGCATTCCCTCATGTGTCCTATGTCCATATGTCTGCATCCATTACACGACAATTTGTATATATTTTTTTAAACTAGCCTGATTAGAATCATTATGTAAACATCTTTCAGTTGCCTATCAGCATTTATGCTACATATCCAAAAAGGGAAACTGGATTTTGATTCAAATTCTTTATAGTTCCCAATTTTTTAAATTTAGTTAGTTAATAAATAGCCATGGGACAGGGGCTGTTCCTGGCAATACACGTTAATTTTATTCAAGCACTTTTAGCACTTTTTAGATAAACTGTGAGATGAGTCATGCTGGCTAAATGAAAAAGAATTGTGCTAGGACAATAATCCTTATGACCAGCAAAAAGGGTAACATTTTTAATCAACACAAATATTTTTATAAGAGCTATGTATTTTACAAATATATTTATGGGCTTTTTTAGTATCATCCAATTTTGATATAGAAATTTAAAAAGTTTAATATGCCTTTTAACTTTGTTGAATTATTTATACTCTACCTTTTTATGTATTTAATATATATATACAGATTGGTTTTAGTATATACATAAATATTATATTAACATCTAATCCTTTATAACAATTAAATGTAATAATATTATTTTTTGCTGAATTTGCACAGTTTCCATGTAAGATAGCCGTGAAGTATTTTCTCTATGTCTGTCTAAATTTGATTTGCACGAGTGAGGCACCGGGCACTTTAAAAGAGTTTGTGTAACTCCTAGAGCGCGTCATGTGATCAAGGCCGAGTGAGGCCGAAACGCGTCATGGCGGTTGTGGTGAAGGACGATTAAAGTTTAATTTATGCACGAAGCCTGGGTTCGTCTCCGTTTGTTCCTGAGGAAAAGGAAGTAGTGGTGAACGGTGGAACAGGAATATATATAGTTATATACATACACACACACACATATATATATATATATATATATATATATATATATATATATGGTACAGTCTCACGTCTACATCAACAGAGAAACAGCTGGATATATGATGTAACACGTATGTGGCATAGAAAGCAGACTTACATTTCCCTTCAATTCAAAGATAAATACTGCAGCCATTTTGTAGCAGGCAAAGTCCTGCCATGGCCGCAGTATTTATCTTTGAATTGAAGGAAAATGTAAGTCCGCTTTTATGCCACATATGTGTTAAATACAGGCTGATGTAATACGTAAGCGGCGTGAGAAAGGCTCTGCGGGTGTCGAAACGCATTGACGCTGTTATGTATGCCATAGGATTTGAATAAATTCATATATCCAGCACTACACAGAGCGCCTTTTCTCTGTTGATGTAAACAGAGACTGTACCATATGAAATTTACGCCCGGGCGCAGGTGTGACATGGGCGCCCTTGGCGTTTTGGATGCACGCCGCCGCACGCAACCACAGGAGATGATTGATATATATACATACATATCAATCAAAAATCTCTGGTTTCTCAAGCAAATTTTAAAGAAACCACCGCACTCCAGTGCTGATTATTCCAATTTCTTTTTTATTTCGGACACAGCATCTACGCGTTTCGGTGCCGCTGCACCTTGATCACGATGTAGATCTTTGCATTGTTGCGTGTTTTACATCATTAGCCATGTGTTCAACATTTCATATTCATCAAGAAAGTACTGCCTCAACTTCTTTTTTTTTAGTTTTAGGCCGCCATATTTAAACATGTTTTTGTCACATTATTCAAGGCAATAAATTACTTTTTCACGTTCTATAAGTGTAGAACTTGTTCATCTAACACCAATTGATTAGTATTACAATTGAATTTTAAATAATAATGAACAAACATATAAACAAACTAATTAGCTCAAACTGTCTTAGTTTTATAGTGCCCACGTTTATTGTTTTGCCAGTAACTTTGGTGCCGCTTGACGAATCTTCACAAAATTTCAAAAAACTTCCCCTTTTTGGTTCAGCTGCTGTATTGAAAATTTCGGGCTGATCCGTCAAACGGGGGCCGAGAAAAAAGGGGGGTTCCAAAAAGCATTTTCCCCATGTAATGTCTATGAGGATTTTTCATGTTTTGAACACGACTACAGCCAAACCGCTGAAGAGAATTACACCAGAATTGGCAGACAGGTAGATGTTGGTCTAGAAAGCGTGCTTTTTGTAATTTGGTGTAAATCCATTCAGTAGTTTAAGAGATCTTTAAGTTTAAAAAATGTAGATATCAGTGGACTCGCGGATCGTACTGAAATTTGATTGGCTGCCAACACTTCAACCAGGAAGTGTTAGCAGCCATCTTGGGACTCGGCTTGAAGCAGAATCCCACAAAAAATGTAGAAAAAAAAGAAAAGGGTGCAGGGTAGGAATAGCCTGCCCCCCCCAGATAGGGTGGGGGGGGTCTCACAGAGACCCAGCTGAGGGTTAAAATATTTTTTTTTAATTCTATTTTGCCACGAATTCGCGGTGGACCCACGGATCTGCAGCAAAACTAAAAAAAAAAAAAGATGTGCGGGCTCATGCGCGTCTTTTTGATGAAACCCCTAGATGGGCCAAATCTTGGGGGCAGTGTTTTTAAATTATGCTGGGGGTGCCCACGCAGCACCCCCGCACCCCAGAGACCACCACCTTCCCGGAGCAAACAATAAAATGATGCAGGGGCCTGCACTGCACCCCCGCAGACCCGGAACCACCACCTCCCCAGGGATATTTGTAAAATTAGTGCGGGGAGGCCTGTATAGCCTCCCCGGCAGCCCCGGGGACCGCTGCCAACCCAAGGCTAATTACAATGAAATGGGGGGGCCACACAGAACCCCCTTGCCCTGGGGACCACCACCTTCCCAGGGCTTTTTATTTTTGACATGGGTGGGCCTCACAGACCCTCCATGGGCCCAGAGAACCACTACCTCCCTGGTGCCAAACTCCTTTTTTAGAAATGGGAGGGGGGTCACGTGGCCCCCCTTCCGGGCCATTCTCGACCCCGAGGACCACCACCTCCCCAGGGTAGTCACTAAAACAAGAAAGGGGGGGCCACATGCACTCCCCTTCCTGAAGCCATACATGGACCTGGGGACCGCCACCCCCCAGGGCCAGTTCCTGCTATGTCCCAGGGTGCCCACCCAGGGGACATAGCTGTTTGTTATGGCTTGGAGGAAGCTTTACCGCTCCTGCCAAGTCATAGGAAACTGTGCTCCGCTTTGAGCATGCGAGAGCATTTTTTTCTCACTTGCTCAATACGGAGCACAATTGCTTTGACAGAGAGGGAGCTGCATGTTGGGCAGCTCCCTCTCTGTCAAATCAATGACGGCTCCAGCAGAAGGTGGGGAGATGGCAGGGACTGCGACAGCCTTGAGGCTTCTCCTGCAGTCCCCAACATTGCAAGGTGGGTGCCCTGGGTCGGACCAGGGCACCCACACTAGAGGCCGGGCCTCGGGGATGGGGTCCCTGGGGAAGAAATCGGCCTGGGAGGGTGGGCCACAGATCCCCTCCCTTTAATTTATATTGAGAAAAAATGGCTGGGCTCGGGTCCCCTGGGCTGAAAATCTGCCCCATTGAAAAAAGGCCTAACCCAGGGGGATGGGGTCCCCAGGGCCCAAATCGACCCGGGAGGGGGCCCCTCGGCTCCCCTCCCTTTAGCTTTTTGTAAAAAGGCTGGACATGGGGATGGGATCACTTGGGCTGAAATTGGCCCAGGAGGGGGTGCCACGCGTACCCCTTTCCAGAATTAAAAAGACCGACCTGGCAAGTCGCCCGACGCCCCACCCACTTTCCCTACCACTCTACAAACGCGCCTCCTGCTGCACTGCTGGTTGGGGGATGAAGTCCTCTTGGGTCCAAAGGGTCCTTGGGGGCCAACAAGCCCTCCTGTTACCTCCAGTAAGTCCAACACAGTGGGATTGCTGATAGGTCTTCGGAGGCCATGCCCCCTTTCTCCACCACTCTGCAAACACGCCTCTTGGCGCACTTCTGGTTGGGCGATGCAGTCTCCTTGGCTCCAGAGGGTCCATGGGGGACAACAAGCCCTCTTGTCACCTCCAGTAAGTCCCACACAGCCTGATTGCTGAGAGAACTTCAGAGGCCCCACCTCCTTTCTCCACCACTCTGAAAACGCGCCTCCTGGTGCACTGCTGATTGGGGGATGAAGTCCCCTTGGCTCCAGAGGGTTTTTGGGGGTTTTTGGGGGCCAACTATCCCTCATGTAACCTCCAGTAAGTCCTACACAGTGAGCTTGCTGAGAGGTTATCAGAGGCCATGCCCCCTTAATCCACCACTCTGCAAACGCACCTCCTGGCACACTACAGGTTGGGGGATGAAGTCCCCTTGGCTGTTGAGGGACCCTTGAGGCCAAGAAGCCCTCCTGTTAGCTCCAGTAAGTCCCCTACAGTGGGATTCCTGAGAGCTGGTCTAAGGTACTGCCCACTTTCTCCACCACTCTGCAAACTTGACTATTAGTAAACAAAATCATAGAAATTCACTCTAAAAACCAAAGGTTACAGGGATGTTATAGTTAGGAAATAGAATTTGAAAAACCTTAGAAATTCACTGAAAAAAACAAAGGTTACAGGGATTTTATAGTTAGGCTCAGATTTCCCTTGTACAAATCCAGTGAAATTCAGCAGTTATAGTAACCTGAGCTAACTATAACTTACGCCCCCGCAGTGACCTGCTTATGACCTCACATATTACATCACTCATGACATGGTCAGTAACATCACTGATGACATCTCAAATGGCATCATTGATTATATCATTGATGACTTCATCAACAGAACCACTCACACCCCCACACAACCTTTTGTACACCCATTCACACACCCATACAGCCACTGACATAACCATTCACAGACCTTTACCAGTACTCACACACTTACTCACTCCTCCATAGAGCCACTCACACACCCACTCACTTGTAAAGCAACTCACACAACCATACAGCCACTCACACAACCATTCAACCACCCATACAGCTACTCATACAACCAGTCACTCATCCCTACAGTCACTTACATAGCCACACACTCATCCATACAGCTACTCACACACCCACTTATTTACCTCCACAGTCACTCACACACCCACTCACTCACCCATACAGTCTCAACACAGCCACTCAGTCACCCATATAAGCACTCACACACCCACACAAACACTGACATACCCATTCACACATCCATACAAGTACTCACACTTCTTCTCACTCACCCATACAGCCATTCACAGAGACACTCACTCTCCAATACAGCCACTCACACACCAACTCACTTAACCAAACACCCACTGAAACAGCCACTCAATCACCAAAACAGTCACTCACACACCCAGTCACTCACTCATACAGCCATTTAGCTACCCACTCACTCACCCGTACAGTCACTGCACACCCACTTACCCACTTATAGAGCCACTCGCTCACCCATAAAGCCACTGACACACCCACTCATTCACCAATGCAGCCACTCACACAGCATCTAACCCACCCACACAGCTAATCACACACCCACTCATACATCTATACAGCCACTCATACACACAAGAATACATACAGTCACATAGCCACTCACATAATATTTGTTACAACCAGTATCACTCAGTAGTAGTGCACTTAGTATAGTAATTTAACTTTTGTAGTAGGTTAGTATATATGTTTAACAATCATAAACTCTTAGAAAATACACTCATTGGATGATGTCATTAGTGATGCCATCAGTGATGTCATTTGAGATGTCATCAGTGATGTCAGTGACCATGTCATGAGTGATGTAATATGTGAGGTCATAAGCAGTGCATTGCCGGGGCATAAGTTATAGTTAGCTCAAGCAACTATAACTGCTGAATTTCATTGGTTTTCACATGATTGTGTTTCTATAGGAAATGCCTTTTTGTGTTTGTAATAACTTTTAATCCGTTTGACAAATTTCCACTAAACTTTCCCAAAAAAGTGCTATTTTTTACTAGTTTGTACTTTGTCAAAAGTTTCTGGGTAATCCGTCAAGCTGGGGCCGAGAAAAAGGGGGAGGAGCAAAATGCATTATTCCCCATTCTTTTTTTCCATAGGAACTTTAGACACAGCCACAGCCCAAACTGCTGAACAGATTTACACCAAATTTGTCAGAAAGCTAGATTTAGGTCCAGAAAGAGTGCTTTTTGTGATTTGGTGTAAATCCATTCATTTGTTTTTGAGCAATTAATGCTCAAAAATTGTATATATCATGACGCGGAGAATCCACGGGCCAATAGATTTCTTTGAGAGATCTGGTTGGTTCGCACCACATCAACAACGATGCAACGGCAGCCATCATAGGACTTGGGACTCAGTGCCAAGTCCTAACAAAAAAGGTGAAAATAAAGACATAAGGAAGCAGGGTAGGGATACCTTGATCCCTAAGCCTGGTGGTGGGGTCCCAAAGGGGCCATGCTTGGTGCCAAAATCGTTTAAAAAATAAATTGTTGATAATCTGTGAATGAGCCACAGCAATTGTTTTTAAAGTGCTGGCTCCTGTGCTTCTTATTTTATAAATAAAAACAGGGCAGGCCAGGGCCCTTGGGGATGGTGCAAAATGTTTCTATTGGGGATGGGGGAAAGTGGTCCCGGAGACTCCATCCCCCGGGGCCAAGGTATAAAATGAGGGGGAGAAGGGCACCTGGCCCCTCTCCCTAGCCTCTTAAGGCCCCGGGGACTCCATCCCCCGGGGCTGGCTCTCAGACTAAGTCCCAAGGACCAACCCCCAGGGCACAGTGGTTTTTCTGCCCTCATGATGCATTTTTAAATCTCCTGCTGACAGAAGGAACAGCCTAACTTACTTGCAGGAGCACAGGCAGGAAAGGCACGTCTGCTCCCAGATGGCGAGTGAATTAAAAATGCTTTCACCAGGTGGGAGCAGATTTCTGGCTGTTTTAAAAATGGGGTTGGAGCAAACATGTTTCCTTGCCTCTACTGATGCGGTGCGGGCAGGGAAACTACTTAGTGCCGGGGGACAGTGCTGCTTTGGGCAGGAGGAATGCTGGCTCCCACAGTATGCAGGAAGCTGGCTGGGGCTGCGGGGGCCCTGGAGCTCCCCCGTGACCCCTCACGTACTGCTTGGTGGGTGCCTCGAGTGGGCACTGAGGTACTCACCTATAATTTGGACAGGCCCTGGAGGATGAGTCCCCAGGGCCACAAAAGGCTCAGGCAGTGGAACAGCATAACCTCCCTCCCCTTGTTTATTGGAATTATGCCCCAGAAGATGGGGTCCCTGAGCCTATTAAAGCTCACGGAGTGGGGCTGTGCACCGCCCCTCCCCTTAATATATATGTTTTGGCCTCTGGAGATGGGGTCCCTGGGGGCACTATTGGCTTGGGGAGGGGGGCAATGCAACTATTGGCATTCCTCTCCTCAAAGGCCATAGGGGATGGGGTCCTGTGCCGCTTCCCGATTACAATTATTATTTGTTGGCCGCAGACCCCGGCCTCAGATGGGAGGGTTTATGTATGGTAATCAAATATTACTTTACGTTAAAATCAACCAAGGAAATTCACTGACAAAAGCAAAGGTTAGACCTTGTGCCCTCAGATAACTATAAACGGTGCCCAGGCCATGGACTACTTATTACCCCACATATTACATCACTCATGACATCTTCTATTACATCATTGATAATATCACTTCAACATTTACAATGAAATTATTGATAAGAAAACTGTACATGGTGGGGACATGAGTTACAGCTACCTTAGGGCGTGAGTTATTTGAAATAACTATATCTGGTGAATTTCAGTGCTTTTGTTTATTTCAAAATATTACATTGTCACTGAAATTCTTACCTACCTATAACACTAATTTATGCTTTTGTTTTTCAGTGAATATATCTGTGTGTGCCTGTGTGTGCATGCGTGCGTGTGTGTGTGCGTGTGTGTGTGCGTGTGTGTGTGCGTGTGTGTGTGTGTGTGTATATACACACATTGGTTAGGTCAGAGGTTCCATAGAAAGAGAGGTTTTTTGTTTTGTTAATCACTATGGCGCCGTTTAATGAATCTACACGAAACTTTTAAAAAACAAAGTTCATCCACCTCTGCTCATTCCTGGAAAGTTTCATGTCAATTCATGAGGCAGGACTTAAGAAAAAGGAAGGGTCCCAAAACGTTGAGTTTTCATGTTAATTCTCCTAGAAATGTTTGCGCTCTGATACAGAAAAAAACAGATGAATGCAATTACACTAAATTTGGTAAAAAGTTAGAACTTTACTCAAAAAGCATGGCTTTTTAATTTTGTGTAAATGTGATTTGGTGTTGTGAAATTTGCATTTAAAGAGGTGCTGAAGTTGGAATTGAAGGGAATAAAAAGTTTAGGTATATCTAGACTGTTGATCTTGCAGGGGTACTGTGGGACCCTACATTTAAAATATTCAAACATTGGGCTCTCGGAATGGCCAAGGATACTTTTTTTCCAGCAGTTCTGGTCCCGCAGTACCATGCGATCTGATTGGTGTACGCTGCAGTATATATATATGAGTGGTCATGTGAGGTGCTGGACTTCCTCCAAGGCTGGCTGGAGAACATTTATGACTGTTTTGGGTAAGGTTTGGCTACAGTAACTTTAGAAGTTCAATTTCTGAATAGTAATGGGTTTACTCTTTTGTGGGTGGGTGTTTTTATTTGCATGCCCTTCTCTTAACCACTCATTAACCCTCCCTAAGCTCTTTCTTACTCATCCCTAAGTACCCCATTCCCCTACCTAATCCTCTCCATTTAGTTGAAGGTATTCTCCATTTTTCAGCCACTGCCCCTGGTTTCTCCCCCATTTACCACTAAAACATACCTATGTATGCGGAGATCTCTGCAACAGGGGCGGAGATCTTCACTTAGAAAAGGTAGGACAAGCAGAGGTGGAGGTTTCCGCATATAGGTTTGTAAACAGCATTTTGATGTATGTGAGTAGTACTATTGTAATATCACTAAATGTACTACAAAGTGCAGTTTGTGAATAAGCCCCTTTATTTTGTTCATAGGAAGACTGGATCAAATTAAGTGACAAACTCTGTTTTTTTCATTCCTATTTAGGGGCTGAACAGAAATAGAACTAAAAGGATGTGGAAGTGGCTATTGAATATGTACTTTAATTCAGATCTCCTGGACTTGCCACAAAGAAGATGATTTGTTATTTGAAGAACAATGTAGGATTGTTGAAAATGTCATTGGTTGTTGAATGTTAATGATTGCAATTTCATTACTGGAATATTTCTTTTTTGTATATTTTTGTCTATTAATGTTTCGTTGGAGTAAACCAATGAAACATCACCTCCCTGACCTTAATAGAACCTCAACTTTCCTTGACATTATATAGGAGTATGGGCTCAAGCAGAAGGACTATGAGAACTTCCAGGGGATGAGGCAAAGAACTGTATCCCGCCAAGCCTGGGATTCAGTGTTGTCGAAGGTACCAGTAGATAAGTGCAACCATCAGGAGATTCGGACCCCCAGGGAACTAATTATCCAGAGTGCGTGGTACAATTCCTCCTGCGATCATTGATTGCTGACACCAGTTTTAGTCCTGAAACTCGGGTTTGCAGGGCACTATACCTTGCCTAGATTTCCAAGAAGTCCTCCCGACCTTTTCTATTTCTGGGATTCCATTTGACTTACATTTTTGCCAGTTCCTTTTTTGTGTTTGTACTTAAATTATGTTTACAAGCCGCTTTCCATTAGTTGTCAGTGATTGGCTAGCTGGTTTCTGCTATGTCCAGGAGATTTTTGATTCAGCCTATGCTCTGAACCATTTTACCCTCCCATTTTGCCAAGAGTGACCGGCTGACACACCACATTTGAGTTGGTGCTAGTGACTCCTCCAATGCTTTTTTATCCTCATGGTGATCCTAATTCTGAAAGGATCGAAATTCTGGTTTTAAGGTCTATTGGAATATCATAATATTTCTGTGTCTATTGTGGGGAAGTGTATTAAATACATCTTCATACTTGAAAACCCTATTGCCAATGTCATTCCCATCTTTTTGTATATACACGTTTGCACTGGTTTGTTTTCAGTGATCACTGGAGCACTGACCACACCATCAGCTCTTTGTTACAACTGATTACCTTGAATTCTATAAAAAATAACTTTGTTCTCTTTTTATTTCTGTTGTTTTATGCCATGCAAACTCGACCAGAATGTATTGGAGTGTTTTACATGAGCACAGGTTGCATTACAAAAGGAAACATTCATTTTTTTTTTTTTGGTAGGCACAGGGAGATAAAGTTTCCCAGAATCACAAGACGTTGAGCCGACACAAAGACTTGAACCCGGTTCCCCAGTTCCAAGTTCGGATAAAAGAAATTTCTAAAGAAAAAAAACAAAAGAAACTGAGGAATACCTGTGACTAGTAAGCCAAAGAGCATTCCCAAAGGTGCCTAGCCTTCAAGAGATCAGCCAAGCAACACAGGAGATGAAGTACTCCAAAAGATCACCACCACCCTGTGTGAAGGGACCTAGAAAGCATTCCTAAGTGATGCCAATCAGTGGATCAGAGAAGGACATACTAACACATTTCTGGGAAACCAGAAACGAGCTAAACGCCACACCGGAAGGAATAATACTCAGGGGACATTGAATAGTGATACCAGCATCACTGATCCAACTTGTCACTGAATTTGCTCACAGTAGACACCAAGGGGCAGCCGAGATGAAAAACTGTCTGAGGGAGAAGGTATGGTTGTCCAGACATGAAGAAGCCATTGAAGACCTGGTAAGACAGTGCCAAGCCTGTCCGACGACAAGCGGACCTGAAGCCTTTGCCCCTTGATCACTGAAAAGCACTACAACATGCCATGGGCGAAGGTCAGCCCTGACTTCTGCAGTTTCCCAGATGTGTTCTCCACGATGAAGATGGTAGACAGCCATTCCAACTATCCTGTAGTAGAGTTGACAGAATCAACAGCATTCTCCAAAGTAGCCCCAGCACTAGAGAAAGCTTTTGCACTTTTTGGCATCCCGGAGGAGATCAGGACCGACAATGGACCACCGTTCCAAAGGTCGGAATTCCAAGAATTCCTATGACACCTAGGTGTAAGTCATTGAAGGATAACTCCTCAGTGGCCTCAAGGCAATGGTGATGTTGAACAGTACATATACACTTTAAACAAGACTTTACACCACACTGTACGACAAAGTGTTCCCCATGGACACTAATGTTGAGAAAGAACAGATGAGATATGATTCCGGCTCACCCAGGGTGGATACCAGAGAATATGACCCAGAGGGCACCCAAAAATGGAGAAAGTGAAATAACAACAAGGTGAGCCAGAAAAGGAGGGCACAGCCATCATCGAAACCCTGGGGATAAAGTATGACTGCCGCCCAGGGTGGAATTTTTGCCCCTCGTATGAGCCAACCCTGTGGGCTGTGACAGCGGTAGATGGAACCATGGTAACCTTCAGGAAGACAGTAGTCAGAAATGTGTCCTGGTTCAAAAGGGTTAGGATCCCGGCCGAATGGATGTACGATGAGGCAGGGGCCGAGGCAGCACCAGAGCCACCCGTGGAGGACGCACCCAGGTCAGAAAGTCAAGGAGAGACACCTCAGGGGTGCAGCTCCACAGAAGACAGCCATCAGACAGAAACTGCAGCATGAACGAGTTAAATAGAAGTTAATGATCGAGCCAGCCCCACCAGGAACCAATGTTCTGTGCTGCAAAATCAGCAGAAACTGCACCATGCAGCAGGCCAGAGAGCGCTGCTTCTTTGCTGCTTCTCGAGTAGATTTCCTTCTTGAGCGGCAGCTCTCTCACCACAAACGGTTGCAGCCGCCTGCGTTGAGAAAATCTTGCCGGGTGCCCTCTTAGCGCCGGAAAATCACGCTAGGAGATGCCAATACTCGCTCTTGGTCGCCAACTTACCATTGGTGAGCCGTGTGCAAGAAAAAACTATACCACTCGATGGTTGGCAGAGTTTGGCTGGAACTCCGTATTACAAGCATACCGGGGAGTGGCCAAAACTCCACAAACTCCACTGGCGGAGCGGGATTTATCAAAAATATTGGCTACCCCTGATCCAGACCTTATGCACAGCCAAAGGCTATAAATAAAGGGCGCACTACCCCTCGGGATCGTTGGCCCATACTGTAGTATAAACTGTGTCTGATTATTCACTGTGCCGCTTGCCAGGCCTGCGCTCCTCCACACGGCACACAACACTGCCCAGAGTTTTTAGTTTGGAGATTTTTGTATAGTAGCAAATAAATAAGGCTTTTTTTACATGACTGGGTGAATCTTTTGATTTTGTGTCACTTTTCTATGTGCCTCTCTATGATAATTCCCAGAGTCGGCCTTTGCCAGGGTAGTGCCCTGGGTGAAAAAAATTGGACGCCCTCGCTGCTGGTGAATAAAATAAGGCAGCGGGGAGCCCCTTTTGTGTTCAGAGGTGAGCCCCTGACTGATTACACAAAGAGTAGCGACTGGTCTATCTATGAATACATCTCTGCACCACTCCCCCTCACCTGAATTATGCACAGATTTTCATCTCACGCTAGTGCCAAGTTGTTTGTTGGAATAGTGTGTGGCAGGTGGAGGGTGAGAAGACATAGGAGTGAAAGAAAGCAGGCTGTAGGGATGTTAAATATAGCGCATGCAGCACTGGAGCCAGGTGGGACTCAGCTGCATGGGTGTAGGAAGTGTGGGGCGTGTGGGGGATATATCCCCCCCCCCAGATTTTGGAGTGGGGGGGACACAGGGGACAAGGGTGTGTGGGACAAGGGGACAAAAGAATTTCCCCTCTCCCTTTTGCGATTCGCAGGGCCATTAGCGCATGAAAGCACTACCTAGAATGGCCCTGCACTTGACCTGTGACCTGCCTCCAGTTTCCTGTGATCAGGTGTGCAACACCCATAGGTTAAAAGGGCTTTGACCCTCTCCCGCCCTGTACTCAGCTGGGGCTGCTGTAGCATGAGCTTCTGTGGGCTGGGCTGTTCTCTTCACACCTGAGTTGTTCACAGGTCTTTAAAAGACCATTTACATCCCTTTGGAACTGGTTATGGAGGCTTTGTTTGTTTTATTCACTGGTTTCAGTACCCCCTGGGTCTTGTCTCTAATGTGTATATAAGATGACACAAAAACGCTTGCAAATATCATACAAAAAAATATGTTACATTGAATATCAACATGTACCGCACGCCATTCTATTGCTCAAAGGCAAGCTCTCTCTCTCTCTCCTATTGAGTGAACTGCATAAAGTTAGCCTTGCTGTCAAACAAAGAGAAAAACAACTTTCAAACAATTATCTTTCAGTAAAAATTAACCACAGTCTGATAGTCAAGTCAAAGACGTGGTAAAGGAGTCCATGGCAGAGAGAAGGCCATAATGTGATGATGTCAGGCGGTTCCTGATCCAGCGGCCTTTTTTACAGGCACTGTCTTAGGAAAGGTTGCAGAGATGTCCCGGGGATGCTAGGAGCAGAGTTTGGGTATTTTATGTTTTCCCTCCTCGCCATAGTCATTCTTATCTTGCACAGCCCAGTACAGTGACTTGCAACATTCCGGAGTTGCAAATGGGTACTGTGGTACAGGATTTGGCTACCAGAAGGAGAGCTTTAATGCTACACCTCACTTTCCACTGACACTTCCGGCTTCATGGATTTCTTTCCTCGGGCAGTCATGTTTGGTTTGAACCACTGAAATCCAGGTTCGCTTTATGGTGTAGCAGAACCTGCTGACAGAAGTGGACCTTTGTAACGCAATAATCATTTTAGAATGTAACCTGTCCAAACGATCCATTCAAAATCACTGTGTCAGTTTCTCAAAATTCACAAGAAACAAAAAAAAAAAAATCAAACTATCAGATGCTTATGTCATACATTGTGTTTTAATAGAAAGTCAACTACCTACATCACAATGCTATTTTGTCGCAAAATGTATACATCTTTAAAATGTGATACCTAAACGTCATGTCTTGTGCCTTCATCCTTCTGTCATGTGCTGCTAAGCGAGCTGCCTAGCGGAGCTTATTGAGGGCCCGCACTGTGGCCCACTTTTCACCCTGTGCTTCCTGGGTCTGCTCTCCGGAGATGGAGAGGGCTCCAAGACACTGCATCCACGCGCAGCCTCGGCAGCCTGCTGGTAAGCTCCATGCATCGCTACAGAGGGGAGGTAACCTGCTGCTGCCACGTCTGACCTTGGGCAATGGGATGCCTGCACGACAAGATGGTGGCCCGTCTTCCTGGGCCTGCTGGTAACCTATGGCCTGTACCAGGAGCTCGTCACCTTCTTAACACACAAGAGACTCAACATGGTGGCGTTCACACTCAGGGACCTGTCCAACCTATTCATGGGCCAGAAGATCTTCCAGATCCCCGGCTCAGCTTCAACTCCCTGGTGAATGGTGGCAGCGCACTGATTACCGGACCTCTGTAGTCCTGTTAGTGGACCTGCTGTGGAGCCTGTGCATTGCTGGCTCTGTGACTTGCTGTAAGTATTTAAATTCCTAACTGGGCCTCGTAGACTGCAAGGGCCCTGAGCACGAGGTGCCGAAGCTGCAGGATGAGTGCACATATAAGGGACATCAGTTGGGAGCGGGCACACCTGCACACTGTTACTTGTCCTTGGGGTGGCATCCAATGTCACCCCCATTATGTGTGTTCGTTGTGGTCCTAGTGGCTGACGCTGGGTGAGAGGTGGCCAGAGCACCATGGGACATGGAACCCATCTTTCCTGCACCCAGGATGCTGATGCTGAGCCAACCATGAGCATAGGAAGTGTGGGGGGGACAGGGATGTATCCCCTCCAGATTTTGGAGTGGGGAGACATGGGGTACAAGGGTGGGAGGAACAAAAGAATTTCCCCTCTCCCTTCTGTGATTTGCAGGGCCATTAGCGCACCAAAGCGCTACCTAGAATGGCCCTGCACGTGACCTGTGACCTGCCTCCAGTTGCCTGTGATCAGGTGTGCAACGCCCATAGGACTAAAAGGGCTTTACCCCCCACCCCTTTCCATCCTGTACTCAGCCGGGGCTGCTGTAGCTTGAGCTGCTGTGGGCTGGGCAGTGTCTGGAGTGTTATCTTCACACCCGAGTTTTTCACAGGTCTTCAAAAGACCATTTACATCCCTTTGGAGCTGGTTAAGGAGGCTCTGTTTGTTTTGTTCACTGGTTCCAGTACTCCTGGGGTCCCCATGCTGCCTATTCACTATTACCTACATTTGTATTTTATTTTTACTGTCACAGTGGGAGAATGCATTTAGTGAAAAGGCATCTCACGAGTAGGCATGCCACATTTCCAAAAGAAAAATACCGGCCATTTGTTGTTGTTTAAAGAGTCTGTAAAGGCCTTGCCTTGAAACTAAATAGGGCTTAAATAAAATCGTATCCATTCATTTGTAACCTGACTTTTTTGTCTTTGTTTCCTTCTGTAATTAAACTTAAACTGTAATTATTAGTCATGGATCATTAATGCAGCCCTAGAACACATTCAAAAGTGCTTTCTATTTGTATTTGCTTTTTGAAGTATGCACAGATAAGTGCTAAAAAAATACCGGCTTTAGGTAATTTTTGTAAGGGCTGGGACAGCAAAATACCAGTGGTGCCAGTAGAAATTCGATCAGCTGGCAACCCTAATGAGGAGTCTGAAAGTTTGTTGCAGTATCAGCACATTATTTATTTCCTCCACCCCTCCATCCCTGATTTATGCCATGATAGCAATAGTTTGACATATCTGAAACCCCATGCCAGCCGTCAATACAATGCTGAGTTACTCCGGGTGTCTTGGTACACATCCTGCATTCAGACAACTCACTCCTCATTCTCATCACTCACCCTTCACTTTCACGCTCACCCTGCACTCACAGCAATCACACTGCTCACCATGCACTCACGTCGTTCACCCTCCTCCTTACCTGCACTCACATGAGTACACCGCTCACCCTACATGCACACTTCACTCCCTTGTCACTTTCACTGCTCACCCTACATTCACAGCGATCACACTGCACTCAGGCTGTTACCCAACACTCACACCATTCATCCTCCTCTTACCCTGCGCTCACACAAGCATACCGCCCACCTTGCACTCACAGCAACCACACTGCACTCGTGTCCCTCGCCAT
The DNA here is from genome assembly GCA_963921515.1 of Calotriton arnoldi. Lineage (NCBI taxonomy): Eukaryota > Metazoa > Chordata > Amphibia > Caudata > Salamandridae > Calotriton > Calotriton arnoldi. The sequence goes on along the minus strand of CAWUFW010002563.1, from coordinate 2,126,789 downwards.
GAACTCACACCATTCTCCCTCCACTTACTCTGCGGTCACATCAGCACACGGCTCACCCTGCACTCCCAGTGATCACACTGCACTCACACCACTCACCATGCACTCAGGCTTTTCACCCTGCACTTACACGAGCACACCACTCACCCTTCACTCATGTAACACTTCACTCACCTGTCACTCTCACTGCTCACTTTGCAATCTCACTGAAAAAAGCACATTTCCCACCATGCAATCATTCCTCCCACTCTGCACTTTCAACCCGCACCCAAACGTGTATGTCACATCACTCACCCTGCAGTCACTCCTCTCACCCTATTCTTACACTCTGTTCGAGGGTAAATGGAGTGACACTGCGGTGGTCACACTTGGCTTACCAGCTCACGAGAGCAAGGGGTGCGCTCTGCTCGTTTTCTCTGAGAAATAAGGAACAATAGTGTGAAATACAGTGGCACTTTATTAAGCAATTCAGTAAAGCACAGAACTGTTCATCTTCAAATGCTACTCATCAACACATGAGCAGGATGAAATAAAAGCATTGACTTTTATAAATCATATTTTAAGTGAAGCAAAAATATTCAGGTATATATCAATTAATATGCAACAGCCTAAAGGGGCAAGTCTAAAATGAGGGATCAAGAATAGGCAAGTGCCTAGAAGGCAAATCTTAAATAAGATAGCAAAAACCATCCAAGGCTACACAATTTAAGCTAGGATAAATGCAATGAATTGGGTGTGGATGAGCTAAATTAGAGAGGCTGACAAAGTCAAAAGGCTAGCAATCAGAGAAGAGTACTACCACCTGGAAATGGAAGTTCTAGGCCCAAGATCAGGAGAACGGTCGACCGGGAACCCACACCGTGCAAAGCACTGGAAGAAGAGTTCAGGGCGTGGACATGGGTGCAAATCTTTTATATGGCTTAATGCAGAACTCCCACCCACAGTTGACGTGGGCCCTGACGTGGGGCCTTGACCGCACGCTTACAGTAACTTTGGAAAGTTTTGGAGAACACAGAAGTGTGCCTCATGAGAACACAGAAGTGGTATCATGGTGAAACAGGTGCTTTTAGCAGGTGGTCAGTGCTCTTGACAGCAAACATAAAAAAAAGATAACTTTCATCGTAAGATGCTCGGAAATTTATATTTTATGCATTATTTCTATGCCATGCAGCCGTCTTTTGGTTTCGCTTGAGCAAGCTCGGAAAGTTTCTTAACTAAAAATATTGCAAACATTGCTTGTGAAAGACCAAGATGTACCAGCAGAGTGTCACGTACGTGTGGGCTAACCTTATTCTTGTAACTGTGGAAATTTACAAGGGGGGGGCTGGTGCCTCGCAGCACCGTGGATGGCACAAGTCCCTGCTGTCAGATCAGTGAGGCCTACGAGATTTGTTTTATTAAACAAATGATAGCAAGAGGCAGTGGGCTTTTGGGCCTACATGTATGCGTATGTAAGGAGGTGTGGTTGGGCCTACATGTGTGTATCTAAGGAGGTGTGGACCACTGTGACAGGTACTAAAAGGCTGAAGGAAAACGGACAACTTAGGTCATCTATCAGGGCCTGACTGGTGGGGCCTATATGGGAGTGTCATGTTTGATGGGCAGAGCAGAATGGTACATAGGATTTCTGTTATATGGTAGAACGGGACCCTACTTCAACTCTCACACTGTCACATCCCTCACTGTGCACTCACATAGGCACTCCTGTCACTCACACCGTTCACCCTTCACTCACATCTTCACACATATCTTCACTCACATGGGCACAGCCTCACCCTACACTCACACAACTCAAACAAGCACAACACTCTCCCTGGAGTCACACCACTCACTCTGCACTTCCTCTTCTCACCCTGCACTCACACGGACAAATCTCTCAGCCTGCATTCATACAGGCACGCTGTTCATCCTGCCTGCACACAGGGACAATAGTCTGCCGGAACTCATAGGGACACCCCACTCACTCTGCACTAACTCCTCTCACCATGCACTCACCAGTCACTCTCACAGATCACCCTTCACTCTCGCAGCTCATCCTGCACCACACACTGGCACACAACTCACCCTGCATTTACACTGCTCACACCACCCTGCACTTACTCTTCTCACTCTGCACGCACTCCTCTCACCCGACACTCATAAGGGCCCTCCTCTCACATTGCATTCATGCAGCTCACCTGACACTCACTTCTGCACATTTTTCACCCTTTACTCGTATCACTCATGCTGCATTCACTCACACTATTCACCATCACCCAGCACTTACATGAGCACAACTCTTACTCTGCACATATAAAAAGTGCACAACTCTCATGAATCTACACATATTTCTATAAAAGCACCCACAGAATACCTGCTCTTTCCTTGGTACAACATGCGTACTTAATTTCATCTTCAACAACGGGGCTGGTGCAAGAGGGGAGAGTGGACTCAGAATGTGGAATGGCATAAGGAGGGAGACTAAGGCTGAGGCTTTAGGGGTATGGTTCTTGATTGAGGATCGTGTGACATCTTCAGCCTTTCCTAGCTTTGCATTCACCACAATGTTTTATTGCGGGACACACATTTTTTTTTTACATTGCAAGTTGGGTCTCAAAAACTAAAAAATGTAAAGTGTTACTGGATGAAATCCATGGTTGCTGAAGAAGTCAACCACTTCATAATTTTCAATACTGTAACCGCTTGATCCACGTGTGAAATCAAATATAAGCCCCACACAGCTATTTTAAGGAAGTGCACTTTTCATTCACATCATACTTGTAACAAACATCGACAAGGCAATATATTAATATTTTTGAATAGCGTTTACAGAATATGTTTTTATTAAGTTTGACTAAAAGGCAAGGCAGGTATAGCAGAAGCAGCAGGGCAAGCTTTTCTAACACAAAAAAAGCAAATTGACTAATGGAAGTGTGAGTGGCACTGTGTGTGTGAGTGTGACAGAGTACTTAGGTATGTAAGAGTGCAAGAGATATAGTGAGAATGTGTGTGAGAGAGAATGTGTGTGTATGTGTGCTATGCATGCTGCTGGTTTGGCATACTGGAGGTTATTCTCACCTTATGGACAAGGGCATTAATCGCATATGGATGGGAGGTGTTACCTATGGCAAACTGCAGGCTCTGACATGCTTCTATGAAGACACCATCATTGGCTGTGGAGATTCGAGCTATCTAACTGAGAAAGCGGCTAACCCAGCCATACGCAGCGGCAGGGACAAAGAACACGCGCCACCACACCTGGTCAAAGGCCCTGACATGATGCACGTAATTCTTAGCATATGGGGTGAATCCTTAGCAAAATGTTGGTACTGATATTTGAGGTAACTCTTGTCATAAGATTTCCTGTACTCATTTTATAGGGGGTGTCAATGGCAAAATGCTGACCCTTGTACACCGAGGGGAATTTTTGGAGGTACTCATGAATGTGGCTGAATTATCCATGGTACATTTCTGGCACTGTCATATTGATTGTACTCCTTGGCATAAGGGGCTCACCCTTGAAAAAATGAGGACCTTGGTATAGTGGAAGTTAATTCTGACTTAAGATATTTGGAAAAAATCTGATCTACTCCTAGGAAAAGCCCGGTTTTCCTGGTGCACCATGAAAGTACTGAACTATTTCATTAATGCCCTATAAGGGTCTGCAGTTTTTAGAAATTTTATCCAAAAAATGTTAACAAATTCTCAGGGGAGAAGTCTACTCTACTTTAAATTATCTACAAGAAATCTGTTAAATTGTTTTGCCTGCTGGAATTTGGGGGAAGTATTACACCCCACCACTTACATAGATCTTTCTCCTCATATAATGGCTAGAGGTTAGCTCTGATCCCATTTCTGGAAATGTTTGTCCTGCCCTATTGCTGGGAACAGGACTGGCTTTAGGGCGGTGCAACAGGTGCAGCCACACCTGGCGTTGACTTTGGTTGGGGGCACTTTGTTTAAAAATATTTTTTGGTTTAAAAGGACATGAACTTCCTTGTGCATAAGGCAGTTTTCAGGCAACAATAAAAAATGTCAAGATAACTCTGGTGATTAATGTTCCTACAAGTGAGTGTTCGGAATTTTGTCTAGTGGAAGTTTTGGCTCACCGTAAAGTAGACACAAGGAGATGATGGACGGAGCGCTGAAACTTTGCAGACACTCGCCCCCCCCGTCACAGATCTGGGTTGAATCCATCATCGTTCTTTAGCTCACTTCGCCACCCCCGTTCAGACACAGCTATATGCAAAAAAAAAAGTCCACAAGGTTGACCCTCAGCCCCCCCCCCCACCACTCCCCCGCCCCCCAGAAATTTAGTGTCTCCTACGCACCTGCTCAGCTGTCTGCATAAGCTTAATGCAGACAGCTCCTTACCCTTCTTTAAAAATTGGCGCCCTGGGCCTAGCCGGTCCATGCCAAAAGCAGGTCCTGCTAATTCCTTTGCACTGATGGAAGCGAGAGGTGTTCTACCCGCCTGCACAGGCCCCAGTTCTGAGACTTCTTGCACTGAAGGTTTCGCTGTGGCCACTAGAGGGCTTCAGTTGTTATGGCAATTAATGGGACGCTCGTTGCGGCGGTGGGCGGAGCTCCGCTCCCTCGCACACTGTCCAGGAAGCGTGCGAGGAGTTCTGCTCCCAGGTATGGCAGCCTCTGATTCCCGGCCATGAGTCTGCAGACTGGCAGGGCAGGCATGCGCTCCCAGGACTGCCTGCCGCCTTCTGCCTGGACACCTGAAGCAGCGCAGGCATACAGGCCGAACTCTTGACGTGCCTGCCTGCCAGCACTTGCACGCATCTGCCGGGGCACTTTCTGCTGCCAGAGGGGTCTGCGATGCACGGTCTAGGCAGTGCACTTGCCTGTCAGATGTCTTACTCAGGAAATCCGGACGCAGCGCGGTGGAAGTGCGAATGTGACCTGCAAGGGTATTAAAATGATTTAGCCTTCTGTTCTCATTTTTTCTCCGTCAGCAAAAGAATCACGATTTGGACCATTTTGATTTTTAAACCGGAGGAACAACAGGTCGACAAACTTTTATTTGCACCCCCGATAGGATATCCTTTTTTATGTTGTTTGGTTTGAGGTGATGCCTCAGCCAATGGATAAGCTTGTGCAGATCGCGCCGCACTCCCTCGCCGTGGTGCTGAGCCACCCGGACGAGCTCCGCGGCCACATGCTGGTGGTGGACGAGCGGCTGCAGGAGCACCGCCTGGGCTACGAGATCTTCGCCAACTTCAAGGCGGAGAACATGCAGCACTTCTGGAACCGGCGCGTGACCGAGGCCATCGCCGAGACCTTCTTCCTGGGCTGGATCGACGAGCACGTCCTGCTCATCCAGGGCAAGGAGGAGCACCTGGGGGCGCTGCGCGAGGGCTGGGTGCGCAGGGCGCTCCGCCCCCCCCAGGGCTTCGCCATCAAGTACCTAGGTAAGGTGTGCTGGCGGTGGCGCTGACATGTAATAGGAAACACTGTTCGTGTCATTTTATTGTTATCCTTAATAGCAATGTTATTTTATAGTCAACACCTTTGCAGAATGCCCTCTTCTGAAATCTGGGCCTTTTGGGGAGCTGGATGTTTCAAACGTGTCACGCACAGCCGAAAACGTGTCCTTCATCCTGACAGGCGTGACACGCTGAATGCGCAGAATACCTTCGAGTATGCAGAATCAGTGCAGTGTTTTGTAGTAAAAAGGGTAGTTATGTGCAAAGCATAGCATGCTTTAGGTCGTTTGTTCTCAGTCTTTGATTTTTTCTTTGCTGTAATGGTGTATTGTTCCTCCTTGCTGCAAAAGAAATATGAATTATAATTGGCATTTGAGTGCCTTGAAGCGCTGTAGGCTGATATTGTGTGAGCTCTCCATGACAGGCACAACCAGATTATCTGCAGTACATGACTGTGTTGTTTTGAGACTTTGCTCACTTCTCGCATTAATTTTTGATGCCTGCAGTCCGCTTTACACAGCCCTACTCGTATGTGCTCTCATGGTGTACTCCGTACTATATTTAAACTTATACTCTTATGTTCGAGTCAGTGTGCACTGAGCTGGCGTGTGTACACCAGGGGCAGAACACCTGGGTACAAGGAGTGACAGAAATACAGGATGCCCAAGAGATGAATCCACGTACAATTCCTCTTATAAGAATCCTATGCATAGCCTGTGATTAGCTTGAAAATATGAAAACCCCCTGGCATGGCTTCCGGTCCTACGGACCAAGGGTGGACACTCCTGATGTACAGTGTATTCACGTGGCGCATTTCAACAAGATTTTGCATATTGGGGAATGTGCCCAGTTGGCGAGGATAATGGAATCGAGGCACAGGGAGAAAGAGTGACTTCCTCAAGTCAATAACCTTTTGGTTAAATGGCAAACCCAGGCCTGGGCTGAGTGATGGTACTAACAAACTAACCACGTGACTGAACCACATTTACTCGTGTACATGTTGCACTGATTCTGCTCCTGTCTTGCACATAAAACCTGTTTAAGAGTGAATCTAACCAGGAGCCGATGTGTGCTTACTACCTTTGTTATGTACTGTATGTTGTTGTCGGTGTTTTGACTTGTGCTCTGGCTTTGTGGTGACAATCTAAGTTCTCCCAAAATGCACTCCCATCTTAGTTATGAAAGACTTTGGACAGTATCTTTCGCTACACAGTTCAAGTTAACTCGAGGACAAGTCTTTTCATAATCAGCTACAAACTATGAATTGCATTTTAGACTTGCCACCAAATGTAATTACTTCTCGTTGAAACCACATTCGGAATCCAATTTTTTTGTCACGGTGCTCTCTTCTGGGAAATTCTATTTCCGGGTCAGAGTTAATTTCCTTAATCAGCACACGTACTGTATGTAACCTTTGTGTTGCGACTACATAATAACTCTTTCAGCAGTGAGTACCAAAATGGGTCTTCCCTTGGTAGTGGATGCTTAGGAAGTAAAAAAAAAAAAAGCTACCCTGTTCCCAAAGGAAAATGTTTCGCCTCTCCTCGTAGACTCACCTTCTAGGTGTATTAGAACAGAGGTCTCCTTGTCCCTACAATGGAGGGTGTAAGTCTCTGGGAAGGAGGTGCTCCCCCCCAAGAGGTACCAAGCAGGGGGGATTGTTTCTCTTGTGTAGCAGAGGTGCGTCCTATTTTACACAAAAGACAGAAGCTGCAAAAAAATCTGCTGAAGAATTATTCCAGACTGTTAAAAAAACTGACAACAGAAACATCTAACAAACTGGTTAACACAAGTCAAATGTTTTGTAACACTCTAGCTGACGTCTTTCAGCATAAAGTAGAAGAGGTGTATAACAGATTCTCAGAGTCTGTTCCCTCTTCCTCTACCAATCTTATCCCTTCCTCAAACAATTCGGTCTATTCTCCAATTCACACGCAGTGTGAATCACTCTTGAAAGAATTCACCCCTCCCACCTTGGAGGAAGTAGTGACCCTGATCAACGCTGCTAAATCTGTCCCCCCTTACGACCATTGTCCCCCCCCAAGGTGACCAAACTGGCCCCGAGTATTATAGCCTCCAAATGAATTGAAATCTTTCAACTGATGGTTAGGACAGGCAGTGGCGGCTGCCATGTACCGAGGATGGTGAGTGGGGGGAACCAAAATAAATAAATTAAACACTTACCTTGAGGCGTGACACGACATCCTCCTCCACCGGCCGTCTCCCTTCCAGGCAGGCTGCAACGCAGGACCAGAAAACTGCACTAACCAATCCTAGCTCCAGGGCCGGACTGGCCATAGCGGGCACCGGGCGTTTCCCCGGTAGGCCACTAGGGTGGGGGCCGGTTTCCTGGGGGGCCGTTTTTGTTACCGGGGGCCGGCAATATCGGCCCCCTGTAACAAATTCGGCCGAAACCGGCCCTCGTAAACTGCTCGGCTGCACTCCCCCTCACCCCAGGGGGGGCCGGCTGAGCAGTTTGCCAGGGCCGGTTTCTGTTCCCAGTCCGGCCCTGCCTAGCGCTGCTCTCACAGCTTGAGAGCAGCACCAGGATTGGATAGAGCAGGCTCTCTCAGCGATCCTAAGAGCACTGGAGGCATACGCTTTCTCTAACCCAGCTGTCTGAGAAAGCTAGGTTAGAGAACTTTAAAATGCGCATGTCTGGCTGGCCGTCCCAAGACAGCCGGCCAAAGAGACATGTGCATTTTAAAATGCACAGCTCCCTGCACTGGCCCCTCCCCGTCCTGTCACTCAGTTCACGACGGTGTGGTTGCTGAAAAATAAAAATGGTAATAAATAAACTTTATTACCATTTTATTTTTCAGCTCTGGCCTGTGTGGCGACGCTCCTCTGCTCAAATGGAGAAACTGCCCCTGAGGACAGGGATCTTTCTTAACACCTGGAAGAGAGCATCACTGCTTCCATTAATTAAAAAGCCCTCACTTAACCCTTTGGACCCAAATAGTTCCGTCCCATATCACGACTATCTCTACCAGCCAAAATGTTAGAAAAATCATGAACAAACAATTGTCTAACCACATTCTGCATAATAACTCACTAGATTCTACCCAAGTTGGATTCCGCAGTGGCCATAGTACAGAGTCAGCACTGATCAAATCCACAGAGGAGATTAGATGGTCCCTTGATCAGGGAGGCAGAGCAGCCCTCATCATCAAGATCTATCAGCAGCCTTTGATACCGTTTATCATGGGCTGCTGATGGATCGGCTGGCCGCGATTGGCGTTACTGGGGCAGCCCGGGACTTGCTAAGATCATTTCTCCACAGATAGAGAACAGTCAGTGGCGTTAGGTGAGTTAGTTTCCCAGCCCTTCTCGCTTCCCTGCGGGGTCTACCAGGTGTCCTCGCTTAGCTGTACCTTGTTCAATGACTATAACACCCCATTACCAGAAGTAATTAGATCACATGGCTTTGCTCTCACATCTTATGCTGACAACACTCAAATCGTCGTCTCTTAGGCCAGGAACGAAAATGATTCAGGATCCAGATTTCATGACTGCATGGTGGCTGTGAGCACATGGATGAGTAGGAACTGTTTGAAATTAAACTCAGGGAAAACTGAGGTTTTGCTATTTGGCTCTCATTCGTCCAATTGGACCCTTAATTGGTGGGCGCAGGATTTAGGTGTACTTCCTTCTCCAGTTACTAAGTCCTGGAATTTATGGGTAGTAATTGATAACAAACTCACTTTTTACTGATTATGTCAATGCAGAGGCATCCTCTTCATTTCATACTTTAAGACCATGAAAAGGATCCTACCTTTTATCCCTTCAAATGACGATAATCAGCTCGCTAGTACTTACTAAAATAGACTACTGTAATGGACTGTATCCAAATCTGCATCAGCACTTACTGAACAGGCTGCAAATTCTTCAAAACGCTGCAGCACGACTATTGTTGAAGATCCTAAAAGTCAATGTCTAAATCTATCAGGAAGTTACACTGGCTGCGAGTAAGACAAAGACTTACTTTCAAGCCTCCATGTACGGCTTATAAAGCATTACACAACCAAGGTCCAGTTTTTCTTAAGAATAGTTTCAGCTGGTACAAAGGCTTGGAACTCTCTTCCCTCCAAATTAGAGCCATGCCCAATCTACTGATGTTTAGGAAGGCTTTGAAAACCTGGTTGTTCAATACAGAATGAACTTCAATCCCCCTTTCTCGGTTCTTCTTGATGGGGTCAAAGCCAGCGCCAAGACGCCTCTGGGCAATCAAGCGCTCATAAATTCTACTAACATAACATAACAGATGTACATACATGGAGTGCTGGCCGACAGGCTAATTTTGACTATATATGCATATAGCTTCCTCCTGCATTCTGCTGTGCTGCTGCTATGACTCTTACATGCCTTACAACTGTGTGTATTGTGTACCACCTGCATATGCTGTGTATATTTTCCTAGCCTCATGATGCAACTGTTGGAAAACATGAGGCACTCTTGTAAAGTGCTGTGGGAGTCTTCTGTGTCTAGCAAGCCTTTTTCATAAAATATTATGAGGTAATAAGTGAAGTGAGGGTGGCACCCGATCAATAGCAGAAACTATGCATTATTTGTTTAACCCAAAGGATACGAAGCAAAGATTCGTCACTGCTTACCTGGCTGCGCTTAAAAGGCCTCTCATAATGCAAGACTGAACACAGAAATATTGCGCGGTTAGTAGCACTTGTCTTTTTTCCTATCGAAACATGAAGCATGCTTAGCTTATTTTATTGTAGCTTGATGGGTCTCTCCTGTAACTGCTGCTGGCCGTAAATGTGCGCTAATGCAGGCCCCTCCCCCCACCCTGCCTGCGAGCACAGTACACATAACTGGCTAGAGATGTACTAAGCACCCTGTAACTGTATCCTTCCTCCCCTCAAGCTAGAGCCAGCGGTGCAGCAGTTACTTGCCTCCCCGGTGGAATGATTTGTGCCTTCTCTGGACGAGTAAAGGGTTTGGAGGAGGAATGCTTCCTGTAATTGAGATACAGTGGTAACTGTTACACTTACCGTGTGAGATAGAGTTGTGTTCTTTTGCACAGCTGCTTTGGCAGTAAGGAATGTGCCTCCTGGTTAAGTGAGAAAGTCAATGATTGTCAGAATGTAGGTGAGGTTGGTATTTCAAATTTCCCACGCTAGTGAAAGCCACAATGTGCCACCATTATTGCTTTCAATCTGCCAATGTCTACCATATAGTGAGTTGTTGCTGCTTTATGTGTAAATGGCATTAATGCAATCAATTAAGTTTTCCATTTTTAATCCTCTTGTTTTTTGATAATGACTCAAACCTGCATGTTTTACTTTCCATTGAGCAATATCACACTGTGTGTTTTCTGAACACATTTAGGTCATGCTCATTTCAATAAATCAAGCCGGATGTTGTGTCTCAGTGAACTAACGCATCCACTCCAGAAACCTGCCTTTGACCTCATGGCCTTATGTTGAAATCCCAGCGGGTTCAATCAGCCTTTCACCCTTCCAAGGTCAATAAAATGAGTACGGTTGAGTTGGAAGTCTATATATAAAGTATAGAATACAGTCTAGTATTCAGTGCTAAGATGGCCCAGGGGTTGAATGTGGACTTTTCAATACACATATTATGTTAATTACATTCGTCCTCGTCAGATCTCCCTTTTTCACAAGACGTTGCGGTAAGAACGGATGTGCTCCAGATGGGTTCATGTTAGTCCAGGTGATACCGCCCCCACATTACTGGTGTAGCGGTAGATGGTAATGGCAGAATCTGAGGTGGGTTACTGGGGACCCCCAAAACATTATTCAGGCAATTCTGCTTGCTTCGATCCCCCACTCTAGGATGAATGCAGGACGCGTGGGCCGGTGAGTGTCTGGTATACTTAATCTCTAGTTGCTATTCTTCTAGCATATTCCTCCGTAGGTCAGCTCACCATGGAAGTGGTAGAATGCCCTAATTTTGCTCATCCCTGGTGAGAAACAGGGCCTTTCCACCTTGTTGAGTATGTGTTGACCTCCTCTTAGGTTACTTTCTCTGCTGCGACAGAGTAACAGCTGTTCCCACCCCAGACGGAAGCTTACATGCCTTCTCTGAGTAATTCATCTCCTCCCTTTTGTTTTAAATCAAAATGGCCATGTCTATCTATTTTCTTCTGGATATATGTCTGCAGGGCCTGTCGGATTCGGATTTTCTTGGTGTTCACTCCCAGGTACACCGAAAGGAGTATAGTTCACCATGTTGCTCCCTCAGCAGAGGTTGCCTCAAAGAAGAGTTCGTCCTACATGTTATTTGAGCCTTTATCAGTTGAATGATACATATTTCTCCAGCATAAACCTTAGAACTGATGTGTCATTGGTAAATTGTGAATACACAAAAAGTGACGTCAAGATAGACTGCTTAGATGTTAACCAAAATATGTACTAGGTGACTAGTGTTTTGTGGAAAGCTGAAGCTTTGTGGATTCTATGGGTTGGTGTTTCTAGTTCTACACACCAGAATATTTCGAGAAGCTTGACTGATATGAAGAGGTTAAGAAAGGAGGTTTATATCGACTACATCAGCATGTCCAGTCACAGCGCCGATTGTATAGAGTTTCAAAAGACATGAGGTGTGGATTTTGTACACTTGACCAGCTGAAATCGAAGAACCAACGCCGATATGGTCTTCAGTACTGTGAGCAACTTTAATAAGAGGCTCTTGTAGGCCCATCTGTGGTGCGTACAATTCTAAAAGCATTGTATTGTTGTTTATGTGCTTGGTGTATGTTCCAAGTAGGAGTTTTGTGCAAAAGTGATAGACCCCTAACGACTGTTGCGCCTCCGGGGCACTTTGTGTAATGCAGCCCCAGGAGAAGTGAGGCAGGGCTGGCTCTCCTGGGGTTTCATGGTTGCAGGCATTGACTTGAAGTGGACGAGGAAGTTATGTTCAAGGTGTAATATGTTGGCAAATGGGTTTAAGGGGTTTGGAAATACCCTCTTGAACCTATATGATGTTCGGATAGGTCAGTTAGTTAGGTTTTTTGGCTTAGATTTGTTTATATTTTGCAGGTCAGAGGTTTAAATTCTGGACAGGACTATTTAATCTTTCATCCTTCCACCATCAATGAACTGATTACCAATGATTTGTGTAATAGTAACAACTTTTATTTGTACCACAGTAAAATGGTAAATAGTTGCAGTACCAAGCACTACCTTAAAACAAGCTTTGGCAAGGACAATAGATCTGGCAATAATATCTGCCAGCCTTTTGGCATCATAAGTGCTTGTTTCTTTTCATCATGGTGTTTGTAAAAACTTTAATTTAAGTAGAGGAGCTGGGCCCTCATCAATATGTATGTGTGTTTGGGAAAAAAAAATATATATATATATATATATATATATATGCTTGAAGATTCCTGCTAGCGCAGCCGCGTCGCAAGAAAAGCCCGCACTCCAGAAAAGTCCAGAAAAGTTATTTATTGTAGCTGACGCGTTTCGACCAGGAGGTCTTTGTCAAATATATATATATGTATGTATATAAACCATGGACCTTAAAAGGCTTGCAAGTGACTCCCGTAAACAATTCAATATTGATAATGCAGGCAGACTGAATGAATACAATGCAGTAATGCATAAGATTTCTGCAAGAAATGACATTGTGGTCAAACAATCAGACAAGGGGGGCAATATAGTACTATGGCCATTGTCCATGTATAAAGCTCAGGCGTACTTACAACTCAATGATGTTCAATGCTATAGTAAAGTGTCTCCAAACCGTTATAACATGGTCAAGGAGGGATTTCACAATCAGTTGTCCAAATGGAGAGGTATGGGGTTACTTAATGATGATGAACTGAAATTTCTTAAAATTGAACATCCAGTAATTCCCGTACTATACCTAATTCCTAAAATTCACAAGCATGCCAGTAATCCCCCGGGGAGATCAATCATTTGTGCCATTGGGGGACTATTTGAGACCACTTCCACGTATATTGATTACTTCCTTCAAGTCCATGTCAGGAATTTACCATCTTTCATTTTGGATACCTGCGACTTCCTGAAGAAAATCTATGACATAGTTTGGGATGATTCGTATGTCTTTATGACGCTTGACATTTCATCCTTGTACACCAGTATAAGACATGTACAAGGCCTAACGGCCATTGAACACTTTCTGGGGACTAGAGGCATCAGTTCGTATCAGCATACTATCATGTTGTTACAAATGATAGAGTGGTGTTTGGACAACAACTTTTTTTCTGTTTGACAAACATCTGTACAAACGGATGCAGGGAACTGCGATGGGCACCTGCTTCGCCCCCAGCTATGCGAACCTGCATATGGGCTGGTGGAAGGAGCAGGTGCTCACTTCAGAATTCTCAGAGGAATGGACAGAGAACATCGTCCTTTGGTCACGTTGTATAGATGACCTCTTTGTGCTGTGGAAAGGGTCTGTTGAATCAGCCAAGGCCTTTGTGGATCGACTAAATGTTAACGATCTCAATTTAGTGTTCACAAGCAATATCAGCACAACAGAGGTGGAGTTTTTGGACTTGAAGGTCTATGTGCACAACAATCGCATTCACACCAGGACCTTTCGCAAGGAGACTGCAGGCAATTCCAAACTTCATGCGCAGAGTTTTCATCCGCAGAAACTGAGGCAGAGCATTCCTTATGCGGAAAACCTGCGCATGAAGAGGAATTGCAGCGAAGCACAATCTTTGAAGGAAGTCCAGGTTGAACTGGATTCTAGATTCCTTGCGAGAGGCTACAGCTCTGAGGTGCTGAACAAGTCCAAGACCAAAGTAGACTCCATTCCTAGAGAGACACTGTTGTTCAGACCCAGCAAATCTGAAAGTAAATCTAAGTCACAGGGCTCTGTGAGAATGATTACTGGGTACAATACTTGCCATCAAAGAGTTAGGAACATCCTTTACTCACACTGGAATCTGATCCGTAGTGATCCAACTTTAGGACCCTCTATGCCCAAACACCCCCTTCTATCTTTCAGACGGGCAAAATCTATGAGGGGGGAACTTTGTCCCAGTAGTCCAGAAATGGCCAAAACAGAGTCCTGGTTGGCACCATTCCCAGGCTTCCATAAATGTCATAAATGCAAGGCGTGTACAATCGGCCAAAACACCAGTGAGGTACACAGTCCACTCAGCAACACCACTTTGAAAATCAGTCACTCATTTAATTGCCGTAGTGAGTATGTGGTGTATGTGCTTCAATGCTCTTGCCCTAAACGCTTTGTGGGCAGCACCAAACACTTGGTCCACATTAGAATTATTCAACATTTAAGGGCAATAGCTAAGGATGATAAGACTTCTCCTGTAGCACGACATATTAATGATGTTCATGGAGGCAGGAGTTCAGATCTGGTGTATTATGTCATTGATTCAGTCCCTAGTCACATAAGGGGTGGCAAAAGGGAACTCAAACTGCGCAGACTCGAGTCTCGCTATATTATCTTGCTTAATAGCAATATTCCCAATGGTATGAATTCGGATGAGGAAATGTACATTCATTTGTAATATTCCTGCTTTTCAGCTACAGTAGGCACGCACCTCATGCTCCTTGTGTGCCCAGTTCTAGCGCTTTCAGCTGCAAGCAGAAGAGTCTGCTGGCCTTTATACATATTTTTTCTCCCCCTGTTTTTCAAAACCCCCCCCCCCCTTTTTTTCACTTGGGTAGGTTAGAGTTATTGTAAATGTTGAGCACTTATTTTTGAAATATGTTTATCTTAATATTAGGTAATCTGAAATTGGCAAACCTTTGCTGTTGTGTGTAGGGATAGTCCAGCATGAGGATGTTGATTGACGGTTGAGATTGAAAATAAACGTATGGGACACTTGTCCTAGTATTGTCTGTTCCTTTTTACTTGTTACTTTTTAAATTTGATTCAGACATTCTTCATTGTTTATTTTGTCTGTGAATTATATGCCCACTTGGGATTTTCATTTTTGCAACAAATGTTGCCTTGACATTAGCCAGTTACTTTATGGCATTATCTCCCTCCTCAACTGGTACACGTATTTTACATGTAGTACTGTAGCTGGAGCAACACTACCTCCATTGTGCAAATTTCATTATTGATGCACAAATCATGACTAAGTATTTTTACAATTCATATATGGCAACAGCAAAGCAATTTCCTGTTATTGTTATTGTTATTTTTAATCTTATTGCAGCGGGATGGGTGGAGTGTAACATTGTGTCACTTCATCGTATTTCACAGTAGTTTGTTTTCACTTTTTATGCTAAGTGTTTAACCCTCTTTTTTTCCCTTGGTTGCATCTATAATTTACAAATTGGATTTATGTTTCATGTGCTGATTTTCTAAAGGAAACAGTAGTGCATTATATTTGTTCTTTAGAAATTTGGCTATTTTTATTTGCCAGAAATATGTGTCAAAGTATGTTTTCTATGACCATTACCTGTTAGTTTCCACGAGTGGTATTTCAAGGCCTCAGAAATGGCGGCCGCGCTATGTGATCAAGGTGACTGTGACCACCGAAACGCGTCGTCCCACTAGGGTTTTGCCTGAATAAACACTTCTCCCAATTCCGAGTTGCCGGTGCCTGCTTTGATGATCCAACGAGAGCGGGTTTGAATGGACTGTATGTATATATGTATTTATGCATATATATATATATATATATATATATATATATATATATATATATATATGTGTGTGTTAAAACACAACCCACCAATCATGACAATTACGTTGTTTGACTATATCACAGTATATTCCTATTGGAGGATTTAAAGTGGTGGAAGAAAGAGGACTGCTCCATCTGCGTTGAATGTACTATTTACAGACGCCATACTAACGTAATTAATTTCAGTTTCATCCTGAATGGCCGTACCTGCATTGACAACAGTATCAATACATTTAATTTCTTCAGATATACCCCAGGTACTTTTTTCATCAAAATGTTCTAATGACCAATCCATGCAGTGCTCCTCATAATCTCGCCCTGGATGGCCTGCCACCTATCTCTCTCTGGAAACATGTTGTTTCACAGAATAACAGTCTTAGCAAATGAAAGTGCCCCTCGTCTATGACAAAACTGTTCATGTTGTGGCGCGAGTTATAGTTACTTTAGGGTACGAGTTATAGTTAATAGCAATAACTATCACTGGTGAATTTCAGTGGGTTTTTTTGTGTTTAAAGGTCACATTGTCACTGAAATTTTCATCTAACTATAACATCACTTTAACTTTTATTTTTATTCAGTGAAAAAATATACATATACAATACTGAGATAGGAACAATATAATACAACAGAATTTCTTGTGATGATTTCTTTATTCATTCACATGGTTAATTTCCTAATACAGACAGCATGTGTTTTGTGCACACTGAGCTTCTTCAGGGCTGTTACAGACATAGAAAATATGCACACCAGTACAATAAATAAAACAGACAAGATACAAATTAAGCATTTTTAAACAGTTATTGCACAATTATCTGATAGTACAAACTAAAAAAAAAAATAGAGATTTTGTGGATGAACTATTTTGTGGATGAACAATTTTTTGGGAAACTTTTGTGAAGATTCGCCAAGCGCGGCCAAAGTCATTAGCAAATCAAAAAACACTCTTTCTATGGAAAAACAGACCTAACTATAACTACCTAGTGGTGACCACCACTAGGATATATATATATATATATATATATATATATATATATATATGTATATATCTCTCATGTGTTAAGTATAAATGTATTAAGACTATTACTATTGGCTAAAAGCGAAAATATGTTTTGGGCTCAGAAAAAAATGCATTGCCATAATAATCGATGACAGTGAATGGAACTACTGTCTGTGCATATGTGCTCCTTGTGAAAGAGCAGTATTCCATTGCTCACCGTGAAGTTAGCCTCTAGCTGACGTGGGCAGACCCACTGAACCATGCTTTGTGCTGTAATGTGGGTAAGAAAAATGTAAAATGACCCAACAATACACCAATGGATGAGGAGGGCTGGCTGAAAAACCCTAATGCTAGACCTTATAATGTACTTCATTATAGAAAACATTTTAATAAATTCTGCTTGATGCAATGCTTTCATATACAGGTGTCATCTGGCTATGAGGTTGCGAATGATGGCCTGTGACACAATGAGCTGCATAGAGCTCTTACTTTACATTGATGGAAAGAAGTAATTAAGGGAACATGACCGTGCGATAGAAGTACTCGTGCTCTGCGAAACCTGCCATATTCTGAGGTAGTTGAAGTTATGTTATATTATGGAGTCATATAGAACCGTCACATATTGGTTTATAAAATTTAGCATATCATTTTAAACCAAATCTTAAACAAGTAACAAAATTCATTGAAAAGCTAAAATACTGTGACTTTGTTGCAGAAAGTTTAACTTATTCGTTTTTTGCGAGTACGTCTTGGATTTTGTATATGTCTGACTAGGCCACAGAAGAAAAATCACATTAACTCATAGCACAGTTAAGCAGGTGACTGCAATTTCATTTTATGTTTTAGTTTACTTTTAGCAAACTGTACCAAAACGTCCAGCATTACACATCGTAGAAAATCGCGGACAATGGGTTGGACCAAGCCAAAGTAAGATATAATATTGCAAACCTCTCCTGTTTGCCTGTTTCCCCATCCTTAGACACTTAACCAGAAACTTTGAGCCTCTCAGCTCTCCAAGGTGATACCATGCTCAAAAAAAGTGAAAATCTCTGATGTAAAACAAGAAGGAATAACCTGTTAGCCCTTTAGGTTTGACAGGAAGTGATGGGGTAGGCACGCTGTGGTGCGTGGCGGCTTTACTGCGGCACGTGTATGGCTTAGCCCTTTGTGAGAGGAGACGATTCACAAAGAAGACAATAATAGTGAGCAGTATTACCAAGAGCTGCTGTAACTCTTAGGTCTGTCTGAATGTGTATTGCTGACGCAGAATGATCCTGCTTCCACAGAGGTGATATAGATAGTGCAGACGAGTTAACTAAAATGTATTCAAAATTTAATAATACAGAATATAATGTATTCTCCGTTTTTTCAAAGTGGAAAAATGCTGGTTGCACCATGGATTTGAGGTCTGTGATGCTACCTGACTAAAGTGGTTTGATGGGCAATGAATGTGCCTAGAACCAGATAATGCCCACTTCATGCTTTATGAAGACCTCTGGTCCTTTACAGCTCTAGGTACGGCACTAACCCAGTCTCTTTAATTTAAAAACCACAATGACATTTGTTTCAGATTTCTTTTAATCTCTTTAATAAAAAGCACTTCGCTTTTTTTTGTGCTAAATCTAGCACTTATTACTGTGGACTCTGAATTGATGTATATTTCATTAATCTTGTAAGGATGAGAGATTGATTCCAACCTGCCAGGATACACAGTTTACCACCCTTGGCTTCTGAAGCTTCTGGGCTTCAACATTGATCTGCTGAGTTAGTTTAACAATCTACTTCCTGAACCTAGAACAGAATTAAGAATATCGTTAGTGCTTTTCTGTTTTACTATTCTGAAACCATCAGAACTACCAAATGGCAAATTTTAACAAACTGTAACTAAGTGAGAGCCAATGAATGATAGTGCTATTCTCTATCTTGCTAAACTAAGAGTTAAATAAGAATTAATTTTATTTTTTTCCCACTGAAATATGTCAATTTAGAGGCAGTTTGATCTCTTTTGAACTTAATGAGTTTTAAACAGCTTCCAAATAACCACGTATGGTCCAAAATTGATTGATCAGATAAAGGGTTTAGACAATCATGTTTTAAATCCTGCATCATGGTGAAGAAACCAAGATTGTTGCCCCCTTCCACAGAAAACATTCATTTAAGAAGAAAAAAAAGATTACGCACCCTCCTTTTTTCTCCTAAAAAATTGTTTGGAATAATGGACAATAGTCGCTTAACCGTCACATGATCAGTGATCATCACGTGTGAGTACCTTGAGACAAGAACTTTCCTCCAACAACAACCATCAACCCAGCAGGAAGAGATGTCATGAACTGATGTTCGTTTTGGGTGTTTGATACTTGGAGGCCACTAATGGCAAGAAGTTGAACTTCTCTTCGATAGATAATCTTGTGGTTGAGGATGCTTTGGAGAGTTGATATTGTTCTCACCATCTGTTTTTCTTATTTTTTGCTTGTGAAGAAAGTGCCACAGTAAAGGTTTGTTGCTTGAAAATGCTAAAAAGGCTCACAGTTAAGATTCAAAACTAAAATAAATGGAGATAAGCATTTCTGCAACAAGGCCTAAAATATTCTCACACTGGGAGTAGCAGAACTTTGTTCTCGCTATTGTTACTCCTCCAAATAGAGCACCGAGCACAGCTCACCAGATCATTAGTTATGACCCAGTTAGACTCCTGCATTTTGATTTACAAGGGACTACCTAAAAGTTCATTGAGGGAACTGATCCAGCGGAAGCGGTGTCATTTTTTATAATCATTCACAATATCTCCAATATATCATGAATTGAAACTTTATTATAGGGTTTGGGCCCATAGAAACTCAATAACCACTTAAAAACATCAGGTCCTCTGATAGATCTTTGGGAGAGTTAATGGGGACTAGGATAATAAGAGACGGATGCTATTTCCTTCATGAGGACCTATAATGAAGAAAATGCCTAACCAACAACAATAGTCATAATATGTATCATGTCAAATAACTCATCAATAAAGACAAACTCTGTATACTTATCAAGTTACTTTTATCTAAATCATCAAATATGAATGGTCAATACACAAAGTACATTAAAATGTCAATTCTGTGTTATTTCAATGTTACAGGTAAAATCACAATAAGAAAATACAGTTCATGGCAAAATACATCATAAAATCAATAACAAGTGTGAGAGGAGAGAGAGAGACAAAAAGAGATAATACATTGCAATTTCAGTATGCAATTCAAGATTCATACGAACTTAAGATCAATGAGCTAATGCACAGCGTGCATTAGTCAGAAATAGCCAACCTTTCAGCCGAAAAGGTATAGCTTATGCAACATCACCAGCCGATGAAGTGCAAGGCAATCAGGATAGTTCAGTTCAAGGAAAATTCAAAGTTAGGACCAACAGCATGTCACGCCCAGGATTGCAAGGATAATAGCCAGCCAGAGTAGCATTGAGAGTGCAGCAGCAAAAGGCTCTCTTCTCATAGAAAAACAGCTACTGATCCATTATTTTCCCACGGAGATAATTATACCCAAGATGTTCACAATTCCAACCCCCAAATGTTTCATTTTCACAGTTTTACCCAATTCTATTGGTTAGGTTTATGAGGTGATCATTCTCCAACCTAGTTCATGCGGAACTTTAATAAATCAGTCCTTTGTTCATCTGGATGTCGTCATTACACATCTGAAGCAGGAAAAAGAATTGAAACTTCTTCATATCCACACGCTTGCTTCCACGTCAGCTTGCATCATAATCGACAAAATTATTCATAGTAAGAAATACTCTAACCGTAGGAAGGAAATTCTAGTGATATGCTGTATACAGCTAAACAAGTAAATCAGCATTTTAGAAATAATGAAGGACAAAATACATTCTTCTGAGGCCTACATTAGAACAAGCATTGGCATAGCCAATAGGTCTTGCCTTTGGGACCTTATAAGTGGTTAGTCATGCAGCACATTATCCTGGATGGGCTCAGACAATTCCAGCATGGAAAGTTGTGTTGAAAAGAAAGCAAAGCTAGCGCCAAGACACCTTCGGGTATTCCAGCGCTCTGGAAGTTTCCGTAACATAACATAACCAATCCTGATCTTGAGTTCACAAAGTGGTCATTTTGAACATTTAAATTAAAACGTATGTGTGCAAAAAGCTTTGTGGATCTGGATTTCTGAAAACGTTAAACTTTCATCTTTCAGGAAAAACTGGGGGCTGATTACATTTTGGGATTATTCCGGGATTTGCCATAAAAATGGTTTGTAACCAGGCAGTGAAGAACGCTGGGGACCGGAATCTGCAAGATTCGGAGTAACCCATACGAAACATTGTCTAATCCGATACAGGTGGGGTCAGGGCTGGGGCAGAGTCAGTCATATGGCAGACTACTCACGGCATGTGACTGAGCCAGCGCCAAGCCTCCCAGATTTAAAGAGGCATGATCGGAATTCTCCTATAGCCCAGTCCATGTCGGCAGAAGAAGGAAGGAAATGGTAAAGTGAAAAACGGTGAGAAGTCTGGGATTTGAGCGAGCCGTGTAAACAAGGCGTGAGTATGTTGTTTTAAAACATGACATCTCTTACATGAGCGTCCAATTGCTGGAGGAGCGCATCCCCGGAGGACATCTGGGGCCTTTCACACACTCACCAAACACGGGGGAAAGGGTTAACGACCTCCACATGCCGCCGCTGGAGTTGAGATGCAGGCAGCTGGGTAGGGCTTGGGGGTGGGGGGTCGCAGTGCAAGGTCTTTTAGCCCTGAGAAACCCACAGCTGTTTGTGTGCTTGGAGGGTGGGGGGAGGGCTCTGAGACGAGCGAAGGGAAAGGAAGACCAGCAAAGCAAGAGTTCGGGAGAGCTGTCCTGGTGTGTCAGCCATAACAACATAAAAAAGTACCTGGGGAGGAGGCGAGGGCGGCAGCCTCTTCCTCCACTTCCCTCGGGTCTTCGTGATTACTCCTAACAGTGCCATCTACTTATTTTTGACTAAAAACCCAGTTGTGTTGAAACCTTGAAGGTAATCGTATGATCACACATTTGTTTGCACTTTGACCAAAGGAAAGTGAGGCTGACAAACGTGATGTCAAAAAAGTTGTCTCTTCCTTTGGATCTGCTGCACTTTACAAGTTTTGAAATGCTGACTCGGAGGCGTCCAAGTTTGGTCCAGGAACGCTGGATCCTTGGCTGGTGTTGGGATAAGCACAGACTGTGTAATGTGTTCCATTTCAGACTCGGTGGATGTGCATTTATCTCATATCCATAACCTTAAAACGTCTGCACGACTGTGGACCTTTGCTTTAAATGTCGCCTGGTGTCAATATTGGCATGTACAGGAAGCACAGTCGTGCTCTGTCTGGCATGCATGTTGCCCCATAGGTGGCTGAAGAGGAGCCAGGCGGGAGAAGAGCCTTCTTGTGTTTGGCTAGAAGTGACTTTGTTTGGCGAGCCGATCATACAGAGAATGAGATCCATTGAAACTCACTCATCCAGACAGGATCAGAGAGCCGAAGTGTGAGTGCTAATTACTTCTGGCATTGATTTCTGCAGCGGATTGTGCAGAGGACCAGAGGGAGCCGTTGAGCCCTTGGGAGCAGCTGTGCCTCTGCCCCTGGTGCCTCCTGCCTGGCCAGGGCCTGTGTCCAGAATGTCCTTGTAGCCGCCGCTTGACCGCTGTGGTAAAGGCCGCTCAGTGTCGCCCCCTGCCGGAAGAGCATGCAGTAACCCCAGCATCTTTGGGTTGGAGCAGGAGTGAACACAGCCATCGAAGCTGTTCAACATGAGAGGCCTCGACCCACTCAGACAACACGTAGCTGAGTAGTGGTTTCACACGCCCTAGAAGCGCTTCCCTCGTGGCGCTGTGCTCTAGGAGTGTCGTCATTTGTGGTAGGAACAGCCCATGTGAGCTCTACTTCAGGCATCGGCTTGACAGCAATCGTGAGGAGGGCGGGCTTTTCTTGTGTTTATTTGGGTGCACTTAGCACTAAAGGGTGGAGGAAAAAGAACTGTTGGGAATAGGCTGTGAAATTCAGTCTGTTCCTCTTTGGTTGTCGCTGGTAAGAAGAGTCTTGTTAGGCATTACCGCACTCTAGTAAATAAACAAGACCGCGTGTGGTGCGCGCGCACTGCAAGGAATGTAAGGTATGCAGCTGGCACCCGGCCGCGCTGCTGCTCGCTCCCGAGACCCCTAGGCCATGGGAGGCAACGTTTAGAGAGAAGGCGGGACATGCACCCGCCTTTGGCCAATTGCGGGCTTTCAATTTTTGAAAGCCACACGCAAAGGCCAATAGAATTTGACTAGCAGACGCACGAGCTTTCAGAAAGCTTTCTGAATGTCTGCAGTGATTACAAGAGGCCCTCTCCTAGAGTGGCGCATGCGCGCTACGCTAGGCGAGATCTAAAAAGGAAATAACTCTAGTAGGTTTTGAGGCCTTCATAGAGAAATCATTGTTTTTCTGAAGAATAAAAACACACTACTGTTAAGAAAATAGAGAAAATACATAAGAAAACGATATTCAAGGATTCATTATTCTAATTAAACTCAAAAGCATAATCTATTTTTCAAAATGTAAGCTATTAATAATCAATCACTTTCTTGTTATGAAAAAGAAAATATAATCAAGAAACATTTACTTTAAGCATTTTCATTATCATACTTTATAATTCTACCTGTAAGTTACTTAGTACATTTATTAAGTTTCTCTCTCGTGTCATAAATTTCATAAACACGTTTCTCATGATTTCTGCACGTTTATCATTGCAGCTTTTGATTACTAAAAGTGTCATGTTTTTCTTGCACGTTTTCACGTTGCACTTTAAGGAATCTCCCATGTTAATAATTTTCCACACTGTTAGTTAGGTTTTATTAAAACACACTTATGAGCAGACTTGATCAAGCAAGATTATTCGCAGATAATCATGCTCCATCAGAACCAATCGCGTCTACAAAATCAGATAGCAAAGTTGGCCATTAAATGGAAGACATAGGACTAGATAAAACCCACAATAAAAGCATTCCATTGACTCCCTCTGCAAGCCATGATCCCAATTCTAGTGCTGGTCACAATGCATTAAGCATTCTGGAACAAGCTGTACGGGTGTATGTGGAAGTGGTCTGTAACTAGGAAACTTTGTCCGGCTCATTTATGACACTTGCCAATTAAAGTCGAATAGGAAGTGGAGATATTTGGGAGTCCGGGTATTAAAACTCTGAAATGTTTTCCCCCATTCCGTCAGTGTACAGCCAAACCACCCACTCTTCAGTGAACTGCACAAACTGTGCAGTTTTGTCTACTGTTCGACTGATAATTGGGACCTGCAGTCACAGCAACCAGTAACACTGAATGGCCGAATTGTTGCTCTGGGTGACCAATATTAACTGAGCCCGATTATTAATTTAAGTTCCCATCCACACCCACACTACTAGCAATTATAATACATCAGTGCTAGCAGGCTTCTTATTGCTTGCTTGTGTTTGTATTTACTAAAGGAGTTCCTTCAGTGGGCCCTCCATAACGGAGTACTCATGAGGTCTTCTTGGCAGAGGTAGGAAATGCACTAGGGCTTTTCTCAGTCGCTAGTGATTAATATACATTGCAATACCGCCTTGGTTTCAGTGCGTCTGCAGAGGAGAGCAGAGACTACAACTGATGTCAGTGGAGAATAAGACGGGAAGACTGCCTCATAATTAGGGCTCCTGGTTTTAGGAATTTATTTTTTTAACATTTCCATTTGTATTTATCCATATTTATTTTTGGCCATGTTATTGGTGTTTATCCATATTTATTTTGTGTTTTGAAAATAAATGGAGCCGTAATATGGTATATTTGCATGTTTATTTAACTCTTGGACGTGCACTTATACATAGATGCCTGCCACATTTTAGCAAATTAAACAGCCATGAACACTACACTCACAGGTACATATTAGCGTTATACTACCAGGGGCGTAACACAGGCCCCTGCAGCCCCGCGGTGCGGGGGGCCCCCGAGCTGCAGGGGGCCCCTCAGCACAGTACTTTCGCCCGAGAGTTCCTGATAAAATTCAGAGCGGGGGCCCCTCCATGCATCTTGCAGGGGGGCCCCCTCAAATTTCGTTACGCCACTGTATACTACAAATATTTGTTAACGCATGCCTGTATTTAAGGATATCTCATCCTGTTTTTTAGCTCGCCATCCTATTTATCTGCTCAGCTATTGCCTGGAATTCATGAAAGACAGCATGGAGAGACTCTCACAAGAAGCACCATTCTCAGTATTTTTATGCCTTTAAAAATAAGCACAGACAGGAAACACATTGTTTTCTGTCTGTATTTATCTGTAAAAATCAGTAAAAACGGAAAACCGGAAGCCTTAATCATAATGTATGTTTGGGAACGCTAAAGGCTGTGGTCAGATTGGCCCTTACTATTGTGGTGAACAAGTGCACACACAATTACTTAGATAGGGTATTAATGCTTGCCACCGAGGACTTGGACTAATGCACAATTAAAAGGTTATGTTCAGTTAAGACTGCGAACCACAGTGTGTTTGTGGAGGAATACCTTCCTGTGTGTCGTGGCAGGCCCGTTTGGTTTGACAGGAAGTGATTCAACAGACACAAATTGTGTTTTTCTGTAACATAAGTAGCTTGTTTCTGATGTGGTTGAATACATTTTGTGTACTTTAAGTGTGAGTCAGTAGATCTATATTTGTATTTGGGAGCAGTTGGAGCAGAAGGGCTGGATAGTACCAAGACGGTGCATAAAGACAAGTACAGATGATTGATGTTTGCACATAGATTAATTGATGAAATATGAGTTATAACTTTGGAACACAGATGTTGAATCACAAATATTGTGTCTCAGACAATTATCTTAAGCCTTTGTTAACTGTGAAATTAGACGGTTATTTTTTTATTCTTCACATGAAAAATCCTCTGGCGTGAGAAGGCTCCTCTTCAACTCCACCCTTGCAAAAACAAACTGAATGCACCTTCTCATGGTGACTGCACAGCTCCTCCCTTGGTTTCCAGGCGTAGGGTTTGCAGTGCAGATACTTTTGGGAAAGAATTGCAGATGTTTGTTAATACCATCTAATTGGGACACTGCGGAGAATCACTCAGTTTGCATTTCCCGGTTACCTTTATTCCCTCCTGGGAACACTCAGTTCCCACCGCTATGGATCATGGACAACTGTCAAAAAATGAACAATTTATGACTTTTGACAGTTGTGACAACTGAGAAGGTAGCAATCGAGTTACTGACTTTGTGAATTAGGGACTGGGTTTTAGGCGCGTAGTTAGCATTATTTTGCACATTATTAAAATATTCTTACGAAAATAAATTTGTTAATCACTTCCTGAATGCAAACTTCCCTGGGAATAGTGAATTGTAAAAGAAATGTTATGCAGAAGTTAAAAAACTAGGTGAGACTAATAGACATCTCAGTACTCTGTGGTTGCATTTGGAAGCCATTTTGTTGGCTTTGTTGACCTGCTGCTTCAAATGGTTAGTGAAATCTGACCTGTAAACCTTAGCCTGCAAACAAAAGCATGGCCGGGCGCAAACACTTTTTGGGCATCAAATCCTGAAGGAGATCCAAAGCAGCTTCCACAAAGGCACTGATTAATAATTTACTG
The DNA here is from genome assembly GCA_963921515.1 of Calotriton arnoldi. Classification (NCBI taxonomy): domain Eukaryota; kingdom Metazoa; phylum Chordata; class Amphibia; order Caudata; family Salamandridae; genus Calotriton; species Calotriton arnoldi. The sequence continues at coordinate 2,100,153 of CAWUFW010002563.1, read as the reverse complement.
CTCCTGAAAGCAATGCATGCAGGAATCACTTGGCCACTTTCCTTACTGAATGTTTTTGTTTGCGCTTAACACACGCATAAGCTCGCCGTCCTCGAGATAATGTAGAACTGAATGGTGGCCACTGAAGCTAGTGGTGGTGTGACTGGTTTGGAGTTCCAAGCATGTTGTTTCTACAGGGATGGAGACTGTTTATGTTCCTTCTGGTTTGTTGGTATCGGCATGTTTACTCTACTGCGATTGGCGAGGAAAATGCCAAGAGGAAGAACAAAAATGCCTGTGGTGATTGGGGGAGGATCTAGCACCACACCAGCTGTCTTTCTCTAGGAAAACGAATAGGCTATTTTTATAGGTGGGTAGGTTTTTTCGCCTTCTGACATCATTGCATGTATCTTTAACTCCATGCCAATCATACTCGCCAGAGTAGTGAAATATTTTTCATTCAGGTTGTATTATAGGATATATAAGTTTCAGGACTCCAGAACAACTATGTCAAAGTCTTGCACTCATACGTGCCATTTATTAGAATTACTTGCGACTAGGTTCACACCTCTCTTCCATGCAAATTAGCTCCCACTTAAATCTTTCAACCGTGAAATATCCGTTGTGTATGGAATGTCTAAAAATGTGTAGGTTGTATGCCTTTATTCATGATTGCGCAGAGAAAGGACCTTTTCCTCCTTCCCATATTGAGAAGCCACACTTCCACGGACCTTTTAGATGTAACTGTATCCTCCTTAGACATGCTTCCTTTTTTACATGGCAGCATTCAGGCAACTCAGATCTTTGACTGGGGGTGAGTGTCTGAAAAGTTTCAGCGCTCCGTCCATCAACTCCTTGTGTTTGCTTGGTTCGCCGTGGGCTGGCAGTGTATGCCCAGACGTGGGTCCCTTGCTCACTTTGCCACTGGATTCAAGCTAGTCTGGCTGATGAGGATTGTTGCCCCGAATCCGGTCCCAGGATGCTTGTTTCTGGTCCAGCAAAGACCTGGCTTGGCAGTGCAGGCTGGACTGTTCCCATGAGGAACAGGGTCAAGACTGATTTGCATATGGCCATGTCTGAACTGGGGTGGTGGAGTGAGCTAAAGAACGATGATGGATTCAACCCAGATCTATGACTGGGGCTGAGTGTCTGAAAAGTTTCAGCGCTCCGTCCATCATCTCCTTGTGTTTGCAGCATTCCGGCAAGACCTTATGAACATCTATGCCCCGATCAAGAATTGAACCTGTAACTGGAGATGAAATGAAAAAGTATTTGAAGAGGCTCCTTTCTGAGATGTATATGGTTCCACATGGTCGTCTACATGCTACACAACTCCTGGCACCCCTCCCTTGCTACTTAGCCCTGTGAAAAGGGGGTTCCCCGCAAAACCAAAGAAAGGTGCTTGAACATTTACCCTGCTTTTTAATATGATAGTCATACGGTGATAAGCTATTGGTAATCCATGACTAAATAATAAAGGAATATGAAGAAAACAATACAGTATACATTTGTATACTAATTTTAACATTCATTTTGAAGGTGTGTGTGAAAAGCAGATTGTTCTGGGGGTATTGATGGGCCTTTTCTATTTGTAGTCCATACAGCAGCTGATGTTCAGCTATCATTACAAAATTAAAGGGACCCACCCCCACACCCCACTGAACTGACTCATACCAGCGAAAAGTATATGCTTTGTTATTTTAAAGTCTTTTGCAGACTGCTTGCTCACTATTAAAGTGCTGCCTTGGCCCAGGTTCAAAGCAATTACAGCTGACCTAAAAATCCAGATCTTCATCTCTTCCCTGAAGGTCAGGTGGGAGTGTGGAGTTCATTCAAGCGAACACGCCCCCTCCTGCAGGGCTAGCATAGCAATTTGTCTGAAGCTGAGCCTAAGTGCTTGGCTCTTGTGCATTAATGGAATTTACGATAAGGAATGGGATTCCCAATTGTTGGCGGGCCTGGCTAAATATGCAGAAGTTTTTGAGTTGGATTGTTTTTCCACAGGGAGACAATATAGACAGGAAATGATGGGGGGCATTCAGTCTTGTTTTTTTCTTCCTCAGGAGGAACTGGACTGTTGTACTTTCTGCTGTTTAAAGTCTGTGAGTGTGTCTGAGAGTGAACACACAGGTAGAGTGATCAGAGTTCCAAAACCAACACGCATTTGCAGTGCAATAGGTCTCGCATTTGCGAGAGTTTAAGCTATTGGCATTGTAAATGACAATGCCTTTTATTAATGTGTTTTCAAATCCAATACATATATAAAAGGCATTGTCATTTCTAATGCCAATAGCTCAAACTCTCGCAAATGCGAGACCACTTTCATAGTGGCCACGCCCCTTTCTTTAGATTCTGCTCGCTGTATTCAGCTTATAGCGAGCCGCGTCTAAAGAAAGGGGCGTGTCCACCATCAAAGTGAAAGCACGTCATGGGGAGCTTTTACAAACAAAAAAAAACATTTGTTCACAAACAAAAGTTTTTTTGGGGTAAAAGCGTCCCACATCATTCTTTCACTTTAATGGTGTGCACGCCCCTTTCTTTAGACGCGGCTCGCTGTAATCTGAATACAGCAGCAACATCTAAAGAAAGGGGTGTGGCCAGTATGTAAGTGAAAGCATGGTATAAGGGTTTTCAGTGGGAAAAAAAAAATTTTGTAGCGCGGTAGCTAAAGTTAAAGCGGACCGCGCTGTCAAACGAAATAAATAAGCACTACCACTATACTTAAAATGAACCGCGCTGCTAAAGTAAATAAAGAAATAAACGCGGACGCTATAGTTAAAGCAAACCGCCATTAATAATAAAAATAAAAGCAGGCAGCTTGCTGCTTGTAGGAAAGCACATAATGGGTGGAATAGGGGCAAATAATTCAAGAAAATAGCGCTCACAGCCTATATAAAGCGAGCCGTGTAACAACACAAGTAAAAGTCCAGTCCTCATGTGAGGTTACAAATGCAGACAAGATAGTACAAAGGTGGGACTATTAAGCCTATTCATGAGTGAAAAGCAACGATTTAGAAAGGACAGTAACGGGAGCTAATTGAAAAGATGGGCGGTGTCCCTACCTGAATACAGCATGCCTCGCAGAGCAGAGCAGCGCATGCGCTGCCCAGGCTCGACCTAACAAATAACTACCATAGACATAGAAATAAGACTACAATTCTGCATCGACCGAAGGGCATAGAATGATTCAGTTGCCAGGGTTGCCAATATAGAAAACACAGGCAGAGAGGCACCAGGAGAAATTAAATGCAACTTTTACATATATAATAGGACCCTGTGTGTTAACTAAAAAGTTTCTGCTAGGAGATGCTTACTAATTCTGTACGTGAGCACCTGAAAACCTGTCTACCTCGCAGTGCTTAATTTGTAAAAGAATAAGTGCCAGGGCTGCCAATGACAGTACAAACAAGGCTGCTAACCATCACCCTCTACAAGTGTGACAATTCTTACTATTCAGGGCCCCCAAAGCCGTAAGAATGGCTTGGTAGGCAGGTATTAGTCATTATAAGTGTATATTGAACTAATAAACCGCTGTTGTTGTGCTCCTACCTAAATTGGCGAGACAACACCACCATGTGGCAGACTGTCATAATCCCCGGTGCTGGCAATTAGGTGCCGGTGCCGAGTACCGGAAACCACCGGCTCAAATTAAGCCCTGCTACGTCTGTATTCAGACGACCCTCTCTGAAAGCCAGGAATGTACTAAATATACAGGAACCGATGGTGAAAACCTGAACTGTACTGGCAAATCCGGGACAGGTCACTTAATGCAGAGAAAAAGGAAAGGGGAGCTAATTATGAATCGAGAAAGCTTTATGGACAACTGAGAAGAGTTGTTCACTATTGTAGAGTAAAGCTGCATAATGAGATCAGTAGAACGTCGCCTTGGTTTAGCTGAAACATTAAAGGGACATGCTTATTGTCACAGAGTGTGAACTAACTTTTAAGATGAATAATAGGTGGCTGCGTTCTTATATGTCCACAGCTCTGCTACTCCACAGTCAACAGCTGTTGTTGTGGGTTTATATTCAAGGGTCGCTGTAAGCATTTTCTGTTGTTAGAAGTTCCACAGTCAACGTAAGTTTGCATTTGGAATTGGCTGCTTTTTTTATGATATCAAAAACAATAAATCCTCCTACTTTACTTTCACCTAAGCACAGGTGGCCGCTTTAGAGCTATCCTGAATCAATTCACCCTGCCCCACATGTCAGCTGCTAACAAAGGTGTGTCTAAACCTCTGTAACCATATTTGAATTACTAAATTGAGCTTAGAGTGGAGAAGAGCACTGAGATCTATACTGGATTTAAAATCTACGTTTTATACACTAAATATTGCAGTGCATCTTTTACAGTTGGTATTGAGACTTATTAATTACTAACAAACATTTAGGTCTAGCTTTAAAGGAATGTTGTATCGTTATGTGAAGCATTACAAGTAAATAGCATGGGAATGGATATGTATTTGTGTGGAAGCAAAGAACTGTAGAATACTATTGATGGAGGTTAAAAGGTCAGGTGTCAAGAAGCATTCAAGTGTGGTGTGTGCACCTGAAAGTTCAGGCTTAGGCAGCTGGATATGTGAAAAGAAATTATCACAGCTGGTGGGCGCAGCACTTATTTTTTGTGGAAGTACACAACTTCTGCCCAATCAAAACATGCACTCCTGGCTCCCAACATGTGGGCAGAGCTAAATCCCCCTCTCTAGTGATGCTCACAAAATTGTCTAGCGACAGCCGCGCTGTCGAGCCAGACCATCAAAATGATGTACGTAACACTAACTCTGGGTCTTGGTCATAACAGAGCAGAGAGCCTAGGCTGACATAAACTTTTTTAGTATTATATTGAAATGTCATTTTGGGAAAAATTAACTATCTTACCACCTGAATGTAGAAGTGAAGCCCTTTTTTTGGGGGGGTGTTAGGGTTGATGCATTTGTAGTGTGTGCGATTTTGAATCTTCATCACATTTGCCGCTTACAAATGGTCAGTTTGAACTGAAAGGCTTATGCTTGATAAACAGAGTGCTAAAGCAAAGTGGGCTTGGATTAGAATGTTGCCAATTCTAGGCAAATTGACATCCCTCCACCTGCCCACTTGGGATTAAACCTTGATAAAGAATTATGCTTACTGACATGGGGCCACTCGATGACTGGTGCTCTAGGCAGTTACACTCCAAAATTGATAACACTAATACTGAACCCCGGAACTGTTTTTAAAACCCAAACAGGGTTCAAAAATATTTTGAGAATCACAGAACACAAGCACAGAAACAGTATTGAACATGGAAAACCAACATGGAAAATCGGAAAGCTTCTCTCATCAATTTTGATGTCTGCACTTCCAAAGTATACTGTTGATGCACATAGTTGGATGTCTTTCATTTAAAATGATATTGAGCCGTCACTCACTGAAGTGGCATGCTTCATCATCCATTTCGCCTCTAACCTCTTCACAAAATAGCAACCAGGTATGTTCTTTGCAGACATCTGCGATCATCCGACCAAAGTCTGCTACGTTTGTCTTTTGAGTGCTCATCTGAGAAAGGAAAGATTTTCCTGGAATTTGCTTCCTCGCCCCCCCTCAGATTAAATCCCTCTATTTGGATTTATCATTAAGTCTCAACCGTTTTAAAACCACTTGTTTTCCCATATTTAGCTATATAGTACAGTGGTGGCTCCTCCGCTAAGGCAGAAGAGCGTCGCCGCACTGCTTTTAAGCAGTGTAAATGAAGGAAAAATAAAATGATAACTCACTCTTATTATCATTTTAATTTTTCCTGATGCTGCAGTGCGGCAGCTTTGTGGGCGGAGCTGCTCTGCTCTTAGAGCAGGGCAGGAGTAAGTGGGCACTCTGTAAAGTGCGCATGAATGTTTGGCCGGCCGTCTTGGGCCGGCCAAACATTTATGCGCACTTTACATGTTCTCCACCCAGGCTGTATTACAGCCTGGGTGGAGAACATGCCCAGGCCCCCAGTCCCCATCCACGGCGCTCAGACCAATCACAACGCTGCATTGCAGCGTTGTGATTGGCTCTGGGGAGCCTGGAAGTCTGGGTGCTTCCTGTTCCGGCGGAGGGAGGGACAAGGAGGAGAGACGTGGCGAGGAGGAGAGACGCGGCAAGAGGTAATTATTTCCTTTTTTTTTACCATCTCGCCCCGCTCTGCCCCCCCCACCCCGCCACCCCTGGTCCATGCCAGCTGCCGATGATATATTACCTGGAAACTTTAGAACTTTTGTCCCGGTAGAGCCCATCAATTCCACTCATCACTCAGGCTGCAGTTGCTATAGCCTCCTCCGTTCCTCTAACACTGATGCACATCGCCAAGAGAGGAATGATTTTGTGCTTAATCTATGTATTAATTGATTCTGTAATACTTGATTGGTTCTGTCAGTGAATCCACATAAATCTGTCCCCCCAGCAATTCTTTCTGCTCTGCTCTCATCTGTATTGATATATATTTTCCTTTATTTTAAAGTCTTACTAACAGAGGCATGGCAGCACCGTCTAGCATGGCGTAGTGTTCTGTTTTGACAAAAGTGTCATTATGCTGCAGTGTACCATTTTGGGGTACACTGGCTGACAAAGTGTTGCTAGAAGAGTACCTTTCGGGGGGAATCTCTTGTTACAGGCTAAGTAACTTGTTTTCTTTGGTCGGCTAGCAGCAAATCATTACTCAGTAGGGGTGTGTTTTTGAAATCTCAATGAAAACATGAAATTTACACTAAATTATTGACTGAAGCAACATCTTTAGCTAATCCAAGAGTCCATTAAAGGACTCAAAGTATGTTTTATTGATTGAAGTCCATTTTGGAAGATACATTGATAGAGGTTTGATTTTTCCCTGAGGACATTAAGACCAACTAACTTTTACTGTGGCAACAAAAGACACAGATGACTACTTTATGAGATTAAATTATTTTCTGTAGATTATGGACTGTAGTTTTTTGATTGTCTAAGATATTGTTTGTGTCTCTAGTTTTAGGTAAAATTCATGTAACTAATGTTTTAATATCTTTTTATCAGTGAAAACATGTCCTTTTTAAACAAAACCGTTCTGTGTAATAGATATACCTTGCAGGAAACAGCTACTTATCTCTTTTCCAAAACCACTGTTCACAGAAAGGTAAGCAAGAGATAAAGTTGCACAGAAAATCTGCATAGATTTTCTATTGTGCACAGAAAAGTTCAAGAAAGGAAATACCTGTAGGGATTTTTCCAATTTGGCTAGTAAGATTAATGTGGAAATGATTTTGCTATGCACTGAAAATTATCTCTCAATGCGAAGGAATACGTCACTCGAGCGAAGACAGTGAGTGGTAGTAGACCAGTAAACTTCAGGAGCTTTGCCATCGACCAAAATCGGGCACCTGGCAAAAGTTTGCAAGTGTAGGAATACACTTTACACACCGCTACTGCTTAGTCCCTCATTTCAGCCCTCCCCTCCTCCTCTTTGCCGTGCCACTGCATTACACCACTGTTTACATTGGCACCACAGTGTGACCCTCTTGCCGCTTTAACTCACGATGCTTTAGTGTCCTCAAAATTGGATTAATGTTTAAGTTGTGTCCCTCTCACATTTTGACCGGCACTTTTTGGTGTGCGTGCGTCTACGTGCATGCGTGCGTGCTATACCTGGAGCTTTCATTTGATGGCAGGTGGGCAACCAGACACAAACACGCTCCGGGCCTGGCATCTGCGCCTCTGAAACGCCCCGGGGCAGTATACCATGCACTAACGGTGATTCATTTGTGAAAGGAGCTATGAACCGGCGTCCGAGGCTTCCAGGCACAGTGTTTGCCTCCGAACAGTGAGCAGCCATTCACTTGGAGTAATTAAAGCGCCAGGACAAACAGAGGGTGTGTGTTGAAGGATTACCTCTTCCAGATTAACTAAAGACAGCCTCAGAAAGCGTTGAAAGGAAGGCAGCCTGCAGTGTGTGGGGGTGGTGAAACAGAAAGAAAGCGCCGGGACAAAGCCCGTTGTGTATATAAAGCCGTCATTTACTTTGGGGGCATAGTTTGCACGTTTTAAACTAATTACGGTGGACTTGCAAAACTCCTACACCTAAATTACCTGTTTTAACTCATCCCATGCACAGGCTCTTTTTACTCCATTCTCGAGTTAATAGATTAAAACAATAACTTTGGCCGTTTATCAAAAAGTGTCTTTGCTGTTTAGTGCATGGCGCGTCATTAAGGCCAAAACCGCCATTTAGGAAAGCAGAGGGTGTCATTCACTGTTTCCTCTCTGAGCAATGTTAAAGGAAAATCTGTGGAGGGGGCAGGGTTAGTGTGCTAACACTTGGCCCTTCTAATTTGGCAAGGAAGCAATTTTGAAAGTAAACCCAGTCACGACATGTGCTGTGGGTGATGTTCTGAAGTGTGCTTAATAATTAAGTGGCATCATCTTTAACAAAGTCCTCTGGCATTATGCATGCTTGCTTCGGGGTACATGCCGTGGCATCAGAAAGGGTACAATTGTTTCCTTTACAAATGTCAGCTGGCAAATCTACGGTCTCCAAACACCTCCCACCACCTGCATATTTTGACCTACTAAGGGAGAAATTGCCTTTAATCAAGAGATCTGTGTTTGCTGCAGTGGGAATGTATTTTACAATGCGTTGTCTGAATCTGTGCTGCCTTCCGGAGTCATATCCAATCGCTGGCTGCCATAATGCTCTCCTGTCACTAAAGGTGGGCGGTCACACACATTTAGAGGTAGTGCCGAGCCAAGGGTCTGGCTTTGGTTCTAAGAGTCCGAGCCGAGCCATGGAAATGTTTGGTATGTGAATAATGCAACAAACATCATCCAAAAATATGACAAAGATTCGTCACAATAAAAAAAAAGTGTATTTCTTTAACATGTTGACACATTTCACCCTAGTACATCAGATTATATATATCATTGCATTGAGAGGCAATTATAAAAAGTGATACTTTTTAAACATGAGCTTAAAAACATTCTCCCCCATCATGACAAAAAGGCCTTTAACTGAACTAGGAGGCAAGTCAGTTGTCATGCACCTAATATGTGGCCTAGCTTGTTATTAAACATGGGGCAACAGTATAGTCTGTTAAATCAAGCACAAGAGTCGTTCGTACAACACACATCCTGAACTCAAGTACTTGAAGGTGCTATCATATGTGATACTGATTATGAATTAAAAGGAGGCACTGTGAAATAAAATATTTGCCTAGGATCACACAATTTGGTAAAGTGGGAAAGACAGGACTGAACCCAGGGATCCTGGCTGCGCATTGTGCAACTCAGCCACTAGATGGGTCTCTCTTTCTCTCACCTTTTTATCTCAAAGTTCACTGCTTCATCTGAAATTCTTGATGTGTGAGGTTAGCGTGAAGGTGACAGGCAGAAGCCACATGAAAGCTCGGCCCATTTTGGGCTCGAGGTACCAAGAGGACCTTGAGCTGAGCCAGAGCCCAGGATCTGGCTCAAGCTTTCAGTAGCTTGCTCATTTCTTCCTGTCACTGGACATTGCCCCCATCCTCCTCTACCAGCTACACTTGACCCCTGCACTTTCCAGTGTACCATCTTGATTTGGTTGATCCTTCTTCTTCCCCATTAACCTCCCTTTTTAACCTTTCACACAAGGTGTCTAGCCTGGGCGTCTATGTAATGGTTAGAAAAGATTAGGGCATTTTTCATGGCTTTTCCTTGTTTGTCCTGAACGAGCCTTTCCTCAGGACCCCTGCCCTGACCCCCCGCCCAACTAATATTCTCCTTGAGCCTTCCCTCTTGCAACTCTCTTACATCTTGAGTTGACCCAATCACACTCTTTCCACAATATACACTGCTTGACACCTTCCAACTTCAGTTTCCTAACTACACTCATTCCTGTACGTTGCACCTCCAGTACTCCTGGGTTGACCCATACTACTCGTGTCTGTGATATTATTTTGGTTCTCCTTCCACCACTCTTAAGTGGATCCCATAGAAACAAACATTTGCAATGCAATAGGTCTCGCATTTGCGAGAGTTTGAGCTCTCGGCATTGTAAATGACAATGCCTTTTATTTATATGTTTTCAAAACCTGCAAGCGGTGCGTAAACACGCACTTTGTACTTATAGTCCTTGCTTGCTTGTGAGAAGCAAGGCTGGCAATAAAAGAGGCTCAGTTACTGTCAGCCTTGCTTCTCATAAGCAACAACTATAAGTACAAAGTGTGTGTTTATGCACCGCTTGCAGGTTTTCAAAACACATAAATAAAAGGCATTGTCATTTATAATGGCAATTGCTCAAACTCTCGCAAATGCAAAACCTATTGCATTGCAAATGCTTGTTGAGCTCTGAGATGGAGGCGGCAGTAGGCATAGGAAGGCAGGGACCTTGACGCCAGGCCGTGCGTTTCAAAAGCAGGAGGGAGGAGGAGGCAGCTGCAGCCAAAACAGACCTTGGTCTTTAAATGCACAGCAAATGTGGTAAGATAAGAGCAAGATTTACAGCCCTGTTTACAACAGAGCTCTGTAAACCATAAGCTTGCGCGTGCTCCAACTTAAAGAAAGAAATAGTGCTCACAAGCTCTGAGTAACAACACATATAACAGGGGCAGTCCTTGAAAAGGGGTGGAGCTTTTAAAGCCCATATCCTGAATACAGCATGTCTCGCAGAGACCGCGCAAGCACAGCCTACGCGAGACCTAAGAACAGCTTGGTATTTGTAGTACATATTGGATTCCACCTGCACTGCCTTTAGAGAGTTTACAGTATTTCTGTGGTATTCCTTGCCTGCTGCCTCCACCATGGTTGGGTGTACTTCATAGATCCGCTACTGCAGTGTCTATGGTATTCCTTGGGTTCCACCTCCACCACTCCTGGGTGGATCCCATTAACCCACTACTGTGATGTTGTGGTACTCCTAGGTTTCTGCCTCCACTGCCCAAGTAGTGTTTGTGGTATTCATTTGGTCCAATAGTCTCAGATACCTGCAATGACTTAGGGCCTTTTACGAGTTTGGTGATCCCACGGACCACCGTATCGGCGGTGGCGGTCTGAGCATGGAGAGCTCGGCCGTCCGACCGCCATATTATGAGTTTGGCGGATCGCCTTTGTGAGGACTCCCACTGGACCGCCAGCAGACCGCCGGGTTCGCGATCGGGGAAAGGCAGCCGCCATAGGGCGGTACAGGGGAGCTGCACCGCTGTCTGTATTACGAGTTGCCTTTTTCACAAGCAGACCACGGCGGTTCGACCACCTGCTTCAAGGCGGTGGTAACGAAGGAATTGGGGTGCGTACTCACCTCTTTCTTGTTCCTCCAGGCAGATTCCAACATGGATCCCCTTCTCCAGGTCCTCCGTTCACAGCAGGATCTTCACGCCGAGGATTATGACCCTGTTTGTGGCGACCTACAGGTAAGTCCTTTTCATACCATAAACCCATTGCCAGGACTGCCCACATATGGGCTGAACCCCCGGTAATGGGTATATGGTATTTTTCACACATTTATCATGCATAAGTGTGCATCCGACACATCTGCAGTCGAAATGCACACACAGGCATCAATATATTTGGGAAAAGTACTCACCACTGCTGCAGGATCCCCCCCCCCCCACACCGCCAGCCCCATGGTCAACTCGTAATACGGCGGTCTTTGGACCGTCAGTGCCATGGACCCCGGTCCTACGGCAGTCGGCTGCGGTCCTACGGCAGTCGGACCGCCAAACTCGTAATAAGGCCCTTAGTCTTCTAGGCTTCAAAACTCCCTACTCTTGAGGATCCATAGCCCCGCCTTCATATTACAATATACAGTCTCTGAAGAGGGTAAACCCGGTAACGTATTATAATTGACTATATGCAGTAGTGCCTCTATTCCGACATTGTGCCCTCGCTGGTACGCCATGCTTTAAGCAAAGCTAGTAATTCGCCGCTGCATGATTGGAGCGCATCCTTATGCATAACACTAATGTTCTTCTCACAAGGACTTCACTAAAAACGCACACTACCAATCATGTACATCTACTAAGGCTGCTTCTCACTGGACCATCCGAAAGTGCTTTGGGCATGGTAACAGGTAGGTATGTGCTGCACAAATGTCAATACAACACAGGACAGTGCAATAGATAAATTTATGTGGAGGGCAATAAAAATTTGAACTGATTGGCAAAAGATGGAATTTTTCCATTTGAAACAAACCCTTACAGATTTATGGATATACTAAACATAGTTTATAGGGTTGTAAACTAGTTCTAATTCTATACTAAATCATATGTGGAGTAAAATTTTCCATGGATATAGATACGTTTGCATCTATTTCTAGTCAAGTGTTGATGCCTTTCTCAACTCTAAAGACCAATGCTTTGTGCCTATGTTGTTATAAAATGGTGCCAACCCAAGTTACATGCCTGTATTTGTTTGGGTACATCTAACCACAAACCACTTATCCAGCAGAAAAGTATTTCAGGCAGCACACACCAGCAGTAAATAAGAATAGCGGATCCTACAAAAACTGCAGAAAAATAGGTCAACGGGCCTACTTTTGATCTACTGGAACCAAGCACACACTTGAATGAGAAACTAGTTTGGCTTGTTTTCAGTTTTTGAGGAACTGTTCCGTGTGATTCGGAGGACGAAAAAGAAAACTGGTGCATACTTTTGAAAAAACACAAATGGATGAATGTGGGGTACACTTGAAAATCCCTAATCACATCCCACGTCTACAGCACTAAAGAGAAGCCCCCCCACCCCCCGCACTAATTGCTTCATTTCCTTGAACGCCACTGCTTGTCCCGGATATATATCATTACATATCACCGCTTCAGAGCCGCAAAGAGCCTTGGCTGTACCACCGCTCTGTTAGGCTTCTAATAATCAAATCCTGCACAACGTCACAGCTAAGACCACGCCCATTGCTGCGAGGGCGGAAATGATCAATAAACTCATTATACCAAGCAGAGATATCACGTGCCAGGTCATCGGTGGGTACCTCCGTTCTTGCCGTTCAATAGCAGGGGTGCAGCTATCAATAATGCAGCAGGTGCATTGACACCGGGGCCCAGGGGTCTGAGGGGCCCTGCGCACCACAGTAATAGCTGTTTTTCCCACTAAACCATGGGATGGGTTCGTTCTTCTTGCTTTCCAGCAGCTTCCAGATATTTAGCACCGACGTGACAGCTTTGCCATCCCACTGCTGCAGAGAGCAGGGTTCCTTTGCTTTATAAAAGCTTCTTTTTTGCCCCACACGGTTTCGAGACAGAAGACTCGATTCTGCAGACGCCACGTGAACCAGGCAGCGAACCCAGTGAATAAAGCTGCTCCCGGGTACATACATCTCAGCCCAGTTCAGCAGGCCTTTCCTGCGTGGTGGCGCCTGCTCCTCGGTGACAGAGGGTTCATGGCACTAGCCAAGGCTCTGGGTGCATTTAAACCAAAAGAAACCTCAATTACAATGAAAAATATTCACCCCTCGTGGTGCCAAGGGTATGTACCTTGGCACGAATCTGGAAGGAAGCTCACGCTGATAAGAAGACAATTCAAGTAAAAAATATTCGCTTTCCTTGACGCTGGTAGGAAGTTAAAGGCCCAGTACTGGGCTATTTGGTTTTCTTTTAGAGTGCCCTCTTCTAGGAGTTAGGTGTCATTCTTACATTACAACCTCGATACATTTGTGACATTTCATTCTGGCGGCGAAACTCCATGAACACTTATTAAGGTTCTCTTTCTAAGAGACTATTCTTGTTCCAGTCACAAGACCACAAATAGGCACTTTGCAGTGCTCTGCTTTAATTTAATACATTTTACATTTATAATTTTTTCGGTAACTTTTGACATGATTCACACACTTCCATTTGGCTGCTAAAACATCGACCTGGCTTCAGCTTCTCTGCCAGTGGTGTAGAGTGTGTCTTTATTTGCATTTGTATCATGCATTGGTCTCCTGCAAGATATGTCGGGCTTCTTAATTTGTTTCTAAACGCCAAGGAGGGCTAATGGTCCTTAACCTCCTTATATCCAGATTTACCATCCAATAGCGTGTTAGGTGAGTATGGATGAATGTTTTCAAGTTGATGAAACCATGACTGCCACATCTCAGATACATCCATTTACTAGTGTCGGCCACATTGTGTCACTAAAGCACAAAAGAGCCAGAATCTGCCTATTTCTGCATTCTGTTGGGCCAATCGGAATCAACAGTTTTGTGCTCTTACATATCGTACAGTGGGGTTTATCTAGCAGTGGGCCTTTCCCATGTCTCCTGCACCTTCCAAGGCAGTAGCTTAGCAAGGATGCTATGGGCGTTGTGCATGTTGAGGAAACTGGTCCCTTTGACTGTTGTTGGGGTAGTAAAATACAGCCATTATCAGGACCAAATGGGCCCCTTAGGCCTCTGGGACCTGGTGCCACTGTACCTGTTTCACCAACAGTAGCTGCGCCCCAAGGCTACAAAGCTGAACCAGGAGCGTATAAGCTGTGTAAGTTATTTAGGCTGTCTGCTCAGTAGCGCCTCGGCTTTGTCTGAGCAAAGGGACCAATCCTGGTTGGAGGCACAGGTAATCTTGCAGAGTTTTTTGGTGAATTGGTGTCCATGGGCATATGGACGGTTTTACGTGTTTTCTAAAAGTTTTTTCATTCTAGAATGCTCCTCTAATTCTGTTTGTTTGTATTTATTTCAACGAGATTTTGGGGAATGTACTAGTCAGCATAGAGCACGGGTCACACTGTGCATATGGGACGTTGCTACTAAACCTGGTTATCCATTCACGGACTGTCCACTTAACCACAATACAATTGAAGCCTGACCACCATTGGTCCATCTAAAGCTCTTCTACCAGATCCATTGTGGTTGTTTGCAATAATGACATTCCCTTGAACATTGTGGCTGCTATGCTTGTTCTCATTTTCATTTCCTTACTCTTCTTTTTACCTTTTTAAGTGTTTTGAGACATGCCCCAGCTGCATGGGGTGATTCAAACAAAAGTGCAGAGAATTAGTAAATAACCAGGGAGACAGTCTTGAGTCCAGAAATCATAACTCTACAAAACTGTAAGTGTAAATCCATGGTGTGGATTCCTGAGCGTTCTCTGTCTTTGCATGAATCTGGTCAATGGGAAGGGAGAGTCTGCTTTGCATGGATCCACATCCAGAACTACCATGTTTAACCCAATGGAGCCATGAGAGGAAGACAGTGAAAAAGCATGAGGCAGATATTTTGCCAGCAGACAGAAGCCACAGGTTCTGTACTACTGAATCTGTTTTTTTAGAAGCTCAGCGTTCAAGGCATTTCAGTTGTATTTTATTCATATAAATTATTTGGAATGAGGGGAGTATAAAATACTGCTTAACCCATCATGGATCGAAAGCGTTGAAACTTAATGTCGATTTCTCCAGAATATTCCTATTGGATATTACCAGAGATCTAATGCAAGGTAAGGCTAGATATTGGTTATATCTGCCAGGCCTTCGTCCAACACACAGACCATAACTTCATCCACATAATCTTTTCTTGGTTCAGTTAAAAGTAGCATCTCTGCATGCACGTCAAATCCCCAATCAGAACAAAGTGAGGCACATATGACCCATGATGCACCCCATTGGCATACGGGCTGACACTACAGTCCGGGGACCAGGATATCTGCCTGTGGGTTTGTTACCTTCACATTGCACATGGAGGATCATGAACACCTGTGATGCCTGTTTGAAAAAGATTGAATCGAGCTGAAGTCAAGCAGTTGCCAACGATCTGCCCCCTTGAATGCAAAATTAACACCAACCAAACAACAAAGTTAGAGACTTGCTAATATTTCAAACAGGGAGCCAAACCAGTTGTGAGGAACTGCTGCGTGGCTGTCTCGCTGTACCATGCAGACATTGCCAGCATGTACTGTGAGACCTACTGATAACTGGAGTACTATTCATACGTCGACTAAGAAGTGTTTACTCTGCTCAAACCATCATTAATTTGGCTTATACAATGCTAAAAATAAACAAAAAAATACATCTTGGTGCAGAAGTTGGGTAATGGAGCTGCTTGATAGAGGAAGATTTTCAAGGCGGTGTTCAATTGCTGGAGTTACAAATTTCCGAGGTTCTACGGTGGTGTGTTCCAATTTACACATGCAGCTGCTGGTCAGCTTTTTAGCTCCCACCATTTTTTCAGTAAAATATCTCAGTGTCAAAGCATCTGCTGCTAAACTAAGATGAGTTGTCATCATTATTTTTCATGAGACTGCTCATCCCTTTAAGTTATGGTAGTTGGTTCTTTAATGTAGAGACTTGTTGTTTCCTGTAAGCTCACATCTGAAGGGATGTGAAGCTTCAATACACCATTGAGCTCTGGCTTCCATGTTGCTAGCGCTGGTCAACCTGTTGTTTCCTGTGGGCTCCCATCTGAAGGGATGTGAAGCTTCAATACACCGTCGAAGTGTGGCTTCCATCTTGCTAGCACTGCTCAATTCATAGGCAGGTACTACATCTCACATAATGCATCTGCTGTGTGAATCTCTTTTAAGACTGCCACAGTGCCTATGAAAGTTACAGCAGACTCTTGCAGACTTCCCATGTTTTTGTTGAGGTTTTTCTACACATCACTTGCGGTATCATCCATTTATACTTTTAAGAATCAATTTTAGGCAGTTTATTCTGTGATCTAGTTATACTTTGCTAAACTCCAATCTGGTAAGATCCCTTTAAAGTGGCATTTTGCATTGTTTCAGATCAGTACGTAACATGGAGTTCTGCCCATTAAACACCGCTATGTGTAGATGTGAGATAAAAAGCGCCGTTCATTCATTCTTTGTTACAGCAGCTCATTCATAGCGAAGTCTAGGTCACTCATGGGTGAATGGGAGTACAATTGCCTTAACAGATTTTTATGAGCAGAGTATGAATAGCGTGCCCTACAAGTTGCATTGTTCATGTGCATCAATTGTGTGCACCAACCGCTACCATAGATCATACAACAGTGTCCGGCGGAGATTCCGTGAGCGTAATGGATAAAAGAATAGTCAGGACGAGCGTATAATTACTCCTCCCAGCAATGAGCCTGCACAGTGACAAACCCCTGATGTTCTTGCTGTGTTAAAAATGCCTCTTTTAAGTATAGTGGTTCTAGCAGACTGTTGTCATCCTTCTCTCTTTGTTTCACATGTAAACCTATATATATTTTATACATTATTCCACCTGTGCCCAGCCCCAATGCCTAGATCTAAACTTCTTGGACCTACCAGACTTCCTGGCCTCCCTTCCATTACTTTCATCTAATCTTGACCTTTGGTCCTCAGCCTCCAGGCCATTTGAGTTCCCCCATCACTGGCGGTCTCGCCTACTTGAAGTAGGTCTGATGGTCCTCAGCTGGCCTGTCAACAGAAGAAAAGGTTACTAATCCTTTCTTTAGAGCCATACATTGTACCTTTAATTAAACCACAAAAAGTCAACCATGTTAAAACCTCTTCCTGGTGACTTGAGCCACTTTGCTTACCAGCTTCGTGTCTGTTGCAAAACAGTAAACTGTTTTATTACTAAGACTCCTGGTTTTTCACTGTTGCTTATTATTTTTTTGCATAGTAGTAGTAAATTGTTTATTTCGGAAAATAGCATTCCTTAAAAACATAATAATAAATAGAGTTTCTACTAGTGACACTATTTAAAAAGTAGATGATGATAAACACAAGGTAAAGAGTCGTCATAATACTGTTATTGCATTACATATAACATTGATTCATATTTTGTGCATATTAATACAGACCTTCAAAAAACAAAAGAGAGAGCTAGGACTGGTGGATAGCCGTCCTTGTCCCTTAATGATATATCAAACCAAATGAGACGGCCAAGCTATATAGCTATCTGACACAGAAGTGTCTGGCACTTGAAAGTTTATCCTCAGCCTGTTCCTGAGGATACCGCAATAGGTTGTGCAGCGGGAGAGACCATGACACGAAAGTACGTGACTTAAATGGCTCCCCCATCCCAGGATCAGAAGTGTGAGCCAGTCATACTAGTAGTGTACTAGCCCATTGTGAGGACCCTGAGTACGGTTAGTCCTCTTAGCATGTATGGTACTCCTTAGCGCGAGTACTAAAAATGCTTTAACACGTGGTTCATTTTTACCACTCACTTTTTTCACTTCACTCACCAAGCACTTTATATGAGAGGTCCTGAAGAAAGCCCCAGCAATTTCCTAAGCGGGCTGAAACATGTTGACTCATCAATGGATAATACTGAGATATAAGCATTACACTCAGTGAATTATCCACTCTCTTGTTTTTAACATACCCTGGATCACTGGGAATAAAATAATTAACAGGTAGAATCCCAGAGGTATTTTTAGTTTTACATTTACTTCATCACATGCACTAACAGTACAACCCGCTCCACTGTAATCAGGTGTTGCAGCACAGCTGAGTAGCATTCGGCTACTCAGCTGGGACCCGATGATGAAGCATGACACCAACCAGGTTGGTGTGTGAGGGTTTTCTAGATAAACTTTCAAGTGCCAGACACTTCTGTGTCAGATAGCTATATAGCTTGGCCGTCTCATTTGGTTTGATATATTAATACAGACCGAAATCAGTCTGTTACTGTGTCTGATACTATTTATAAAAGCAGAGCTAAAGGGGCAGTATGTATTCTGTAAAGCCTCCAATCTGCCACAGACCTTTCCAACTGAAGTATACAAAAAAGTGATGCATGGAATGCATCACTGGTAATTCAGCCACTGGTAATTGCTCGGACTGCATTCCAACCCATCGTTCTTTTGCTCACCATGCCAGTTCAGTTTTGAACCTGCCATATGCAAATCAATCTTGACCCTGCTCCAATAGGAACGGCCAGACTGATCTGCCAGGCCAGCCATTCATTCAAGTAGGTGAGGCCTCCAGTGACGGGGGAACAGTTGAGTACGATAGACTAGGATGTGGCTCGAGTAATTACCAGTGGCTGAGATAATTTCAACAATTCCATGCACCACTTTCTTGTATACTTCAGTGTGATGCACTAAGATCCTATCAGGGGCCCTGTCCGTTTCAATTGTGTGCACAGTGTGCCACTGGCACCAAGCTGTACCTGACTGATGAGCCCTCATAAGGGTGAAACCAGTCTTGCGTTGCTTGTGTTCCGGTTCAGGTAGGACCTGGCCTGGCAGTTCGGGCTGGACTGTTCCCATTGGGGCAGGGCTAAGACTGATTTGCATATGGCTGGGTCCAAACTGAGATGTCATGATGTGCAAAATAACAATGGACTGGTATGTGGCCCCACGTAATTACCAGTGGCTGAGATGAATTCAAGCATTCCATATATCCGTTTTTTCTCATACCTCAGTGTGACACACCTTTCTGAGTCAATGGCTGTGCACAATGACATCATGAGAAGTGCCTTAGAATCTAGTCCATTTCTGTAACCATCCCAGTCCTCTTTACATGTACCCTTCCTTCATGATGAACAACAACCACATCTTGTTCATGGTTCCTTCTTGTAATCCTGCTAGAAATTGATGAATCAACGTTTACGCACAGAAAAAACGTATCTACCAATGCACGACCCCAAGCATGCTCTTACATTGGTGGGTGGAGTAAACTAGCACTGCTGATGTGGACTTTAGCTTCTAGTATTCCTAATATGGTAACTTTCAGAAGAGCACTAATATTTGCGCTTCTTGGATATCTTAGATTTAAGCGCAGTGGAAATTCAATAACAATGATAATGTGTGATAGTAATGGATAGATAATCCAAGCACCAGCACTTGCCACCTTCGAGCTACCCAAGGAAAAATATTGAACATCTTTTGTGAGTTGTACATTTGTTAGTTGTGTGAAACAAATACATTGCATTGTGAATTAGTAGTTTCTATAGCACCATAACCTTATAGGTCTCCTAATCCAGGTCTACATTTTTATAGCTAACCCTGGAAAAGTACGAGCTGCAAATTAATTTTTCACAGAACAAAAAAAATGAACAAATGTGAATAAATCACAACTATATTTTTTAGAAGTTTAAATACAAGTGGAAACGTCAAAATTACAAATACTATTAAAGCATTGCATTAATTATACACTTTTAATGTCTATTAGAACATTGGAATTTTGAGTGCTCCATTGAAGACAATGGAGTGGTCCGGGCTTCTAAGGACTGGTAGAAGCCCGGAGCATCAACATTCCAATGTTTGCTCACAGCTGTTGCTGCCAACAAAGGCCTCACGGAGCCCGAGGGGATTTCAACCCCCTCTGGCTCCATGAGGCCTTTGTTTTACAAATTAGAACATTCTGCTCGCTAGGGGCGGG
Organism: Calotriton arnoldi; assembly: GCA_963921515.1. NCBI lineage: Eukaryota > Metazoa > Chordata > Amphibia > Caudata > Salamandridae > Calotriton > Calotriton arnoldi. The sequence goes on along the minus strand of CAWUFW010002563.1, from coordinate 2,079,950 downwards.
ACGTTCTTATAGCCTTAGAGCCCGCCGTAGCGCGCTCTACCGGCCATTAAAGGCCCGCTCCCTTATTAAAGGCCCTCGCCTTCAGCTCGGGCCTTTAACGCTGGAGCGGGCCTTTAATGGCTGATAGAGCCCGTTACGGCGGGCTCTACAGCTATAGGAAAACCCTATTTAAACTATACCAGAAATGACTCCCCTTTCATTGAACGGCCCACAACCAGCTGCCAGCACAACCATCAGTGAAAGAGGGGGACAGAGGCCAATCCCTTCAGATAGCCAGTTGCTCAAAGCCACATCTCCAAGGATCATCGTTTGTGACGGGCTGCAGCCCTGAACGGACCCAGTTGCAAGGGGGAATATGGGACAGTTTGTTAGCGTTGTCTCTACTAAGGACCTTTTTCTGCAAGCGAGGCTGTCGGAGGAACATCTGAAAAATGTCCTGTCAGTACTCTTATGGTATATACTTTAAAGGATAACCTCAAGGATAAACCCTTCACATTCAACATTTCACAAGCTTTTTCATTTGTAATGCTGTTCCAGGATGATAAACATATTTTTTCAGCTTATTACTGTTCTTCAGACTCTTCCAAAGGGCTCCACTTGGAGGGAATTTAGCTTGTAGAGACTTGTCTTTCAACGCGTACAAGTGTGTGACATAGTTTTGTTTGGGTGGTTCTTCTGGTCAGGGTCCATGTATGTTGGTGCACATTCTCCTCTTAAATTAAGGCTGAGACAATTATCGCAAACACATTGTCACATTAATTCTCTGTTTGGAAAAGTAGGCTTGCTTACTTTCAAAGCCTAGACTACCTGCCCTTTGCAAAGAGCCTATGCACACATGCGCTTCAAGTATCTGTAGCCTTCTACATACGTTTCACATCTTGTCACTGGTGTTATTTTCTTCTCCATGGTGAGCGCTGCACTGTCGTGATTTATGGCACTCTGCTAAGAAAAGTAGGCTTACCTGTGAACCTCTCCCAGGCTCATAGAGCTGTCATTGTTCCATGCGCCATGAATGCTGCAGTAGTTGCCAGCGATTCATAGTTTGGTTTATGTCACCACTAAGCAAAATACGCATAATATACCAACTAAGTTATTAATCAGAAATAGAAGGCAATACGCTCCTTATCCATAAAACATTTGAAGTTCAAGACTCATGAAGGCATCACCTGTGAAATAGCCATCTCTTGGGCAGAAACCAGCCCAACCTTCCCTAGCCCATGGCCAGTGACTGCTGCACCTCAACAGTCCATCCAGGCCAGGACTTGCCATGTTGTCAGCACAGGACGTCTCAAGGTTAGACTCTGAGTCACTCGGATTGGATCCAGTTTCAAGATCAGAGGCATTTTTCTCAGTCCCCTGCGTGTCTTCCTGATACTACAGCCTAATTTTGTCTCTGCCCTAGGCTCCTCCAGCGGGAGATGAACAGGCTTACTCCAAGGAAAGGCGGAAGGTCAGTGTATTTTCATAAGTATGGCCTAGGGCTTGTTTTAAATTGTATTTGGACAACTTTCACAGACGTCTGTGCTCCGGGCTTTGTATGCTTTTCATGTACTCGTTTCTATATTTATCGGGCACTTAAATAGTATACAAGTCCGAGCAATAAGCATTCTAAAATGATGTGAATAAAAAATGAAAAAGAAAATTTAAAGCATGCACGATTTCAATAAAAGCCGAAAATATATGGCGCGGTGTATTTGTTTATCTTTGCTACAGACGCCCAGATTTGTGCATTAGTGCAGTCTCTGGAAGAGGCCAGCAGTCTTGAACCCGAAGTTGAGAACACTTCTCAAAATCTTTGTTCATTCATTTTTTAGCTTCACAAAGATGATTGTGCAAAGCAGCCTCAATCGCCACCGGCTTACAGGTTTGACCTGCTGAAATGTAATGAAGAGGGACTTATTTAACAAACCCAGGAATTGCCAGGTGCGTCAATTACCACACAGCTCAGAATCCTGATACCTGTGCAAATAAGGGCGTGCACAGGGGTCGTAAAGCTCCTGTCAAATCGCTGTCAGCGCCAGTATCTCTTGGTTGATAGACACCAGTAACATAGCCCGTGACTGAGACACCCATGCAGCTCAGGTGGTGGTAACTAAGTGAAGTAATTAGCTCCAAATTAGGCTGTCAAGAAACATCAAATTATTTATCACTAAATTCCTATTAACGATTGTATTTCTTTGGATTACACTTTGCTTATTGGCACTGTGGGCCATGAATGAGCCGTGTAGAATCTATGGATCCATCCACCAATGGCACTCTGATTTAGAAATAATTGTCATGGAACTGTGCACTGTGTTTTCCGTTTCTGAATTTGGCCTGTAATGGGTGGCTTCTGGTCAAAAATTTGATCCCAGTCATGGCAGGCTTAGTGAGCCTAGTAGGTGACCCCACAAGACTGCTCAAATGTAAACAGGTTGTTTGTTTCCCGGAGCAAGCTTTCTCGCTAGGTGACTTGCCGGGTCCATAAAGCCCATGGTGTTCTACGGTATATAATCTGCTGCTTTCCAACTACATATTTCTGCAACAATGTATTTCCCTTCTCTGTGGTGACTTACACACTCCTGGTTGTGTGGTAGCTTTCCCCCTACCATAAAACAGTTTCTGTATCTTTCTCTGTGCTACAAAACGTTGTATCAGTGTCTGCAGGTTTCAAGTGCAGAGAAGAGTTGTAGGGCCTGATCTAGCTTAGATGGTCGCCGTGGGGCAGTAGGTTTGATGCTCATAACTCTTGGTAGGAAGTGTCTCCTGCTTCCACCTATGTTCCATCGAAGGGGAGCAAATCTCCTTTTCCTCCAAAGTAACCAAACACATGGACTGTGACCGGAAGGCTAAAAGCCACAGCCCTGGCTGCATCTTACCATGATGATGGTGCCCAATAAACAGTGTTTTTCCTAGGGTTTGAGCAATGAACGCTGCTATGAAGGCCTCTGCAACATTACGAGTCCTCGCTGCATGTCCGACTGGTAGATTATGATAGATGGTGTCTGCATATCTGCACTCCAGGCAATATATGTTTCAAAACTGGGGAAAGGGCATGTCTGACTGAGACTACAATCCTCTGTTACATTAGTGTATTTAACGCACGGGGTTAAAATATTGAGTACTTTTCAGTGTGAACTTTCATTGTGTACATTTCTTTGCATATGCTTCCATTCATTTACATTTACAATGGTTTGATTCCCATCGAGGTCTGCCGTCCACGACTGCCTTCCTCCTTCATTGGTATGTCCCTTCTCCTTACCCTCCACCATTTCTCATGGTGCCTTTGCTTGCTGCGCATTTCCAGGGACATGGGGACACATTGGGAAGTGAAAGCAGGAGTATGTCCCCAAGAGCACCTCCAAGTAGGCTGGAAGAGACAAGGTCCTCAGGTGGATAAAAGAAAGAAGTAGGAGCAGTACCACTGCCTTGCAGTGAGTTCTTCCACTACTGAGGACATATTTTGAGGGATTAATTGTCTATTGGTTTTGCTTGTGGTGTAAATGTTCAGCTGAAATTAACTAGGCGAAGAGCAGGTGCATGGCAGGGAACCATATGCAAGTATCATACGTGTGTATTGAAATAGCTGCATGCATGGCCATGCCACCCATACTGATAACATATCCCCTGGCAGGCCTAACTGCCACATGTAGCTTCTAATATTTAATGTATATGCACACTAATCAGATCAGTGGCATGTTCTTCTACAGAAGTCAGTTCATGTTGCAGTCCAACTTGATAAACTCTGTGAGAAAGAAAAGTGCAGGCTTCTTATATCTGGAATCCGAGTGGATGTATCCACCTCGATGCTCTGGCTCTCTGTGGTGGACCAGCAAGGACATAGGTAGCTGGACTAAGTGTCCATGAATCCTCCCTGGAACCAAGACTTTAGACTTAAATGATTTCAAAAAGGGTTTAAGTGAAGCACCACATCCAGGAGGTGTCTGAAGTCTTTAATTAAATGGACCCTGAGATAAAGCTGAGAGATGTCCAGCCTGTCTTCCAGAATGGGAGAAGATGTGACTTTAAAGCCAGAGGTGTTGACTTTGGAACTGGGGAGCCAGGTTCGAGCCTCTGTGTCTGCTGAACATTCTATGATTCTGGGCAAATCACTTAATCTCCACGTGCCTAAAAAAAATTAATCTGACCTTGTGTAATGTAACTGATGTTAATGTGAAGCGCTCCAATACCTTTGGATCGGGCCAGAGCTATACAAAATGCAAAGAAAAAAAAAAGAAATTTGGAGAACAGATAGGACCTAGAGCCAGCTGCGACAAGCGAGACCCGGGATTTACTAATCTGGCTGATTCAGCAAGGAAAAAGAAAACCTGCCAACCAAACGTGCTAGATTCTCATAGTCCACGGAGCACCTAAAACATAAGACTCATTTCCATGCTCACTACAAAGTATACTCGCACCATGAATGCGTTGGAAGATGCATATGTTTTTCCATCCATGTGAAATTTATGTGGAGATATACGAGGTGGGCTCAACAGTACCATATATTAGGACATAAAAGCAAAGCAGAGCTGCCAGAAAGCTTGTATGGCTGGTAACACACCTGGTCACCTGACGGTTGAACAGAGCAGTATGGGCTTAATTTGTGCTAGTGGTTGCAGGTGATGAGCACCACCCTCAGTTTTGAGGACTGGGATTTATTTATCATCATCAGGCCTTGACCTAGAACAAGAGAGAGAAAAGCAGTAAAGAGAGGAAAAAGATATGAAACAGTGACAGAAGCAGAAAGCAGGGATAAAAAAGAAACTGCGAGAGTGAGATACTGAAACTGGACGTGTAGGATGGTGGAAGAACGAGGCATGGGGTGGAATCAAAGCTAGGCAGCATTGGTGTTTGGAATTGGCAACCTTGGCATTTAGCAGCACCGGCAGTGGGCTCCTAAGATTTACTTGCAAAAAGTATGAAGAAACTATGGAGCGACTGAACCTCTCAGATGAAGGCTTGTGCGCACTGTGGTAGGGACATACCATACAACTAGGTTTTTCTATCGCAATATTTAAAATAAACGCTTATAACTGGCTCTGCAACCTAACCTTGTCATGCCCTGGTGCTTCAGACCTGGCAAATGTTCATTTATGGGCATATCTGGTCAGCATTTCAGTAGAAGACCGAAACTGCAGCTAATTTAGCCGAAATAATCCGGTGTTACTAAGAATCAGATTTATGTTTTTTAATTCCTGAAAGAATGCGTCTGGAACACAAGCAGCGAGAGGAGGGTGTGTGTGGGCATTGCTTCCTTCCCCGCAAGCAGCACCGGAGCCCCATACATTGTGCGCATTGTGCTGAGACACAAAAGGCTTGTAGGTTAAAGGAACAGTCAGTGAACTGTATCCTTCGCTTCTTGTTTTGTTTCGCCAGGAAGTTTACCGCACAGAAAGGCCTGAGCTGTCTGCCTAGGAGAGGAGCCCTGTGCTACCTGGACCCCCTGCGAGCTAATGACACGGGGCGAGTGAAAGTGCCCTGGTGGCGTGCGGTCGTGGGTGGCCTTTGCATGCACCCTCTGCTAAGCCAGGGAGGTCAGGCTCGCGGAGTGCGCAGGCCCAGTGCATTGTGGGCCAGGACAGCAAACATTGGGAGCTCGAGTTGCACCGGTTTCACCGAATAAAGCCCTGTGTCAGGGCCTAGCTCTTTTGAAAGCACAACTGCGGTTTCCATGGACCGAGCTCATAAACAGAACTCGTGAAATGGGATAAGGAAGAAAGGAGGGGCTTCGAAGGGCATGTGATTCGCATCAGCCTAGAGTTCATCTCTTGTAAATGGGTACTGAGTGCACACAGGAGTTTTCGCCCGCTCGCGTGGTGTTTGGTGGCACAGCAAATAACTGTATTTGCTGCTGGGGCCGCCATGTTTCAGTGATTAGCGTTTGTGTCTGCAAAACAGCACAGACCCCCTTTCTCTGGCACTTCTGAGGTGCGAGTGACCAGGAAGAGGCCTGTGACACATGGCTGAACCACCTACTTGTTTTGCTATTTACCTTTGATTCTGTTTTGTTAGGTTGAAGCAACTAATCAGGTGGTAGGGTGCCCAAACAAGAAGGAAGGATGTATGTGTGATAAAGAATATAATCCACGCTGGAGCACTCGCGCCGCAGAGCTACGCAAGGAGCACTCGCGCCGCAGAGCTACGCAAGGAGCACTCGCGCCGCAGAGCTACGCAAGGAGCACTCGCGCCGCAGAGCTACGCAAGGAGCACTCGCGCCGCAGAGCTACGCAAGGAGCACTCGCGCCGCAGAGCTACGCAAGGAGCACTCGTGTCGCAGAGCTACGCAAGGAAAAAACACTGAATATCCTTTGTGTCTTGGTTAGATCTGATGGTGAAGAGACACGTTTTTCCATGTAATGTTCTCATTCTAGTGGCACTGCTGTGTCACGAGCCTCCCAGTTGTTATTTGTGTTCAGTGTAGCCTGGGTTCCATGTTCTGCTCCCTGATTCGTTGGTGTTCTGATGATCTGCTGGACAGTCCATCGGAGACAGCAGCGAGACCGAAGGTGCAGTCATGGGCTCTTGTCATATACTTGGAATAAGCTTTACCTGGCTCATCTTCCAGTACTGTGATTGCTCAATGCCGTAGTAGTACATTGGGTTCGATGCACGTACATACGGTTAGTTGCTCAACCCTAATGGTGATACAACAAAACTCATGGTTGGAATTTTCCATTTATAATTTCTTTTAGTAGGATAATATATAAACTCTAAGGATGGTTGTTAGAAAGTGGATTATTGGTAGGGGCAAATGTAGGTCTGCCACTGGCAATAAGGCCACTAACACAGCATAGGGCTCAGAATAGGTCTTAGAAAATAATTCCTATGCTCAACCCTTGCTAACGTGGCTGCGAGCAGGCAGGCTTAACTTCAAAGACAGGTATGTAAAGCATTTAAAAACACCATTCAGTAAATAATTAAGACACAACACAAAAAAAAATCCAAAACCAATTTATAAAAATAGGAAATATTTAATACAAAACTAAAAAAATCCACTGTACGGAACCAGAGATATGAATTTTTAAAGATTAGTCACTTTCTAGTGCTTAGAAACCAACAGTGCCCCTTTTAGTCATTTCGTTGCCTCTGACAGGGACACATTCACCTTTAGCAATTGTTCTGGAGGATCTCTCACCAGTCTTGTGCAGCCCCCTCCAGCCGGTTGGTTCCTGTTAGAACTCCTTCCTGAAGTTCTTCTTGCGGGTCTCAAAGTATCCAACACACAATGCAAGGTTCTGGAATCTCCAAGAGGGTCCTTGAAAGTGTGAGACTTCAATTCCCACAATCCACTTGAACAAAACCCTTACAAATCCACTGGTAGTACTCCAGGCTGGGGATTCTTGTGGTGATGTTCCAGGTGAACTCTGTTAACCTGTAGCTTGCAGGGAGTCCACTCTTTAGTCCTTTTACAGAAAAGTAGCCACAGGCTGTAGTTGCAGATGGTGCAGTCTTCAGAGTGCAGGCCTTTGGAAATGCACATCAAACTTCCAGCATGGCCCGTCTTGCTTTCTTAAGTTTCAAGCAGCAGATCTGAGGGGCTCTGCCTTTCTCAGATACTTATTCCAGCTTCTCTGGGTCAAGCAGGAGGTCACTCCTGTCCAATGGGCTGCAGGGTTCCACCCAAAGGTCTGACCACTTCCTATTTATTTATTTATTATTTATTTATATATTGAAGAGTTTTATATAGTGCTTGCCGGACCCGAAGGTATCGGAGCGCTTTACAACAATCGTAGCGAGAGAGACACACAATATAGCAGCAGTATACAGGTTGGCTCAGGACGCTTCAAGTTGCTTCGGAGGACTCAGAGAGCAGTACACCAATTACCGCAAGGAAGTCTTATAATGTCCTGGTTGTGAGAACGTTGACTAGGGTTGATCCTCCTTCAGGGAGGGAGGGTATGGGCAGGGGAGGAGGAGGAGGAGGAGGTAGCAGTCTTAATCTCCACAGTTTCAGTGTGTTGCAATGTGCAGGCTTTGTGCGCTTCGGTGTCAGCTGTCAGTTCCAGGGAGACTGATTGAAGGACGATTGTTTTGCAATGTGCAGGTTTGTGCGCTTTGGCGACAGCTATCTGTTCGAGAGAGAGCGATTGAGGTAGAGGTCTTTGAGCTTTCTTTTGAATTTTAAGAAGGAGGGCGTGGTCCTGATGTGGACTGGAATGGAGTTCCAGATTTTGGGCGCATTGCCCGCGAAGGATCGGGCTGCGGTTTTTTGTTTGCGAGTTTTCAGAGGGATGAGGAGTAACGTGTTGGAGCTCCTGAGGTTCCTTGTCTGACCGGCCTTCTTGAGTTTAGAGGCCAGGCAGTCGGGTTTCCCTGTGTGCAGGGCTTTGTGAGTGAGGCAGGCAGTTCTGAAGCTGGCACGCATTTCGACTGGGAGCCATTGTAGTTCTCTGAGTGCAGGCGAGATGTGTTCGTATCTCTTAACTCCGGTGACCATTCTGGCTGCTGCATTGAGAGTTGTTTTGAGGGGGGCTAAGTGGGATTTTGCTGTACCTGTGAGGATTGCATTCCCTTAGTCGAGTCTAGATAGTACCAGTGATTGGGTAGCTTGTTTGAGGTCCTTGGGGGTGGGGGGGAGGATGAAGGGATTTATTTTGTTGAGTAGCTTCAAGTTGAGGAAGGCGCTCTTTGCGGTGCTCTTGATGTGTTTGGCCAAGTCCAGTTTTGGGTCTATGGTGATTCCCAGCGATTTTACAGAGTCCGCCAGTGTGGGACTTCCGTTGAGAGCCTCCAAAGCTTTGAGCCATTCTGCGATATGGGGGTTCTCTTCTTTGTTGGAAATGAGGAGGATTTCTGTTTTGTCTTGGTTGAGTTTAAGATGGTTTATTGATAGCCACTGTTGGACTTCTAGTAGAGTGTCATTGAGTCTTTGAATGTCATCAATGGAGGAGGTTTCAAGATAGATCTGGGTGTCGTCGGCATATAAGTGGAAGGGGATGTTGGCTTTTTTGAGTATGGAGGTGAGGGGTTCCATGTAGATGTTGAAAAGTTGCGGGGAAAGCACTGATCCTTGGGGGACACCCCTGCTGACGGGGTGTAGGTCGGACAAGAAGTTTTTGATTTTGATTCTTTGGGTGCGGTTGTGTAGAAAGGAAGAGAACCACTGTAAGACCACCTCATCTACACCTACCCTTTCTTGTAGAACCTTAATGAGTCGGTTATGGTCAACCGTGTCGAAGGCTGCCGATAAGTCCAGGAGAATGAGTAGGCAGCATTGATCTGTGTCGAGTGACTTGAGGATATCGTCTATGACATTTAGGACCGCTGTCTCTGTGCTGCATCCTTTTCTGAAACCTGATTGGTGGGGGTCTAGAAGGTTGATGTTGTCCATGTGTTGTCAGTTGTCGGAGAACGCATCTTTCCAGGATTTTGGATAGGAGAGGGAGATTTGAGATGGGTCTGAAGTTGTTCAGATCGTTGGTGTCCAAGCCTGGCTTTTTCAGCAATGGTGTGACTTGTCCGACTTTGAGGCAGTCAGGAATGACTCCGGTTCTCAGGGAGCTGTTTATGATCTTGCTCCAGAGCGGGGCTAGGGAGAGTTTAAGCTTTTGGCCAGTTGGGCAGGAATAGGATCCAGGACGTGAGATGAGGGCTTGGAAGAGGAGATCAGTTTGACTATCTCCGCTTCTGAGATTGGGTTGAAGGATTTCCAGGGTTTCGAGGGGAGCTTGGGGGTGGTGTCTTCTGTTCCTGGTGCCGGGCTCTTGTAGAGGGGGCTGCGGTAGTCGTCCAGTGAAAGCTCGATCTTGGTGATTTTGTCGTTGAAGAAGATGGCGAATTTATCACACAATTCCTTGGAAGCCTAAACTGAGGATGCGGGGGGCTTGGAAGTTTGTTGTCTGATGAGGTTGAAGAGTTCTCTGGGCCTGTTTTTTGCGTTGTCTGGAGCGTTGCAGAAAAATGACGTTTTTCCTTTCCTTTTGTGATGTGATTGTTGTAGTTCTGGCGTACTGATTATGAGTTGATCGCGGAGGATTGTGCAGGGGTTGTTCTGCCAGCGTCTTTCTGTGGCTCTCAGAAGTCTTCTTTCGGAGTTTGTCTGTGTTGAACCAGGATCTGGATGGAATGTTCCTGACTCTTTTTAGTTTCAAGGGGGCTAGTTGGTCCAGAATGGAAGTCATAGTTGTGTTGTAGTGAGAGGTGAGTTCTGTTGTGGAGAGATCTTCTGGGGAGGAGGGAGCTTACCCTTTCCTCCAGGTCAGATAGGGGCATCCGAGTTAGATTTCTCCCCTAGTTGGGGGGGTCTTGAGTAGGGGGTTGGTGAAGGATCGTTTGATTGATGTGGAATATTATGGTATGGTGGTCGGACCAGTCCACGGGCAGGATGTGATCGATCGTGAGTGTGTCGCTTTGGGCAATAATGGCATCTAGGATTGCTCCTCTGTTGTGGGTTTCCTCTGAGCAGTGTTGGGTAAGGTTGTTGTTGTGAAGAAGATCGTTCAGGGTTTGGATTAGCGGGTTGTTTTCTTCGTTCCAGTGTAGGTTGAGGTCGCCTAGAATTAGGTTGTTAGAGTCTCGGAGTGAGCATTGCGCAATCAGGTCGGACAGGTGTTCACCGAATGCGGCGGTGTTGCCTGGCGGATGATAGAGGAGATGGCAGAGTAGTGTTTTGTTGTCGCTTGTCTCGATGTTGGCGGTTAGGCATTCAAGGGTGTTGTAGTTGAAGGTGTCAGTTTCCGTCACGGAGATGTTGTTCTTGTGAATGATTGCTATACCCCCTCCTTGTTGGTCTTTTCTGTCTTTGTTTATGATTGCGAAGCCTGGGGGCACAAGCATATCCATGATTGGGGAAGAGAACTCATTTAGCCATGTCTCAGTGATGAAAGTGATGTCTATGTCGTGGGTGAGGATGGATTCTGCCAGCTCAGTTGTATGTTTGGTGGCTGATCTGCAGTTTATGAGCATGCAGTTGGTGGGGGTCCCCTCTTGTTTGCGTTTCTTTATTAGGGGGACCCTGGGGATGTAGGTGAGGGAGGCAGTGGGTCTTGGGGAGCTCGGAGGGGAGTGGCAAAATGCTAACCCAGAAACCACTATTCTTCCAAAATTCAATATGTCAGAATTTTCAGCAGGGAGAGAAGAGCTGGCTAAACACACCCCTATGATGGTTAATCTCCATAGTCTCTCCCCCTTGCATCTGCTCATTCCTTTCTTAAGCCTAGCATCTGGCTGTAGGTGAACAGGGTAAAGTTGTAAATGACACTGGGGTCCTCCCCTTACTCTTTAAGTCCATGGTTTACGACTCCTCCCCCTGCTCTGGCATTCCTATGCCCAGCAACCTCTCTTCCGCGAGAGGCTTCCTAACCCCAGGGGTCATTTATTACCTCTTCAAAGCAGCCAGGCTCACCCACTTATCTCTGACCAATCAGGGCAGAGCAGCACAGGGTTGAATTTTGGCTTACAGACAAAAGAAAGTCTTATAACTTCTTGTCTATACATTTTGCAATAAATTCAACAATACCCTATTGTTGGATTTATCATTACAATTCTACTGAGTCCTTTAATCCTAGTTTTATGGCTTTTCTTTCTCCAGTTATTAACTAATAACCTTTTCCAATGTTAACCTATGGCATAGGATTTGCAATGGGAAAAGTGACTTGGGCCATTTTTCCAGCACCAGGGCTTATAAAAACATATTTTATAAGTATGCTACATATATCTACAGGACCCCCACCCCAGGAACACCTAGGGGAGACTACAGGGTTTCTGAATATGTAAAAATATTGCAGATCCTCCCTCCACAGTGCTCCTACCACCAAAGTCAATTTTGGGCAGCACTTTATCACAATGTGGGGAGTGAAATGTGCAATTTCGCTTTACCCAGGGCATATAAAACTCATTTTATAAGGGTCACCTTAGAGATACCTGACCCCCCCACCCTAGGGACACCTAGGGGAGACCCTGGGGGTACCTAATATGCCCAAACAATGTAGGTTAACCATTTTTAAGTGCCCCAAACACTAAAGTTGAGTTTGGGCACAATTTACTTTTTAAAAGCAGTCCTGCCACACAGGGCTGCTTTTAATCCGACCTCAGGCTTCAGCAGGGCACACATGCAAGTGCAGAAAAAGCTGCTGGCCTCTAAACTGCCATGCCCTATTATGTACTAGGGTCTGATAGGTAGTTTTAATCCCCCTGCCCTATTATGTACTAGGGTCTGATAGGGTAGGTCATGCCAATCACAGGGGTACCCCAACCCATAGTGTACCCTAGTGTATGTAGGTGTTTTCACTGTATTCTAAGTGTCTCTTTCAGCATAGCACTGGGCCTGGTTAGGCAGGGTCAGTCAGAGTCAGTTACCACCAGTACCAGTCAGCAAAAAGTTGGGGGGGTGGCCAGGGCACAGGATGACTTTGCAACATAGCCCCCTCCCCCCCAAACGAAAGGTGATGGGTTACTAACCTACACCCTGGTAGTCCTCATCAGCTAAGTGGAAAAACCTGGAAAGTCCATCCGCATTTGCATTGGCAACCCCAGGTCTGTGTTCCACTGTGAAGTCCATTCCCTGTAGGGAAATGGACCACCTTAACAGCTTGGGATTCTCCCCTCTCATCTGCATGAGCCACCTGAGAGGCCTGTGGTCAGTTTGAACACGAAAGTGAGTCCCTAACAAATATGGTCTCAACTTTTTCAGGGACCAAACCACAGCAAAAGCCTCTCTCTCAATGGCACTCCACCTCTGCTTTCTGGGAAGAAGTCACCTGCTAATAAAGGCAACTGGCTGATCAAGGCCCTCTTCATTTAGCTGTGACAACACTGCCCCAATCCCTTGTTCTGAAGCATCTGTCTGAACCACAAATTCTTTTGTGTAGTCAGGGGCCAGCAACACTGGTGCTGAACACATAGCAACTTTCAGAGTGTCAAAAGCCTTCTGACACTCTGGGGTCCAATACACCTTTTTGGCCTCTTCTTAGAAGTGAGTTCTGTTAGGGGCCCCACAATGGTCCCATAATTTTGAACAAACCTTCTACAATACCCTGTCAGTCCAAGGAATGCCCTGACCTGAGTCTGGGTAACAGGAGAAGTCCAATCCAAAATAGTTTGGATTTTAGCTTGGAGAGGCTGTACATGGCCCCCACCTACCAGGTGGCCCAGGTACACCACAGAACTCTGCCCTATTTGGCACTTACTTGCCTTAATAGTCAGGCCTGCCTGCTGCATGGCCTGAAGCATTTCCCTTAGGTGGCTTAAGTGATCCCCCCAGGTAGAACTATATACAGCTATATCATCCAGGTAAGCTGCACTGAACTGTTCCAACCCAGACAAGACCCTGTTCACCAACCTTTGGAAGGTGGCACGTGCATTCTTTAAGCCAAAGGGCATTACCTTGAACTGATAATGTCCCTCTGGTGTGGAGAATGCTGATGTCTCCTTTGCTCCATCAGTGAGGGCAATCTGCCAGTAACCTGAAGTCAAATCAAAAGTACTCGGGTACTTAGCAGCCCCTAACCTGCCATTGAGCTCATCAGGTATAGGGTGAGCATCAGTCTTGGTGACTGCATTCAATCCTCTGTAGTCCACACAGAACCTTAACTCCTTGGGTTCCCCCTGAGGATTAGGTTTAGGTACCAGCACCACTGGACTGGCCCATGGACTCTCAGACGGTTCAATTACCCCCAATTCCAGCATCTTAGCAACCTCCGCTTTAATGCTGGCTCTGACATGGTCAGACAACCTGTACAGTTTATTTTTGACAGGTAGGCTGTCACCAGTGTTAATGTGGTGCACACAGCACTCAGTGATGCCTGGGGTCAAAGAGAACAGGCCAGCAAACTGCTCCAGCACTTGCTTACAGTCTCTGTGCTGCTGGTCTGTCAACTTGGGAGAGAGTACCACTGCTTCCACTGACCCATCTTGCACATTAGTGGAGAGGAGGTCAGGCACTGGCTCAGTTTCCTCCTCCACTCCCTCATCAGTGACCAGTAACATGGTCATATCCGCCCTGTCATGGTGGGGTTTCAATCTATTCACATGCAGGACCCTATGAGGGTTCCTGAGGGTGCCAAGGTCAACCAAATAGGTAACCTCACCCTTCTTTTCTAAGATTGGATAGGGCCCACTCCACTTGTCATGGAGAGCCCTGGGAGCCATAGGCTCCAACACCCACACCAATTGTCCTGGAGTATACTCAGGCATAGTAGCCTTCTGATCATACCAGTGCTTCATGAGCTCCTGGCTGACCTCCAGTTTCCTGTTTGCCTTGTACATGTACTCTGCCATTCTAGATCTCAGGCCTAGCACATAGTCAAGCACATTGTCCTTTGCTTCTTTAAGAGGCTTCTCTAAGGACTCTCTCAGCAGGCTCAATGGCTCACTCACAGGGTGTCCAAACAATAACTCAAAGGGACTGAAACCAACCCCTTTCTGTGGCACCTCCCTGTAGGCAAACAGTAAGCATGGGAGGAGAACATCCCATCTCCTCCTGAGTTTCTCTGACAACCCATTTATCATGCACTTCAGGGTTTTGTTGAATCTCTCAACAAGACCATTTGCTTGTGGGTGATAGGGGGTGGTGAACTTGTAGTTGACACCACACTCATCCCACATAGCAGTCAGATAGCTGGACAGGAAGTTCGTGCCCCTATCTAATACCACCTCTTTCAGAAAACCGACTCTGGTGAACACACCAAGCAGGGCTCTAGCCACTGCAGGAGCATCAATGGTTCTAAGAGGGATTGCTTCAGGGTAACTAGTGACATGGTCCACTACCACTACGATATACCTATTCCCTGATGCAGTAGGTGGGTCCAGGGGACCAACAATGTCCATCCCCACCCTTTCAAAAGGAACCCCAACCCCTGGCAGTGGTATTAGGGGAGCCTTTGTCTTGCCCCATGCCTTGCCACTGGCCTGACAGGTGACACAGGAGCTGCAAAACTCCTTTACCTTTTCAGACATATGAGGCCAGTAGAAATCGTTCACCAACCGGTTCCATGTCTTTGTCTGTCCCAAATGTCCTGCCAAGGGGATATCATGACCCAAAGTCAGGATGAACTCTCTGTACTTCTGGGGCACCACCAACCTCCTGGTGGCCCCCTCCTTAAGGTTTCTAGCCTCAGTATAAAGCAGTCCATCCTCCCAGTAGAGTTTGTGAAACCCACTGTCATCCCCCTCCTCTTGCTTAGAGGCAATCCGCCTCAATCTCTCAAGGGTGGGACAGTGTCTCTCTGTCCCTTACTGAACTCCTCTCTGGAGGGTCCACCTGCCCCTGTCAGCTCTGCCAAATCTGACAGCTCTGGCAGGGATGGAGTCCCTCCCTCAGAGGCCATATCCTCCCCATCAGGGTTAGATTCTTCCTGCACCTCTGGAGTTCCCTGGGCTGGCTCACTAGGCCCAGTACCATTGTCCTTGGATGCTTGGCCCTTTGTTCCAGGGTCCAAGTGTCCAGCCCCTCCCTTCTGGCTAGTCTGTGACCTAGTCACAGCACATACCCACTCAGGGAGCTCCAATATTTTCATATGGAGTCCACTCTCCACCTCTGACCACTGAGAGGCTTCAAGATCATTGCCCAGTAAACACTGGACTGGGAGCACCTTTGACACAGCTACCTTCATAGGGCCTGTCACACTTCCCCATTCCAAATCTACCACAGCCATAGGATGGAGTTTGTAGTGCTGTCTGCATAAGTCACCTGGTGAAACTCACCAGGTGGCAACCTCCCTGGAGGCACCAGCTCATCCAGGACCATAGTTACACTAGCCCCTGTGTCTCTGATAGCCTCAACCTCAGTACCATTCACTTTAGGCCTCTGCCTGTACTTGTCCATGTTTGGAGGTACGGCAGCAAGGGTTGCAATATTCACCCCACCCAGGGACACTAAGGTTGCTTCCACCACCTAACTACCCCTCTCTGGGCCACCACTCTCCACCCCTACACTTACAGTGGCAATCCCTGTGGATGGCCCCTTAGCGGGGAGATTCTTGGCGCAGACAGCATCTCCCTGCTTGTGCCCTGGCTGGTTACAGTAAAAGTACTTACCCACCTTTGAGGGATCAAAGAACCTACCATTCTTTTCCTGATACCCCCTCCCTTTGAATTTGGGTTGGCTCGGGGCCCCCCCTCCTTGTGCAGGTTTTTGTGGGTCTTTGGAGGACTCCTTTTGATTTTGACCTTCTTTTCCCTGGGCTTACCCGTGGGGAGGGACCTGTCCTTTCTTCTGGTCACCCCCCCTGGTGCTGAATGGAAACCCGGGTTCTCACCCACTCATCAGCTGCTTCTCCCAGCTCTCTGGGGTCTGTCAGCTTAGAGTCCACTAGATACTGGTGTAACTTCTCTCTTCTGCACAATGAGTCAAAATATGTTCTTTCAAAAACAAATTATATAATCCCTCATATGTGTCAACAGTGTTACCAACAATCCAGCCTTCCAGTGCCTTCACTGAAACGTCCACAAAGTCTACCCAAGACTTTGAACTCAATTTCTGGATGCCTCTAAACTTCACCCTGTACTGCTCTGGAGTCAGACCAAATCTCTTAATTAAGCATGCCTTCATCTGCTGGTATGATTCTGCATCCTCTCCCTTCAGAGTCAGGAGCCTTTCCCTCCCAGCTACTGGAATCAACTCCCACAGGAGTGCACCCCAATACTTAGAGTGGACCTTACTCATTCTAAGGGCCCTCTCATAAGCTGCTAGCCACTTGTCAATGTCATGCCCCTAAGTGTACTTGGGTACTATACCCTTGGGAAGTTTGTGATCAAGACCACCACCCCTGGACATTTCAAAATCTTATCATTTTCACTGCCGCCATTTCTTTTCAACGCCTCCTCCCTCTCCCATCTCTTCAAAGCCAATTCCAGTTTCCTCTGCTCCAAAGCTATCAAAGCTAATTGAGCCTTAAGCTGTCTTTCTGCAAGGGACAGTGGTGGTTCCAGAGTAAGGGACCCTTCCCCCCTCCCACCATCTGGAATCATATGGCTAACACTAGAAAAAATGGAAGAGGCATCATCCTCACCCCCTCTGGGGTGAGGTTGGGGGGCTCACCCTCCACCCCCCCTTGAATCTCCTCAGCTACCCCAGCCCAGGCCATTAGGGATTTAAGCAACCCTGCCTTCTTAATCTTGTTGGAAGCAGGCAGCCCCCTAAGCCTACACTGTACCCTAAGATAACGCACCGCGAACTGGGACAGTTTAGCCAGGTCCAGCTCCATGGTTCCCTAGTTTTGGGTCACAATAACTAGGCACAACAGACTTAGAACAATTTGGAAAAATCAAAACAATGGATTAAAAACAGTTTAGTCCAAATTCCAAAAATCAAAACTCAAAAGTTTTGTTCTAAGGCAATTTAGAGGATTTTTACAATCTTAATTCACTTTACTGAAAGTTGTACTTTTAAACACAAGTCCTCATCCACACCGCTGAGCACCAAATGTTGGAAAGTGTATTATTGGTAAGGGCAAATGTAGGTCTGCCACTGGCAATAAGGCCACTAACACAGTATAGGGCTCAGAATAGGTCTTAGAAAATTATTCCTATGCTCAACCCTTGGTAACGTGGCTGCAAGCAGGCAGGCTTAACTTCAAAGACAGGTATGTAAAGCATTTAAAAACACAAATTCAGTAAATAATTTAGACACAACAGAAAATAAAAATCCAACTCCAATTTATAAAAATAGGAAATATGTTTATCTTTTAAATGACACCAAAACGAGAAAAAAAACACTGAAGGGAACCGGAGATATGAATTTTTAAAGATTAGTCACTTTCTAGAAATAAGAAACCAACAGTGCCCCTTTTAGTAATTTCATTGCCTCCGACAGGGACACATTCACCTTTAGCAATTGTTCTGGAGGATCTCTCACCAGTCTTGTGCAGCCCCCTCCAGCAGGCTGGTTCCTGTTAGAACTCCTTCCTGAAGTTCTTCTTGAGGGTCCCAAAGTATCCAACACACAATCCAAGGTTCTGGAACCTCCAAGAGGGTCCTTGAAAGTGTGAGACTTCAATTCCCACAATCCACTTGAACAAAACCCTTACAAATCCACTGGTAGTACTCCAGGCTGGGGATTCTTGTGCTGATGTTCCAGGTGAGCTCTGTTAACCTGTAGCTTGCAGGGAGTCCACTCTTTAGTCCTTTTACAGAAAAGTAATCCACAGGCTGTAGTTGCAGATGGTGCAGTCTTCAGAGTGCAGGCCTTTGGAAATGCACATCAAACTTCCAGCATCGCCCGTTTTGCTTTCTTAAGTTTCAGGCAGCAGATCTGAGGGGCTCTGCCCTTCTCAGATACTTATTCCAACTTCTCTGGGTCAAGCAGGAGGTCACTCCTGTCCAATGGGCTGCAAGGTTCCACCCAAAGGTCTGACCACTTCTTGCAGAGTGTGGCAAAATGCTAACCCAGAAACCACTATTCTTCCAAAATTCAATATGTCAGAATTTTCAGCAGGGAGAGAAGAGCTGGCTAAACACATCCCTATGATGGCTAATCTCCATAGTCTCTCCTCCTTGCATCTTCTCATTCCTTTCTTAAGTCTAGCATCTGGCTGTAGGTGAACAGGGTAAAGTTGTAAATGACACTGGGATCCTCCCCTTACTCTTGAAGTCCATGGTTTATGACTCCTCCCCCTGCTCTGGCATTCCTATGCCCAGCAACCTCTCCTGCCCGAGAGGCTTCCTAACCCCAGGGGTCATTTATCACCTCTTCAAAGCAGCCATGCTCACCCACTTATCTCTGACCAATCAGGGCAGAGCAGCACAGGGTTGAATTTTGGCTTACAGACAAAAAAAAGTCATAACTTCTTGTCTGTACAGTTTACAATAAATTCAACAATACCATATTGTTGGATTTATCATTACCATTCTACTGAGTCCTTTAATCCTAGTTTTATGGCTTTTCTTTCCCCAGTTATTAACTAATAACCTTTTCTAATGTTAACCTATGGCATAGGATTTGCAATGGGAAAAGTGACTTGGGCCATTTTTCCAGCACCAGGGCTTATAAAAACATATTTTATAAGTACGCTACATATATCTACAGGGCTGTGAAAGGCAGCGAGTCTTCTAAGACCCTCAAAGCTGCCCGGTGCAGGGTTCCACCTCTAATTCACTTTGGGTTCGCTATCAAAATAATGAGGCAAGCGCTGGAAACTGGAAGACAAGAAAAAGGTTTATTTCTCATGAGGAGATCACGTCAACTGCAGACACCGGGATGTCTGAGGGAGGTGTTCTGCTGATAACTCCTTTGGCTCTTCCTTTTATACAGGTTTGACACAATGCATTGGTTTCATCAACATGGTTACACAAGCTTGGGGTCGCCGCCCGGGCAGGTTGTCACACAAGCCCAACAGTAATTCTCTTCCCACCCAGGTCAAACAGACAATCTTATCTTGCAGCTGGACCTTGCTTCAGGGTCTAAAACATGTGAGACCGGCCAGATCTAAGAGTCCGTTCTGTTGATAAAAACAGGTCCCATTGTTGGTAACAACAAGTCTTGCTGTTTGCAGTGCAATAAATCATGTTGCAAGAGTCTTTTTGGTGTTTGGAACCTGTTTGTGTAACTAGGTGCAGTGAGGGGTAGAGTGTCCAAAGGTTTGCCTGAAAACAGAGATGAGAGGAAAAACGAGTTTGTGGCAGCAAGTGGCGCTGAGGTTTGTTGCGGCAAATAGAGTTTATAGCCCCCAGCACACGTACCAGGTCGGTCAGAGGGTCAGAGGGATGCTAGTAAGGGCAGGGTGAAACAAAGGTGACCAACAGAGTACAAAATGGCTGTGATAGATTAAAATGACTGCAACTTATGTGCACATAGAATTCCACCAGACAAGATGGCGCAGGTAATGTTCACGATTGTCGTTTTGCTTTTAACAGTGGCCCCTTTGAACATAACTAGCCAGCTTGTCAGTCTATTTCGATCTCCATAATGTCCTGTATCTCTTGATCATACATTAACTCTCATTTTTGTTAGCTGAGTGTCCATAGTCTTAGGGTGCAAGGTAGTTATGCAAAGAGAACACAAAGGTGGTATACAGTGTATACCCAAACAACAACCACATATTGTCAATACTGGCACCAAGAGAATCATTGATATTTTCCAACCCCACTCCTTCAAGATGCCCCAAAGCCAACTTCCAATTGTCCAAGTCTCTGATCCTTGATGAATTTCTGAAGATAGTCTATGGAGATGTTCGATTGCTTCATAGACAGAAGGTGAATTATCAGGAATGTATACACAGCAGCTGGCACCGATGATGCGGCATGCTCCTCCACGGTCCGCTAGTACCACGTCCAGGAC
This sequence comes from Calotriton arnoldi, assembly GCA_963921515.1. Classification (NCBI taxonomy): domain Eukaryota; kingdom Metazoa; phylum Chordata; class Amphibia; order Caudata; family Salamandridae; genus Calotriton; species Calotriton arnoldi. The sequence continues at coordinate 2,059,756 of CAWUFW010002563.1, read as the reverse complement.
CATGCGATTTTGCAGGGTAACCAGACGGATCGCTTGGAGCTCAGCAGTGTTGTTGGTGAGGATGCCAGCAGTGACGTTCAGGGAGGTCTCTACCGCTTGGGACAGATGTCTGATGGCTCGGCTGTTTGCCATCGGACCCCATAGCGGGACGAGCCTTTTTGCTGCGTCGAGGAACTGTGATGAGGCAGAGTCTGCTTGATCAATGTCTTTAGAACGCTTTTCTCGATGATGCTCTGCAGGGGCTGTGTAGGTTGGTGGCAAAACAAAGGCAATGTAGCACGTGCCCCCCAGTTTCTTGGGAGCCAGGTGTAGGCTTTGGTTCCACAAACAAAGTACATATTGGGTGATGCAACAAGCGCTGGGGGTTGGCAGTGTTCAAAGTCCTTACAATGCTACAGGTGCTGTGACCCACATTCTTAGTCCCACTGCCTTCAATGCAAAAAAGGCCAGAGACGTTCACCACAGATAGGGCCACAGTCAGTGTTGCAGCAGTTCTTTTCTTCAGGTAGGAAAATGTGGCTCTGTTAGGATTATTGAACACTTGCATTTCCACTCGTTCTTTGGAGGGGACATTAATCTGGAATGTCGCATTGAAGGTGTGAGGGCAGAAGGGGGCGGCTGTCCTTCCTGTTTTGTTTCGCCAGAACTCGTTGTAGAACTGGGCGATTTGTTCCGTCGGAAGTGGCATTGTCTTTGTAACTTTTGTAGGAGCATCATCCAGGCAAGGCAAGATCCGTGAATAGAAAAGGGCGAAGGGATGAAAGGGATGGAATGTTCAGTGGCATGTGGTAACAGCCCACAGACCCAACAGTTGGTAGCATTGGTGGCAAGATTGTGCTGGTGCAACATCTGCACGAAAGAATTATTCCAGAATTCTTTGCGTCGTTCTCGGAGATGTGGCGGTAGTGATACCAGGTAGTGTTCTTTCTTGGTGGTTGTTTGCATGGTGGGTGACAATGTTCTGTATGCAGGTGCATTCTCTTCAATGATCCATAGTGCGACCATTAGCAGGAGACAGGTGAGAAATGCGGCTACAAGTGCAATTGTCTTTGTGCTGTGCAGGTTAGCAGTCTTGGTGTCTTTGCGGTGGTTTTGCAGGTGTTCAGTTTCTTCCATCATCTTCGAGGAGCTCAACAACTGTTAGGACCACAGACTTTTGTCTGGCGCTTTCCTGGTAGCGTTGTTTGACTGTGCTACTGATCTGAGACCTTGACTTAGTTAGTGGCCTGGTCGTTGGAGCTCCCTCCTTTCGTCGATCTTAGGTTGTACCCTTTCCTGGATGGCACCGTGGGGTCGGGAAATTCTGATAGTTCGAGGGTGTCTTCTTGTGGGTAGCAACTCAGAGCTGGTCGGTCTCTCGCGAGTACTTCCTCTTGCCCCTCCACCCCTTCACAGGTTGCCAGGGTTGGAGGGACTCGCTTGCAATGATGAGCGTGCAGCCAGTTTCGTTTTCCTTCCACTCGGAGGGCAGTTCGGGTGGTGATCAGGACTTGCCAGGGGCTTGTCCACCTAGGCTCCAGATTCTTCGTTCTTTGGAAGTTGCGAATCAATACATGGTCGCCTGGCTTTATTTCATGTCCCGGGCCCCTGGATACGTCAGGCAAGGCTTGCTGCACCTGTTGGTGGATAATTGTTAGCTCGTTTGTCAATTTATGCAAGTAATCCGACATTAATATGTTCGGGACATCGTTAATGGAGGTGGGTCTTGGTGCCGCCCAAATGCTCATAGGCCTGCCGAAGACCACCTCATACGGGGTCAGTCGGTGTTTGGTTGGGGTGGAGCGCATCGATAACAATGCCAATGGGAGGGCGTCGGGCCATTTCAACCCAGTCGTGGCAACTATTTTGGCTAGTTTTAGTTTCAACGTTGCATTGTGTCTCTCTACCAGGCCCGCTGATTGGGGGTGGAAGACGGCATGGAACTTTTGTTTTACCCCCAACCCTCTCAGTATGTTCTGTATCACCTCGGCTACGAAGTGGGGGCAGTTGTCGCTCCATAAAATTCTGCAAAGGCCGTATCGGGGGAAGAATTCTTTCAGCAATACTTTTGCAGTGGCTAAGGCGGTATTGTCGCGGGTGGGATATGCCTCCACCAATTTGCTAAAGCGCACACAACCACCAGGACATATTTTAGACCAAGGCATCTCTCTAGTTGAATGTAATCCATTTGAAGGATTTCAAAGGGGTGGTCAGGGACTCCAAACCCTCCCCGTGGTACTACTGTCCCCTTCCCTGGGTTGTGTTGTAGGCAGACTATACATTGTTGTACTAGGCGTTTTGCAGATTCTGCTATCTTGACGTTATGCCATACTCTGGTGATTAGTTCAATCATGGGGGTGGAGCCTATGTGTGCTGGTAAATGTGCCATGGTCAATATGGGGATGAGGTAGGCATTGGGTAACAGCCATTTATTTCCGTCTTTAGTTCTCCAGCAATCTTCCTCGTCTTTTAGTCCCACCTTTTCCCACTCGGTCAATTCGTCTTGTGTGCCTGTAGTCTGTATGTCCCTTACAGTGGTCCTAGCGTCAGTCCATCGTTCAGCTTGTGACCTGGTCACATACATTCATGTAGTAATCCGGGGTTCCTAGGACAGGCGCTGAACAAAGGGCATTGCGTAGTTCTTTAAAGGCTGACTGGCATTCGGGGGTCCAGGGGAGAGGTGAGGGGATGTCTTTAGCTAGGAGGGAGAGAAGGGGTTTGACAATGAGGCTAAAGTTCGGTAACCACTGTCGGCAAAATGAAGTGAGACCTATCAAAGAGCGGACTTGTTTCTGATCTTTGGGGACAGGGGTGTCTAGAATTGTCTGGATCCTGTCAGGCGTGAGTTTCCTCCCTTCTTTGGATAAAAGGTGACCCAAATAGGTCACTTGTGATTTACAGAACTGCAATTTCTTTCGGGAGACCTTGTGACCATTCTCAGCAAGAAAATGGAGTAGTTTGATGTGGCTGTGACGGCTATTGGTATGGTGTCCGCTGCTAGAAGGATGTCGTCTACATATTGTATTAGTGCCACTCCATCTGGCAATTGTATGGCGTCCAACTGTCTTTTAAGCGCCTGGCTATAGATGCTTGGGCTCTCAGTGTACCCCTGAGGTGCTCTGCAAAATCTGTACGAACGGGAGTTTAGGGTGAATCCAAATAGATAGCGGCTGACCTTGTGTATAGGTATGGAAAAGAATGCGTTTTGAGGTCAATTACAGTGAAGGTGGTGGCAGTGGAGGGGATTAAAGTCAAAATTGTCGTGATGTCGGAAACTACTGGGTATTGTGGCACTACGATTTTATTTATCTCCCGCAGGTCAATGATGAAGCGGTAGGCTTTTCTGTCTCCCTCTCCTGTCTCTTTACAATCGGTAGTATGGGACTGTTACAAACGTTGCTCACTACTTCCTCTACCACCCCTACCTCTACCAAAGAGTGTATGATCTCTGTCAGTGCCTTCTCACCCTCTGGCGATATTTTGTACTGCGGTACTTTCGGTAGGGTTGCGTCCTGTCGTATTGTTACGTGTACTGGGTCAATCATCATTCGTCCCACGTCTGAATCAGCCCTAGCCCATAAGTGTGATGGCAAAGTGTCCAGTAGGGATGCGTCCGTCTCGGAGATGGGAAACATGTGCTGAGAAGGGTTCTCTCTATGGCGCTGGGGGTTGTCATACAGGACGACACGCACTCCGTCTGGTGAGCATCTGATAGTCGCATGGAAGTGTTTCAAAAGGTCGAGACCCATAATGGCGTCTGGGGTGTTGGAAAAGAGGAGGAATGTCGTTTCGACGCTATTGTTGTCAAGGTTAAAAGGGATCGGTCGGGACAAAGGGTTGGTGGAGGGCGTACCGTCAAATCCTATTGAGGTCACATGTGAGCCTGACAAGGGTGCCCTTGGAATCAGTCGTTTGGATAGTGCACTACGTGTTGCTCCCGTGTCTACCAGAAATGGCGACTTTGTGCCCAGGACCTCAGCGGTAACATAAGGGCCTTGCTGATCAACATAGAGCTCGACTGGATCCTTCCCTTGCCGTCCTATGCAAAGTCGTACGTATTGTCATAATCTGTCTGTTGGTACTGATTCTGTTTGGGATGGTCAAATGTGTTCACTCTTCCTGGCCTTTCCTCGCTTGCTTCACTCGCGTACCCTCTCCCACGTCCTCTTCCTCTCTGTCCACTTGCTATTTCCCTCGCCCCTCTGCCCCTACCAGCTCCTAACAAAGCCGGGCATTGGGTTTTCCAGTGTCCATATTCTTTGCAAAATGCACATTGATCCAGTCCTAGGTCTTGGCGTCCTACATATGATGTCGATGAATTGTTTCTAGGTGGCTGTACTCTAGGGGTATTCTGCTGGTATCCTCCCCTATATTGCTCCCTTCCTGTATTCGCCCCTGGAGTTGTGCTACCATTACCCTTTCCTTCAAGTCCTTCTTTTTCCTTTCTGTAGCCCTGTCATTTTCGTTTCTCTGATGCTCATAGTACTGGGCCATTTGGAGAATGGCCGCCGGTTTAGATGCTGCCCAACTACTTTCGCTGGCTTGTAATTTCTGGGATACATCTGGCAGTAGTCCTTTGACATAGTTCTGCACAAATAAGTGGTGTCCGGTTGCGGTGGACATGTCTTGTCCACTGTAATCGGAGAACACCGTTTCAAATCTGGAGAAATACTCTGAGACATCCTCTTGTGGTTTCTGGCGGCACGCGGTTACTATGGACCAGTCTATCTTTTTCTCTGGGATCAGCGCTAGCACTTTCTGCACTATTTTGTCAGGGAGGTCCAATATTGCTTTAACCGGTTTTTGACCAGGGTTCCGCTGTTTATCTATTGTGTTGAGTTGTTCCCAGGTATGACCAAGCAGTTCGGTATGGTCTATTTTCCTAATCTGTTTCCACACATCTGCTGGCAAACATAACCCGAAGAACAAGTCTATGTCGGCAAGTGTCATTATTGTTGATCCCAGAGCGGTACCTAGCTCGGTGTAAAAGGCGGTGGGGTTCTTTCGTAAATCCGGTAAAGATTTACGGAACGTCAAAATGTCCTGTCTGTCCCATGGTTGATACACCCAATTGTAGACCACCCTTCCTCTAGCGTCTTGATGGTTCATATTGTCATGAGTCCCTTGTCCTCTAGGAGGTACCCAATAAGGGGCAGCTTCTTTTATCGGCATCATGCTATCTGGTTTTTCCACCGGGGGTCCTGCTATCTTAGATGTCCTGTCCTTATCTATCCGTCCTTGTTCCACGAGGTGACGGAATACCTCCAGTGTGGATGAAAAGAGTTCTGTAACATCGTTGTCGCCTTCATCTCCGGTGTCTACCTTCCTATAGAGAGCCACTAGCCGCTCGGGCCCTACATCTTGGTACTTCTCTTCATATGCAGTAAGAGTGTGGTAACAGAGACGTACAATAAAGTATCGTTTGCGGTTTTCAACATAGGATTTGCATATGTCAGTTACATACTCTTCTGTCTCCTTCCTATCTATGAGGGATTTAACTATTTTATCAATGCCTGCTCGCTCATTTTTACTTAATCGCGGGACCCTGGGCGCTCCTTTTCTTTTGATCCTACCTCTACTACTGTATCCTTTGATGAGACATTTGGTGTGGGTGACTCGGTGGGAGCAGAGGCGGTGGAGACTGAGGCGATCGTGCCATCTCCGGCTATACTTTGGTGGTCCTGGCGTTGTACTACGGGATGAGTAGGGGCGTAAGGGGTGGCATGTATATGATTGGGGGACCTAACAATAAATCATCATCTACCCTTTGTTTTGCTGGTAACTTGGGGTAAAGAGTCGAGGCGTTCTAACAGGGCATTGACCTGATATTTTTGATTCCTGTTCCTTTTTATCGATTTCATTTTCTTTTAGTTTTTCTTCTAATCTTTTACAGGCTTGGTAAGCTGATTTTCGCGTTTATCTTGTCTAGCTTCGTCCCTTTTCTTTCTTTGAGCTGCCTCTTTTCGCCATAAACCAAAACTGTCAAACATGGCTGGTCTAGTTTTCTTTTTGTGGAGAGCTAATTCTAACGTTTCTATTTTAGCGGGATCGAAAGATCCCGTCAGTGGCCACTGATTTACCCGGTCCTTCCTAGTGTATTTATGCCATAGTTTGCTATAACGTACGGTGGCTAATCCATACTTTACGTACATGTCCTTGTTAGGGGTGCCTTCCGGCGGTGCCGGCTGACTGACCTCTAACGAACGGTCTGGTCCAAAACAATTACAATCAAACAATCTAGAGAAAACAGGCATGACGTATTTATCGGTCAAAAATGAATATCTCAATCAATCAATTTAGACAAAAAGTCTGCACTACCTGTCCTTCGCTGCCTGCAAAGAGAGAGAATATTCCTATTCTTCGTTGTTTGCAAGCAGGGAAATGTCGCAAATAACTCAATATCAAAAAAGGAATACTAGTATTTCAATCAAACTATTCAATCAATCAATTTAAGTCGTTTTTTCACGACCTTACCCGGACCGTATGGACGGTTCTTCGTGTTCCCCTTCCAGCGCCTGGTTGTCCTCTCACTCCAACAATCAATGCGGCGTTCCTCTAAGGTCCCAGTCAGGACCGCAGGTCACTCGAGAGAGGTCCGTTCGGAACCGGTGAAGTTCAGTCGATCGGCAGCCAGACAAGGGTCTTCTCAGGCAGGTATACCCCAATCGTTTAGTCGTTCACTCCGTCGTTAGGACCTCTCTACCGGACCCACGCGTCGCTGATGGGCCCCCACGTTTGGGCGCCAATTTGTGAAAGGCAGCGAGTCTTCTAAGACCCTCAATGCTGCCTGGTGCAGGGTTCCACCTCTAATTCACTTTGGGTTCGCTATCAAAATAATGAGGCAAGCGCTGGAAACTGGAAGACAAGAAAAAGGTTTATTTCTCATGAGGAGATCACGTCAACTGCAGACACTGGGATGTCTGAGGGAGGTGTTCTGCTGATAACTCCTTTGGCTCTTCCTTTTATACAGGTTTGACACAATGCATTGGTTTCATCAACATGGTTACACAAGCTTGGGGTCCCCGCCCGGGCAGGTTGTCACACAAGCCCAACAGTAATTCTCTTCCCACCCAGGTCAAACAGACAATCTTATCTTGCAGCTGGACCTTGCTTCAGGGTCTAAAACATGTGAGACCGGCCAGATCTAAGAGTCCGTTCTGTTGATAAAAACAGGTCCCATTGTTGGTAACAACAAGTCTTGCTGTTTGCAGTGCAATAAATCATGTTGCAAGAGTCTTTTTGGTGTTTGGAACCTGTTTGTGTAACTAGGTGCAGTGAGGGGTAGAGTGTCCAAAGGTTTGCCTGAAAACAGAGATGAGAGGAAAAACGAGTTTGTGGCAGCAAGTGGCGCTGAGGTTTGTTGCTGCAAATAGAGTTTATAGCCTCCAGCAGACGTACCAGGTCGGTCAGAGGGTCAGAGGGATGCTAGTAAGGGCAGGGTGAAACAAAGGTGACCAACAGAGTACAAAATGGCTGTGATAGATTAAAATTACTGCAACTTATGTGCACATAGAATTTCACCAGACAAGATGGCGCAGGTAATGTTCACGATTGTCGTTTTGCTTTTAACAGGGCCCCCACCCCAGGAACACCTAGGGGAGACTTTAGGGATTCTGAATTTGTAAAAATATTGCAGATCCTCCCTCCAAAGTGCTCCTACCACCAAAGTCGATTTTGGGCGGCACTTTATCACAATGTGGGGAGTGAAATGTGCAATTTCACTTTACCCAGGACATATAAAACTCATTTTAAGGGTCCACCTTATAGATACCTGGCCCACCACCCTAGGGACACCTAGGGGAGACCCTGGGGGTACCTAATATGCCCAAACATTGTAGGTTAACCATTTTTAAGTGCCCTAAACACAAAAGTCGAGTTTGGGCACAATTTACTTTTTAAAAGCAGTCATGCCACACAGGGCTGCTTTTAAACTGACCTCAGGCTTCAGCAGGGCACACATGCAAGTGCAGAAAAGGCTGCTGGCCTCTAAACTGCCATTCCCTTTTATGTACTAGGGTCTGATAGGTAGTTTCAAGCCCCCTGCCCTATTATGTACATGGGTCTGATAGGGTAGGTCATGCCAATCACAGGGGTACCCCAACCCATAGTGTACCCTAGTGTATGTAGGTGTTTTCACTGTGTTCTAAGTGTCTCTTTCAGCATAGCACTGGCCCTGGGCCTGGTTAGGCAGAGCCCAGGGTCAGTCAGAGTCAGTTACCACCAGTACCAGTCAGCAAAAAGTTCGGGGGTGCCCAGGGCACAGGATGGCTTTGCAACAATGGTCATCAATTGTCTTCTTGTGGATTAACTCAAATCCATGTTATTTCTTGTTGGCATGACACATAAGCGAAAAGCAGACCTTATTTTTCACTTGTGTGACATCAGTGCAGAGAAGGGGCCACTTTCATGGGTTGCCATCACCTCGCTTGGCTTTCCTCAAATTCAAGAGAAACAGTGAAAGGGTATACACTGGTCTGCGACTCTTTAGGTCTCTCATAGTTCGAAAAGTGGGGCCGGAATCATGGATAACAAACCACCATCTCGCCTACTCCCCCAACTCCTTCTGGTCTCCTTAAACCTAAGGGACGAAGGGAAATGACAGGCGGTGTTGTTCCTTTGCCACCCGTCTTCTCCTGTGTTTCTTCATAGAGTTGCTGCCACAGAGGCACCTGCTCTCATCTCTTTGCTAGAGCGCTTGACCTTTGTGGAGCTTGTGGCTCTTGAGGGACAGAAGGTCTGAGGAAGGTGACGCATTCTATGGGAGGCTATCAAAGGAGGTGGGTGACCATGGGTGGATGCCAGACATTTCCTTTATACAAGATTTTTAAAGAAAGATGGAGGGTTCATCAGAGAGTGGTGACAGAGGAATGCTAGTTATATGCATATAGGTGTAAAATCATGTTGAAGAATCTGACAGCTTTGGACCCTGGGGACATAGGTTTGAATCCCAGCATCACCACTTTTGCATTAATCGTGTGATTCTGGGCAAATCACTTAATCTGCACTTAATCTCACTCTGCCTTATAAAATGTCAACTGAAAATGTGTGAAATGTAATTCCTCACTAACCAATTGTGATTGTTATCCAACACCCCACATAATGTACAACACCCTCTTGTCCCCAAGCTAGATTTGTACTATGTAAATACCAATACATATAATCATACACAGGAAGAGGGAGGGAAACCGTGGGAGGGGGCGGATTGGAAAAAAAGTGTTGTGTTTATCTCCTATGTCACTCCTGCTCAGTGATCCTTGGGATCAGCTTACATGGGGATGCCAGGGGGCGGAGGGATACACAACGTACATTTGTAGAGGGCGAACTATCATTCATGGTGGGCTTTTCCTCCTCTGGGTTCCAAAGCATTGACAGCCTGAGCTTCACACATCACGTTAGAAAACAACCCCATTACTAGTACCAACCCATCCATAATTCCATATATTTGCGAGATATTTAACGACCTTCAAACAGAATAGATTGAGTACTAATATGAAAAAAACTCTCTACCATGAGGATAAATTAAAATCTTGGAGCAATTTCTATTTTACAAAAACAGGGCAGGGTAAAGCACCTGTGCCCACGCTGCTGTGTTATAGAAGAGGACGCGCATCCAGCTTGGATGGTGAGATGCCAACTTGTTTCTTTCAGATTTCCTAGATTCCGAGGGGGCGTGGCTCCTCCCTAGCCTGGTGCCGTCCTTGTATGCTGGGCGCTCATTGGTCTCCAAAGAGAGATGCAGCACACCTGGCTGGTCAGGCAGCTCAAGGGGTATTGTGTCTGCTCTACAGACCTATGCGAAGGCTGCACTGCCCTGGTAGGAGCAGCATCCCCTTCAGCAAACATGGCACCTCTTATACGCAAACTTGCAATGTCGCAAGACTGTGGCACTAAGTCTGTATAATGAGAAAATTTTTTTATTGTTTATTCTCAATGAGGTAAGATTGAAATCGCCTGTTTGCTCGTCACAACCACTTTAATTTGGAGGAAATCACATAAATCCTGGCACAAATTATTTTATATCACGAAATCGCTGCATATTAAAATATCATAACAAAGCAATCAATCAATATAATAGCAAATTGTATGCATTGTGTACAAGATTTTCATTGTTTTTATTCAATGCAAATAGATAAAAAAAGTTGCTATTTCTTTTCTAGTCCCACTCCATACTCTCACTTAAAAACCGAAGTACAGCTCTGCTGAGATTGCTGCTTCTACAGGACTGCCACCAACAGTTTTACAATTATCTATTACCACCTGTTCAACAGATAGTAATTTTACACTTATGCATTACCGCCCGTGCCACAGACAGCAGTTTTACACTTCTGCATTACCGCCCCTGCAACAGCCAGCAGTTTCACACTTCTGCATTACTGCCTGTGCCACAGACAGCAGTTGTACAATTCTGCATTACCGCCTGTGCAACAGACAGCAGTTTTACAATTCTGCATTACCGCCTGTGCAATAGACAGCAGTTTCACACTTATGCATTACCGCCTGTGCAACAGCCAGCAGTTTCACACTTATGCATTACTGCCTGTGCCACAGACAGCAGTTTTACAATTCTGCATTACCGCCTGTGCCACAGACAGCAGTTTTACAATGATGCATTACCGCCTGTGTAACAGACAGCAGTTTTACAATGATGCATTACAACCTATGCATCACACAGTTTTACAATTCTGCATTACCGCCTGTGCAATAGACAGCAGTTTCACACTTATGCATTACCACCTGTGCAACAGCAAGCAGTTTCACACTTCTGCATTACTGCCTGTGCCACAGACAGCAGTTGTACAATTCTGCATTACCGCCTGTGCAACAGACAGCAGTTTTACAATTCTGCATTACCGCCTGTGCAATAGACAGCAGTTTTACACTTATGCATTACCACCTGTGCAACAGCCAGCAGTTTCACACTTATGCATTACTGCCTGTGCCACAGACAGCAGTTTTACAATTCTGCATTACCGCCTGTGCCACAGACAGCAGTTTTACAATGATGCATTACCGCCTGTGTAACAGACAGCAGTTTTACAATGATGCATTACAACCTGTGCATCACACAGTTTCACACTTATGCATTACCACCTGTGCAACAGCCAGCAGTTTCACACTTATGCATTACTGCCTGTGCCACAGACAGCAGTTTTACAATTCTGCATTACCGCCTGTGCCACAGACAGCAGTTTTACAATGATGCATTACCGCCTGTGTAACAGACAGCAGTTTTACAATGATGCATTACAACCTGTGCATCACACAGTTTTACAATTATGCATTACCGCCTGAGCAACAGACAGCAGTTTTACAATGATGCATTACCACCTGTGCATCACATAGTTTTACAGTTATGCATTACCCCTGTGCAACAGACAGCAGTTTTACAATGATGCATTACCGCCTGTGCAACAGACAGCAGTTTTACAATGATGCATTAGCTGCCGGTGCAACAGACAGCAGTTTTACAATGATGCATTACCACCTGTGCATCACATAGTTTTACAGTTATGCATTACCACCTGTGCAACAGACAGCAGTTTTACAATGATGCATTACCACCTGTGCAACAGACAGCAGTTTTACAATGATGCATTACCACCTGTGCCACACACAGCAGTTTTACAATGATGCATTACCACCTGTGCATCACACAGTTTTACAGTTATGCATTACCACCTGTGCAACAGACAGCAGTTTTACAATGATGCATTACCATCTGTGCATCACATAGTTTTACAGTTATGCATTACCACCTGTGCAACAGACAGCAGTTTTACAATGATGCATTACCGCCTGTGCAACAGACAGCAGTTTTACAATGATGCATTACCGCCTGTGCAACAGACAGCAGTTTTACAATGATGCATTACCACCTGTGCATCACACAGTTTTACAATTATGCATTACCGCCTGTGCAACAGACAGCAGTTTTACAATGATGCATTACCATCTGTGCATCACATAGTTTTACAGTTATGCATTACCACCTGTGCAACAGACAGCAGTTTTACAATGATGCATTACCGCCTGTGCAACAGACAGCAGTTTTACAATGATGCATTACCGCCTGTGCAACAGACAGCAGTTTTACAATGATGCATTAGCTGCCTGTGCAACAGACAGCAGTTTTGCAATTACGCATTACCGCCCGTGCAACAGGCAGCAGTTTTACAATAATGCAAAAACTGCCTGCGCAGTAGACTTAAGGTTAATGTTATGCCGCTAGAGTTCTTCTTGTGCACCAGTACAAAGGCATTTAATGGAAGACATTTTTCCCTGCATTAGTCAGCTAAGCAAATACGACCAAAAGTAAATTTACTGAATAGCGGTAAAAAAACCTCATCTTCATCAGCGGATATAGGGCCACTGCGGGACAAAACAGTTCCTCTTTGCCAAGGGTTTAGTGACGTAACCAATGCTTTTTGCTGCGGAAGTCTGGTCTTACACTTTTTAGGATAGGCAACACTTCTTTTGGGAGGTAAATGCCATCATTTTGGGCTTCATGATTTCCTGAAAAGGATATTGTTCACAGTAATATTTTCCCTGCTTGTTGTATTTTTACCCCAGGGGTAAACTGACAGGCTGTATTTTATTCTCCTGCAATGGGTGGTCTTTATCAGCAGTATTCCTACCGCCGGATCTTCAGTGCTTTCCCACATGTCCTCTTAGGCCCTTCAGCTTTGGTCTGTAGGGTGAAGCCATAATAAACACTTGTAACATTTTGTTTTTCTATATAATCTACCAGGCCAATCACTCTTTCATCCTATTCTTCTTAGGTATGCCACAGCCACACCATTTTATACTAAAATGTATGCAGGCTAAAGACGCAAGCACCTCGAGAACCGTTCTGAGCCCCAGGTTCTGTTCGGTCGTCGAGTGAGTTTCCACCCAGCAACTACAGTCATTCCTTTCATCCAAAGCAGTGTGTTTTTCTGTGTTGCATACAGTTGTGGTGATCTGTGTGCACCGTCATCAGATATTGGCAGCACATTTCAGTGGGGACCTAAAACACCCTCAAGTGCCAATCACCAAACTTCAGCACCAGGCAAGAAGTAATGGTGCAAAAGTGCAAACATCACTTCACCCACAAAGCCAGAGACCCAGGGGAATTAGTGTAAAGAGGCACTCATCTGATACCTCTCCTGGTACTCAAGACACCCACAGGAAGTGGTGAAATGACAGATGGTGACCTGCCTTGCTCTTCCCCTACATCTCTTGTGTCTCTGGAGATAGTAGATGGGTGACACCAGCCTCTTTTCCCTGTGGAACCTGCTGCAGCGGCGTGCATCAGCCCTACCTGTCGGTCCTATCGTGTGGCAGAAAGACTCCTGAGCATGGTGCTTGTTACCACTTTCTCTATGAGAGAATGCAGGAGCAGTGTACTAAGGAAACCACAGCTGGACAAGCACATAGGAGGGGGGGGGGGGGAGAGTGGGTGACGTAATGCCCGATAGTGGCTATAAAGATGTATGGGAAGGTGGATGGGCTGCTGATTAAGGGAGGGTGAGGGGGAGATAGGGAAGGAGAGAAAGCGAGAGGTGGGGCGGAGTGGCAGAACACAAAGATATCTATTTAGACAAAAGTAGTCTTTCTGACCAAATCATGACTACAAAGAATGCAGGAGTACCACATTCCTGCATACCTTGTAATTCCTGATTTGGCCGTAAATACTGTTGCGTCCCCAGAACATTTCCCCTCCTAAAAGGAGGTAAAATGTGTTAGGGGGGAGGGGGGGGGCAAATGAGGAATAGCATACAGAACTGGCGCGAGAACACTGATTTCCACTGCAATTTCCCCTTTCTCAGGAGCATTCTCAGGATAGGCCAGGATTGCCACTCCCCGAAAGAATTGATAATGCAGTATCTCTACTTCAGGGAGGTGGGAATATTGTTGCAGGGGTCCCGCGAATGTTGGAATCGGAGTCCAAGTTATTTTACTAATGTAGGACTTGTGAGAGACATTAGGAAACAGAAAGGCATACTGGTATAAACCTACTATGACTTCTTTCTATCTGAACAGCTGGACACTGGACCAGCTTGGGGGAGAGAGTTGACAGGGGGCATTGACAACATAGAATCCGCCATTTTAAACTGAGACCTATAAGCTTTTTATGTGCTTTTTATCAATTACCTATTAGGAGAACAGACTTGAGGAGGAGGGCGAGGTGGTGGGGAATTCTGCAGCGACCCCAAGAATAACAACGTTGTAAAGATGTTCTAATAGGACATTTGCGATTCTATAGGAAAATGATGATTATTTTCAGAGGTTTATGTGGGTATAATGTAATAATGGATATTGTAATGATGGCATTGATTACTATCTGCCATAACTGCCTATAATGAAGCAATGATTTCTTGGGAAAATTGATTTGCGATAGTCATGTTTTTCTTAGAAACGTATTTATAATGCGTGCAGGGATTTCAAGTGTGTGTGTGTGTGTGTGTGTGTGTGCTCGTTTGTGTGTCTGCTTGCGTACGTCTCATCGTTTTTTCAATCGAAGTTTTAAAATGTTACCCCTCTCCATACATAATTGTCACATTCTTTTCCTATTTGCACATTCTTTCCTGGGTGCCAGGGCAACCTTTTACTGTTGTGAGTGGTCTAACAAAAAGCTATTTGAGTCCTTTTTTGTGTGTGGATTTATGCCTGTGTCATGCTCTTTGCGCCCACGAGCCTCTACCTAATGCACATTTGTCTCTTAGCCAGAAACAGCACACAGCCTATTAAAAGCCGGTTCCTTCAACACCCACTGCATCAAACCAGAGCTGTGCTCACTGGGCCTGCTCGGTAACCCTTACATGCCTACTCTTGTCGCATTCTGCCAACCAATGTTGCCCTTAGTCCTGTGTTATTCTGTGCCCTGGTTTTAAGGGTGGAAGGATTTACAGTTGATTTTTAATGGAGGTGGGCCTCTGTTTTATGGCTTTTGTTCTCAGCAGCTAGAGGATGCTTACCTGGTGTACTTAGGTTTCAAAGAAGCGTGCTTCTGGGAAACAGGATAACTGAAAAGTCATTGCCTCAAGGCAGATTAGAAGGCCCTCCACCATCAACCTGTGCAAAAAGCTTCCACCTGCCTAATACTCTTTTTACATTGTGGCCTAGTGGTTGTTTGGTAGAATTATGATTCTAGTGCCAATACAGGAGTGAAAGCTGGAGTATGCGACCCTGGATGCTTTACACTTTTCACCTCCCTTGAGACTGTGCATCATGTCGCGTCACCAGTGGGTGCAGGCAGCATGAACAGACCCTTTTGTCTGCAGACTAATGATGTCTCTTTGTGAATGCAAGGCTAACCGCTGTTAATTCTTTAATCATCTTAAAATGGTGACTTAATCACGCAAAACTGTAGTAAGTGCTATTCACTTTCAAGAAAATACAACATTCTTGCAAACAAGGTATCTATCTAGGTGTTAGGTATATAAGATCACTCGTTTTTATTATGTTATTAATTGTAATAAAAGCAGGGCCGTAGCTTCGGGGGAGAGGGGGCGGGGTTGGGTTGTTACACCACCTCCTAATAATATGTATTATTTAATAAATAGATGGGTGCAGGAGCTTTCAGTCGGGTATGAGAAGGTGTCTGTCGAAGTTCTCCAGGGATTTTTAAATACTAACTCAGACAAAAACACAAACACAATCAATAAGCATTTGTAAAGCGTACTTCGTCACCCCTAGGGATATCTGGACGCTGTGTCTATGTCGAAGAGCCAGGTCATGTGTCTCTTTCTGAAGTCCGCCACTCTCGTCTCTGTTTTGAATGTCTTAAAACATGGTAATTTTACAAAATACTTTGTTTTAAGTGCTCCACACAACCCGCACTCGTTTCCCTTTTCCCTGGCACTTAAGCCCCCCTCATGCACTGCTTCCTATATAATGATTAATATGATATCCCAGCCGGATTGTCGGAAAATCTGAGGCTCACCCCCCACAAGTCTTACTGATCATGCTACCCCCCTGAATAAAAGTTTATCATTTTGTTACAGAATTGTTATTATTATCAAACTTGTAGAACTGCTGTAAGTGAATCAAAATGCTTCCTTCAATGGATGTCTTTTATCCTGTATTTATGGCAAGGACCTGAACTTGTGGTACCCAGGTGGTAGAAACATTTTATATCAGTGGTGAGAAAGTGTAGTAATGTTGGATTGAATGGGTAGCTTTTATAATAGAACTGGCCATGAACGTCAGTTCACCAAAATGCCAGGGGTAGCGAAAGTGACATTGCATGCCATTTGACCTTTGCATTCACTCACACACACACACATGCTTACACGTACACACATTATCACACATACATACACTCTCTCACATACACACACTGTCACCTGCAAGCATGCATACAACATATATTTTAAAAGCATTTTTTACTTACCTCAGCCGCCAGGGAGGTTCATATTCCAGCCAAATGTTCTCCATTTTTTATAACACTAATAGTAGATCGTTATAAACTATTATTCACTATTAGTGTAATAATAAATATTACAAAAAAGCAAGGAGTTTGGAGCCCCAATGGATGTCCATAAGGACGAGCTGCCTCTGTGTTCCTGGCACTGATTTTGCCACCTTTGAGGCCAACAACTACCAGCTCTCGACGCCGAGCAACTCCCAAGGCCCGTTCTCCTGCCGACACTGCCGCCGCACCATCACCCACCTCCGGACCCAGACAGCCACCGCCAACCCACCGGACACCAGCACACACAAACCCCTGAGCAGCATCCTCCTCAACTTGCACTCCCTGCACAGACACTCAGTAGAAGTTTGGAACCTCCTCAACACGCACTCGCCCGACGTCGCCTTCCTCACAGAGACCTGGACCAATGCCAGCTCCGCTCCCGACATAGCAATCGCCATCCCCGACGGATAAAAGATCCTGAGGAAAGACCGCCCAACCACCCCGGAGGAGGCCTCGCCATCGTTCACAAAAGCTCTCTCCGAAAGACAACTACCAACTCGGACGATGCCTCGCACCCCATTGGAACACATCCACTTTCAGATCCAGCCCAACCCCAGAATGACACTCCGTGGAACACTCGCCTACAGACCGCCCGGACTCCGCTCCCCGTTCACCAACACCATCGCAGACTACATCGCTCCCCACTCCCTCGCCTCCATGGACTACGCACTGCTCGGAGACCTGAACTTCCACCTAGACAACCTCAGCGACCCCAACACTACCGCCCTCCTAGAGAATCTCGCCAACATTGGACTGAAGCAACTCATCTCCACCCCCACCCACACGACAGGACACACTCTCGACCCCATCTTCACTGTAGAAAACAATAACAGCTTCAGTCGCACTACAGAACCTTATCTGGACGGACCACCACTGCGTCCATTTCTCCTTCTCGAAACCCACCGCACACAAGCCCAAGCCACGCCTGCCACGCAGAACCTGGAGCAAGATCACCAAAGAACACCTCACCTCTGCCCTCAGCTGCACTCCTCCACCTACCACGACAGACGCAAACACTGCAGCCAAAGACCTTCACCAATGGATCGCCAACTGCACCAACACTCTCGCCCCCCTCCAGAACTCCAACATACGACACAACGTGAAAGTCACCTGGTTCACCGATGATCCAATCGCTTGTGCTGACGACTGAAGAAAGCATGGAGAAACAACAAAACCCCGGAAGCACACACCACCTACAGGGCCGCCACCACGGCACACCACCAACTCATCAGATCAATGAAGAGAAACTTCATTCAGGACAGAATCCTCTCCAACTCCCACAACTCAAAGGAACTCTTCACCATCATACAAGAATTCACCAGACCCCACAGCGAAACCACTGATGTCCCTACCTCCCAAGACCTCTGCAACAAACTCAGCTCCTTCTTCCACCACAAGATCAGGACGCTCTACGACAACTTCAACGACGAGGATCACGGCGCTGACCCTACACCCTCCACCAGCAACACCACCCACCCGACCCTCCTCACCTGGACCCGTCACCACAGAAGACACTGCAAAGACTATGAAAAGCATCAACTCCGGACACCCACTGACCCCTGCCCGCCGCACATCTTCCACAGGGCATCCTCTGCCATCGCACCAGAACTACGACGGACAATCAACTGTGCCCTCAAAATAGCCACGGGCCCTGACGACTGGAAATGCGCCGAAGTCAAACGCCTCCTCAAGAAGCCCTCCGCAGACCCGACTGACCTCAAGAACTACAGGCCCATCTCTCTTCTCCCCTTCGCCACCAAAGTCATCGAGAAAGTCGTCAACACCCAGCTAACGCACTTCATTGAAACCAACAACATCCTCGACTCGTCTCAATCAGGATTCCGCAGCAACCACAGCACCGACACCGCCCTCATAGCCGCCATGGATGACATCCGCACCCTCCTTGATCAAGGCCGCACTGCAGCCCTCATACTACTAGACCTCTCAGCAGCCTTCGACACCGTCTCGCACCGCACACTAGCCGCCAGACTCTATGACACCGGTATCCAGGAACTGCCTTAGACTGGATTTATTTGTTTCTCTCTGGCAGAACACAAAGAATAAGACTCCCGCCCTTCCTCTCCGAACCCACAGAGATCAGATGCGGAGTACCCCAAGGATCCTCCCTCAGCCCCACGCTCTTCAACATCTACATGGCCCCCCTTACAACCATCGTCAGAAAATACGGACTCAACATAGTATCATACGCCGACAACACCCAGCTCATCCTCTCCCTCACCAAGGAACCCGACATCACCAGGCACAGTTTCCAGGAAGGAATGAAGGACGACGCATTCTAGATGAGCAGCAGCTGCCTGAAGCTCAACTCGGAGAAAACGGAAGTCCTCATCCTCGGATCCACCCCCTACGCATGGGACAACACCTGGTGGCCCTCGGAAACCCACCCACCCCCATGGACCGCGCCCGCAACCTCGGCATCATACTCGACTCCTCACTCACCATGAACCGCCAGATCAATGCTGTGTCCTCCACATGTTTCAACACCCTCCGCATACTCCGCAAGACCTTCAAATCCAGGAAGACCGTCACCCACACACTCATCAGCAAGGCTGGACTACGGAAATGCGCTCTATGCCGGAATCAACAAAACACTCCTTCGCAAACTCCAGACAGTCCAGAACGCCGCAACCAGGCTCGTCCTCGGCACCCCACGACATGACCACATCACCCAGCACCTTCGCGACCTCCACTGGCTCCCCGTCGAAAAGATAATAACCTTCAAACTGCTCACACACGCCTACAAAGCCCTCCATAACACCGGACCTCAACGAAAGAATCTCCTTCCACGCCCCCAAGAGAAACCTCCGCTCGCCGACCTAGCCCTAGCCAAGGTCCCTTGCATCCACAGAGCCAGAACGGGAGGCAGATCCTTCTCCTACATCGCGGCCAAGACCTAGAACGAACTCCCCCTCAGCATCAGACAAAGCCCTATACTGCAAATATTCAGAAAGGACCTCAAGACCTGGCTCTTCGGATGGCCTCGGAGCTGCCCAAAACCCCCTCACCCCCCCAAGCGGCTTGAGACCCTCACGGGTGAGTAGTGCGCTCTATAAATCCCTGAATGAGAGGTCGCAAATTAAATGACGGGCTATAAATCCCTGAATGAGAGGTCGCAAATGAAATGACGGGGGTCACAAGGTATAAGCCAGGGGTCGCAGCTGCGACCCCTAAATGAAGTCCATGGGACTGGCATGGGAAATTCTAGTCACTTGTTCATTGTCTGTGGTGCTGTGGAGAGAGCATGTGCAGTTGCTACAGCATTTGCTTGCTGCTCATGACACCTTTCGTCCGATGGTGGACTACAGTGATGTAAGCACAGAGATGTATATTTATTACTGGGTAATTGCCTCTGTGCTTTTCTGTGAGGTGGTACCTAGGCCTGAGCCAACCAGAAGTCTTGGTGACCCATGCGATTGTGTTCAGTGTTGGTGCAAGGGGGGGGGTCAATCTGACTGGGCTCTAGCCCACTGCTGGCTTTGTGGTCCAGTCCATGCTAAGAGAAACCAGTATCACAAGCATGTCGCCTTTTGTGCCCCCCACCCTTGCATTCGATCTCTCTCTCTCTCTCTCTCTTTCTCACTCTCTATTTCTCCCTCTCTCCCTCTCCCTTTCCCTCTCCGCCCAGACCTTTACACCCACCATAGCTACTTTCTGAATGGTACCTCTTTTGCAATCCCCATTTGTAGCCTTGCACCAACACCCGTGGCCCTTACCATCGTGGTATGCAACTCTAACCTGCAGAGAAGTGCTGCCCAATATAGCATGGTTGCCAGGCGTGCTGTAACTGTTTTATGTATGTGGTGGAAACTCTCAGACCTGCTGCCAGCTGTGTACATGGTGGAGGTTTGGGGGATGTGTGTGAACTTGTTCTCCTGCTGCCTACATTATACCTGTTTTCTGTTTGTGTATGCTTGTGTTAATCTTGATCTGCAGCTACAGGTGTTAATGTGTGCCAGTATGTGAGTTGTCTAGTTCGCTAGGTATGAACCAAGGCAGAATGTGAGTTGTCTAGTTCTGTATGTGTGGCCTTATGTTACTTGTGTATGTGGTTGCTAGTACAAACAGGCTATCTAATCTAATCACAAACATCCCCCCTTCTCTAGACAAATCACTCAAATGATTGGTAGAAAGGCTAAAATGCACTTTTTTTCTTGCTACATATCATGTTTGAGTAAATTATATGATCACATAGTTTTTAAAAATCTGGCACTTGCATTCTAGCCCTGCTTTTATAATTGGAAGAATGCCACAAGTCCCAGAATGGGTAGGAAAAAGCAGGGCTGGCTGAGCAGCTCACGCCTGACATAGGGCTTGGCTCATTGCTCCACTAATGAACAACACTCAGTGCTCAGCTCATGCACAGCAGCCAGGCTCCAATGAGATCCACTGACAGTGCTCCTGTCTGGTATATCACCTACTGCTCCTCTGAGGCACATCTATGCCCCCCTGCAGTGCACCACAAGTGCTCCGCTGGTGCTGATCAGCTTGTGCCTCTGTGGTCCTCATCTTCTCTGCTCCTGCTTTGCACACTCGGCCTTTTCCCCTGCTGCACATCAACACGTGCCCTTGAATCACATTAACCTGTGCTCTGCTGACGCACATCTCCTTGGGTTATGTTCTGCTTTTTGGGTATAGGGCTTTGTGAAAATGCGAGTCTGAGGATATGTTAGTCTTCGGTGAATTGTTGCATGCTCAGTGTGTACCTGAATGTTGTGTGTGTGTGTGTGTGTGTGTGTGAGTCTGTGTGCATAAACTATACAAAAGCCAAAGCTTGCGTTTGCTAGTGCTTGTCTCTGGGACAATGAACTACACTGAATGCATTGACCGAACGCTGTGGGTCATGGACACAAACTAGAAGAAAGCACTCCAGACCGCAGGCGCATACGGCTACGCGTTTGTCCCTCCTCTCAGTAGTTCTCTATTTCCTTGCTCTCTTGGTTTGCAGTGTCTCCCTTTCATAGTGGACATTGAAGGTGCACTGCTGCGGGTATCCATGTGTCAATGATTGGCTCCCGCTTGACATATGAAGCTGCCCTTTCATTTTCTTTATTTTCTTGATGTACCGTCCATAGAGATGATTGAATTATGCAACTTTTCTTTTTATTTTATTGGCATGTTTTATTGATTTTATATTTACAAACCTGTGTTCAAGTCTCTATCTTGTACAATGTGACTTGAAAGTCCAACAAGGTAACCAAAGTACAACTTGACACCTGCACTTATTGTCCCTCCCCTTCTCCCCCCGACTCAGTCCCTTGATCCTTTCTGTCGTGTCCTCGTACTCGTAGTAGTGTTTTAAGTTGGGCTCGGTGCTCCTGGCAGTCTGCTGCTTTTCCTGGTTCACATAGCTCTTAATTGTTCATCATTCCCCGTCCCCTTGCATTCTGTTGTCCCCCCACCCCGTTACCTTGTCTAGCATTCATTCCTATCCCAGCCGTTCCATATCTTCTCAAATTTCCGTGGGCATCCCCTGTCTTTGTATTCTAGTTTTTCCAAGACATGGCATCTCTGCAACTCCTTCTCCAGTCGCGCACCCTTGGCCTGTCTGTGCTTCCCCATTTCTTCACAGTTTCTCTTTTTGCCAGCAGGTGCCCCGGGTTCACCGGGTGATCTGAGGCCCTCCATACACCCAGCAGCCCTAGGGTGCCTGCCTTCTATGGGTGTTCTCACCGCGGCTTTCAAATCTAATCCACACCCCTGTCCAAAATGCAGGGCAATCCCGTAGTGTGTGTAGAAGTGTTCCCTGGTGGCCACAGTCTCTGAGGCACTTGACATCTGTTGCCCTTCCTATTTTGTACAGTGGTGTCTGGTTATAGTACACTCTGTGTAGTATTTTAATTTGAGTTAGACGTAGATGTGACTGGATTGCTACTACTCGGGGGAATTGTAGGTCTTCCCTCCAGTCATCGTCGTCCACCTCTCCCACAGCTGCCTGCCAACGTACCCCAAGTTTGCTCAGTTCTCCCTGTGTGTTCGTTATGAGTGTGCTGCACCTTAGGGAAATGGCTTTAATGGTCATGTGTCCATCTAGCTGTCGTCTTCCCAAGGGGGATTCTTCCATTGTTTCATCCCTCGGGGGAATCCGGGCCCGTAGGTAATGGCGCAGCCACAGGTATTTGAATATCTGTTTGGTCAACATGTCCTATTCCTTCCTCAGGTGTGCGAAGGGTGCCATGTTGTTCGCATCCCAAACCTCCCCAGTCTAGACATGCCAATCAAGTCCCATTCCCTGAATCTTACCGCTGCACAGGTAAGAACCGAGGCTGAATATGCCACAGTGGAACACTGCCTCAACAGTATTTTATTTCAGCACCCCCACACTGCTTCTTGTGCTTCCGCTTGCGTTGGGGGTCCCAGTTGCTTTTAACAAAGCAAAGGGATGCTGAAAAAGATTGGTAAAGGAAGGTATATTGAGGACCTAAGCTTTGGTACACTGTGCAGGTCTGGGCAGGAACACCTCTCTAAATATTAGAACAACACCCGCGTCTCTATATATGTCATAAACATGTACAGCTAATGGAACTGGGTGCTTTCCAAAAATGCTGTCAACGTAGATATGTTAATGCATTCCAAAAGATGAACGAAGTGAGAGCAGAAGGATGGGCTTAGTGCTGATAGCTCCAACCTGCATTTTTCTTACATTTGGTGTCCACATTTTACTTACAAATAAGGAATCTGCAGGTCTATTTTTGCTTTTGATGTAGGTGTTTCAGCTTACATCATATGCGTACCCCTCTCTAGCGCCATAGCAAAAGTGGTCCGCTTCCAAGAGGCGCCTTGTCATATCGGTGTAGGTTAGTGTTAAGAGTGAAGGGTCCCTTTGGAGAAACTTATGTTACAGGCGTACCTGCACATATCTGCAAGATCATCAAAGACATCTATTTTTTTTTTGGTGCAGTTTTATATGGCGCAAACTCGACTCGAAAGTATTGGAACGCTTTACATGAGCAACAGTTATATTACACAAGGACGCATTCATATTTTGTGGGCACAGGGAGATGAATGATTTGCACAGAATCACACGATGTTGAGCAAATGCCGAGACTCGAACCCAGTTTCCCAGTTCTAAAGTCGGCAGCTCTGACCCTTCCGCCACATTAATCAGTACTACTAGTTCCCCAGGTCCTATATAATGTTACTTTCGCCAATACCATGTTCCCTCCACACTGCGCAAAGTACCTCACTCACCCTTTAACTCTCTAATGTCGCTGGCTGGTTCCATCATTTCTTACTGTAAAAGTTAGAGTAGAACAGGCACCTGCTGCAAGTATTTATGAATAATGCATTTTCTTTAGTTTTAATTAAAAATTTCTTCAGCGGAACTCAAGTAAAACGGAGATTCTGCTCTTTGGAAAACCACATGCCTTATGGTCCAGTGACTGGTGGCCTATGGGATTGGGACTGACTCCCACTGTAAAAAGAGTAGTTCAAAATCTTGGTGCCCCAATTGATGAAAAACATGTGAACTCGATCTCACGCACATGTTTTGGCCTGATGAGCATGCATAGGAAAGCTTTTCCAGTGGCTACCTCTGCAGACTAGGAAGTCACTCACCCGGGCACTTATCGTTAGTCGCCTGGACTATGCAAATGCTCTGATGGTTGCAATGAATGAAGGCCCTTTTGCCAAGCTCCAAGTTGTACAAAATAGAGCAGCCCGTTTGATGGGCAACCTTCCACCCCGCTCTCCTTCTGAATCCAGCTCAGAGCCCTACTCTGGCTTCCTATAAGGAAGCGTGCTCTCTTTAAGCTCCTATGCTTGGGCTACAAATCCTTATCCGGCAGTGGCCCAGGATACTTGCAAGTTAAGTTGCTGCCATATATACCAAGCTGCAACCTCAGATCTCCTTCTATGCCCTAGATGCATCCATTTGGGAAGACATGGAGGCCGCTCTTTCTCTTTTTTGGCCCTCAAATATTGGAATCGGCTACCTTTGTAGCTTCGGTCTTGTCCGAATTTTTTTATTTAAAAAATGTCTTAAAATCTGGGATTTTAACCTCTAACATGTTTCAATCTGCTCTGTGGAGGTGGTAGAGCGCCGTGAGACCCCTTCGAGGGTGATTAGTGCGCTTAACAAATACAATTAACATAACAATGTACTTGCATATCACAGGTAACTCACATGACTTCCTGTTACCAAATAATATTTTTCAACTGTACTCAATCACAGCTCTCATATATTTCTTGTATTGTGAATCCATGGTTAATTAAAAAAAAAAAATAAGTGCAGGGCTCTCGTCAGCAGGCAGCTTGCATCAGCCCATTTGTCCTGTTAGCGCCGCCTAAAACAGAACCACCTACGAACCATAAAAGGGGGAGAGGATGCAGCGTAATGGTCAGAGCTGCCTACTTCAAAACTGGGGAACCAGGTTCGACTCTCAGCGTTTTCACAACATCCTGTGATTCTGGGAAAATCACTTAATCTCCCTGTAAATTAGTGTGTCCTTAACTGGTGCTCATGAAAAGTGCTCTTGTTGATGATTAAGTGCCGAACACTGGAAACTGACCGGCTCAAATTAAGCACTGATTGTAAATGTTTGAAACCTAGCATCTGAACTTCCCAGCTTTCCTTTCTTTAATTTGCATAATTTATCCATCACCCTAAACTTGTTGGTTTACGTGTTTTGGTTGCCTGGATCATACATGGACTATAGTTACACTTTCTGGCTTTGTATGACTAGTATTTTCCTAATCCATTTATCTAAGTTTCAGTCAAAAACTGATATTTGATGAGGTAATTGATAGCATTGATGGCGGATTATTGATCAGTGGCGGCTGGCATGGATCGGGGTGGCGGTGCAGGGGAGGGGGGTGGGGTGTAGGGAAAAAAAATCACTTACCTCTTCGGCTGGCCGTGTCTCTCCTCCGCTTCCCTTCTAACGAGTCCCGGAACAGAAGCAGGAAGCACACAGGCTCCTCTAAGCCAATCACGACGCTGCTATCACCATGAGAGCAGCTTTGTGATTAGTCTGAGCGCCGTGGTACAGCCCTGAGACAGAGGCTATGAGCCTGAGCATGAACGAACAATGTTAAGGCACACTGACAGCTTAAGAACAAATTAAAGAGAGCTTGAAAGTACTTCAACTTGTCTACTCTAACTTGACCAGGCTAGCTTTCAGGGCCTAACTTAAGTAACCTACAGCGCAGCCGAATGACCATTACATTATAAAATCCGAGCTGTGGGCATAAATCAATGCAATTAGATGCAGTCTCACTGCACACGTGCTTCACGAGCAGGTTTAAGTAATCCCTGCTAGTTTTGTTTAAGATTGTTCTACAAAGGTACTGAGAAAAAATAAACAGAGGGCCGAGTTTATAACTTTAGCCGTGGAAGAAGTTCTTATTAGCAGTAGGTCAAGAGATGCTTATCCTGCAGAGAATAGCACAGCCTTCTTAATGCCTTTCAGCCATAATTGCTAAGGTTTGCATAAGTCAGAGCCAGGAGCACAGCTATTGATCACTTTCTCTGCTTTTTCTGTGCGTTTTGACAGAAGTATGCACGTTTCATTCAGAAGAAATGACACTGCACTTTGTGTTGGGTGGAAAATCAGGTAATTTAAGGTTCATTTGCCAAATGGGTGAGTTTAGCGTGATGACCTTGTCACACGTAATAACGCATAATTAAGAAACGCAAGCATGCGTGCAAGTTCACTGGCCAAAGAACACCTTGTGACCTGCTCTGGTGCAAGGATTTTCAGTGCCTCAGGTGTAATGATGTTCTTCAGTGTACGCTGCCTTTCCTGTAGCAACAAGGTCATTTTGAAAAAATATATATATAAACTTACCTGCTTTGCTGCCGCATCCGCTGCACGCCTCTCCTCCGTCCTTCCCGGCTGCTGCCTGCACTTGAAGCAC
This sequence comes from Calotriton arnoldi, assembly GCA_963921515.1. Classification (NCBI taxonomy): domain Eukaryota; kingdom Metazoa; phylum Chordata; class Amphibia; order Caudata; family Salamandridae; genus Calotriton; species Calotriton arnoldi. The sequence goes on along the minus strand of CAWUFW010002563.1, from coordinate 2,033,445 downwards.
CCAGGCTTCCGACTCTACCAGCCAATCACGACGCTGCAGGAGCAGCGTCGTGATTGGTCTGAGCGGCCTGTTTGGCTGCTCAGGCAGTGCCTGGGGAGGTTGGGCATGTTCTCCACGGGGCTGTGCAGCACAGCCCAATGAAGAACATGCCAACTATGCATGACTGTTTGGTCGGCCCTAGAGGGCCGGTCAAAGCGTCATGCGCATGTAGGGAGGGAGTGCAAACCACTCCTGCTCCCTCTGCGGGGAGCCAGCCCCGCCCGACCCCTGCCCAGAGTTTCAAAGGAAAATAAAATGATAATACCTTCTTCTTATTATCATTTTATTTTTATTTTCCACTGCTCAACAAGCAGTGGGGCGACGCTCCTCCGCCTTAGCGGAGGAGCCGCCACTGGTGAGACTCACACATAACAAAAGGATCGCCTATTATTAAGTTTATCTGTGATGGTGCCATAAGGCAGCCACCTGCAATGACTTATAATGTAGCACCGGTGCTGCTAGTGACTACATGAAGTTCGCACTTCCTCCCAGCTCCTGGCCTGTCCACTCTCCAGCTGTGCCAGTGAAGTAGTATAAAAGTGTGTGTGTACGAGGGCTGCATTGCCATGGAGCAGGGCCATTGTGATACAGTAGCTTGGAGATAAATATTTGTGTTCTCTCTGTATCATATTAGTAATGGCTGATGTCACCAGTGTAGTCACCAGTGTAGTATATCGGATTGTTAATCCATGGGGTTGATATATTATTGAGCTCCCGTAAGTCTCAATCAACCTGCCCACTAAAGGTAAACTGGTTTCTGATTGCTATCCCTGATTCATCCTTGGTATCTTGACTCAAAAGATTGGTTTTCCTGATAGAAGTGTATGTGGTCAATATGAAATTAAGCAAAATACAATGCTCTTATATCAAGGTCCAAATCAGGATAGATGACAGATAATCATCTATTAATTTAAGTGTCACCTAATTAAAGGAAATCTGACGTAGAGGTCGAAGGTCATAGCAAAAACACAAACAACACAGTGATTTTGTTACTGGCACAGAAAGGAAGCAATAAGATCCATTATGGACGAGAAGTGTTTTTAGTCATAAAGTTCCTTGATAAAATGTCCAGCTGTTTAGGACTGGTTCCTCCAACACCATTCCATGGGTGCACGTTGCAAGAAGTCTCTTCGCTACTCTAGTTCCAAATGGTCCTTGGGATTTATCTGCAGCAGCAAAAGGTTCCTTTGTACACAGGACCATCAGCATTCTCCAGGCACTAGGGAGATGTTACACAGAAGCGGGCAGGAACAAGCATTGGCAAAGCCTAGAGGTTTCACCTGTGAGATCTATTGCTTTACCAACTTTATTCTAGCCATTCTGTATAGACATGATGACATGACCACCTCATCATTTTGTAGGCCTTCAACACGCAGGTACTTTGCTGCACAGGCATTTTTTTGTTTACTGATCCGAGATGTATCAGTAAATTTTAAAAAAAGAATGCCACAAAAGCGCTATTTAAAAATGTACAGTGAAAGTTTTTTTTTATTTAAAACAGATGAAACAAAACATCAGGTGGAGGAGAAGCAACATGGTGGGCAAGGGGAGAAGCAACACAAGGGAAAGAACATCTGAAAAAGGGGAGACACTTACAGGGGAAAGAGAGCAAAGTGCAGCGCAGGGGAGAAGCACATGGATTGAGAGAGCAACAGAAGTGTGGGTGGGAGAGAGAAGCTCAAGGGCAAAGAGAGCAACATGGAAGCAGGAGAAAAGCGCATGATGGAGATAATTGGAAAACACATCCATTCTCATGGAGTGCTTGAACAAAAATAAACAAGTTGTTCCCTAAAAGTGAGCAAAGGAACCACAGAAACCAGCCAATCAAATAGATGGGAAAGAGGCTGTGCTCCATGGGAGTGACAAACACAAGATGGACAGGCTGAAACAAGGAAACCTATCAGATAGAAAGCAAGGAATTAGAGTGACAGTATCATCGACAAATCGATCACAATCGGCAGGCTGCAAGTCCCTATATATTCTTGGTAAAAGTTTTACAAACAGTTTGCACTGTCTGGTTGATTGAACCTAAAAATGTCCAGTTGTAACTAGTCCACTTCTTTTCTTCCAGGCAGCCACTGCTCCATGTGTGTCCAGGAGCCTCTGCCCACTCTAGCCACAGATGAGTAGGTCCACTGGGGCAAGCAAGCTTCATTAGCAAGACCTGGACCCCTGTATCCTCATAATTCAGTAAGTGGCCAGCCCCACTAGCTCCTGAGAAGCTTTTTAGTTCCAGAGATTTAGTACAATCTGGAGACAACTCTTTCCCAGACCACAGTCATGAAGGCAGGAACTAGTCAGTAGTTGGAAAGCCTTCTTGTCTTCTTTCTTAGTCAGTTGTCTGCTGGGGGTCAAACATGCAAGCCATTTTAAGGGTTAAAAACAGTCAGTAATTGGCAATGACTTCCAAGTGAATTGTACTAAAAATCCTAGGCTTTCCCCTCCATCTTATGCAGAAATTTGCCAACTTCTGGTTCTAGGGAGATGGCTCTTTCAAGAGCAGAATCTGAAAATAGTGGAATCTTTGATCTTTAGTGCAGAGACCTCTCCTTTCTAAACTCTACCTTAGGATGGTCTAGTTCAGGGGTCTCCATTTTTTTCTGTAGCTAGAGCTATTTCTGATCAGTGAAAATCATTGTGAGCTACTGAAGGCTAAACAACTCGCACATTGTTACCAGACACCCCCAGGCCCAGCTACATTGACTTTAAGCCTAATGTCCATAGAGCCAGATACTATGGTCTGAACAAAATACTTTGACTGTGGGCACCATGACAGGGCTGCTCTGTGTGTCAGTGAGAGCGTGGTCTTTGGGGATGTATGAACATGTGTGCGTATGAATGGATATATTTATATGGGTGGCTGAGAGACTGCGTCAAATGTACTTGCAGCACAGGACATACCTTTGACCATATGTGGCCCCATTACATGTATAACAAACATACAATCATTTTTTTTAAATGGGAAACATTTTAAGTGCAGAAAAATGTTCTGCAAAAATATTCATAATATGGAACATTTTTCTGCACTTTTAATTTCTCTCATTTAAAAAAATGGCTGTACTTTTTAGTTATACTTATGGCACAGTGTCTGCTGGCTACTGGGAGCAAGAGGCCTTCTGTTTGTAAATGTGACACTTTGAGATGGGAGAACAATTAAAATGAAGAGTTAACTTAATCATTAAGATAACTTTTCATTTGAATTGCCTCCAATTTAAAAGCATTCAGAAACATCATTTTGTTCCCAGCTCTAATATTGAGTTGACAGGGACTCATATTTAAAAGTTAAATACCTCAGTGCTTCAGTTGTTCACCTTTGTGCCCCAGCCTGGGTCATAAATCTGATTGAGCACTGCTCATTATCAGGCCCTGCTGTCTGCAGAACTGATGACAACAATGTAAAATAATAAACACAGCCTTTCCTTAACTTTAAAAGGAAAGTGTGACCCTGTGCTTAATTAAAAATAAACTCAAGGCTGTGAACTACTCTGAATGTGTCTGGGTAGCTTGTGATGGACTGGTTGGAGACACCTTGCCTAGTTACTCTTGCTAAGGATAAAAAATAATTGTCTCTGGCACCTCCAAACAACATCTGCTTCATGCCCTATGTGGCTTCTGGCTCTGAAAGTCTGGGTACGTCCTCTCCCCCCTTTCTCCTGCTCAAATCTTGTGAACACTACAAAGACTTTTTACAAGCTGATTATACCTGAAATATTTGGGCCCCATGTTTTCCCTTTTCCTGTACCTGTTTTGTGGGCTTCCTTTGAAGTGCACCTGCTGGTTCCACATCCACAGAGGTGACTAGGTGGATCTGCAGGTGAGCTCAGGGAAACTCTATTTCCAACCCTTTCGCGATTACTGCTCCTTCATTGCAGAACTTTGTCACTGAGGACCTGAGGATCCAAGAACATATCACCGAATATCATGAAAAAATGAACACTCTATTACTAACTTACGCCTAATCCAGTGGTTCCCAAACTGTGTGAGGTGGCTCCCTGGGGAGCCACCAAACCTAGCCAGGGGAGCCGCGCACCAAGCACTTTAATGCATTTAATGTTGAAGGGTCTGTTGGCTTCAGTTAAACTAATTAGACTTAAACGCATGATGGCGATGATTTGTAATTGACATGCCTACAGCTGTAAACATAGTGCTTAATTGATGGCATGTTGAGGGAGATGACCTCCATATTTCATTGGATCCCCACGTTCCAACACTCCCAAAGTAGGCGGAAGATGCCTGATTTTTTTTCTTAGACTCGTTAATAGTTTTGTTTTTTTCCAAATGCATTTTACACCAATGCAAGTTATCAGGAAAGTACAGTTGTCCTGTCTATTAAACACACTAATTATTATTAAGTATTGACATTTGCACTTGAATCATAGGTACTTCTAGTACACATTTCTTTCAGTACACACACATTTCCAGACAGGCCTGCTCTTTCGTTGAGCACAGGGAAGTAAAACACCATATACGGCATAATGCCAACATTTGGAAGAAAGAAAGAGGGACGTTTAAAAAAAAAAAAAAAAATCTGAGTAATTTATTTTACTTGCATTGGTTTGGAGGCAATTTCAGGGAGGAGACAGCAAAAATAAAGCTGCATGTGGTTTACAAAATCATGAGTCGCCCTGCTGAGAGAGGTCTGTTGGCACGTATGACATGGGTAGAAATGGAAGTGCATGCAAATATTCTTCAAGCGCAGAAACACTTTGGCAATGGGGCCTACATGCATAGGGGTGCTATCTAGCACTGTTAGTGGGATAAAAAAAAGCTTGAGAAGGTACTCTAAAAAAGGCATGGGCAAAGAAGTGTAACTAGAAATATTTTTTTAGAGGCGCCACCTTAGTAATACGAAACACCCTGCGTATATGATTATAATACATGCATCAGCTTCATCCCAATTATTTTCAGGGCGAAAAATGCAAGTACTCCCGAGGGCGGGCTTACATCCCCCCCACTCTCCCAAAAAATAACAGTGGGGAGCCACGGGCAATGGCTAATGGGTCAAGAGAACAGCCGGTCGAAAAAGTTTGGGAACCACTGGCCTAATCGTTTAATCCTCATTCCTCCAGTGCTGCTCCTCAGCAAATGATGAAGTCCATTTCTTTCCTCTATTTCGTAGCAGACGATAAACATGCCAAATTGTCTTTTTTTCCTTAGATGCTCTACCTTCTTTACTATCCCTCACCCCCTTTATTTTTCTTATTAAGGTGATCCAGCGCGATATTAGCAAACAGCATTCATACACTATATACTCACTTGGGCCCATACATTCATACTACGCTAATACTTACGCTGGGTTTTATCAGTTGTTACTCTCTATCAAAATCCCTGCTACCAATTACCTTCTGATTGAAGAGTAATGACTTACCAATGAATCCTTTGCTAATTGGGAAGTTTAAAATGAGTGACATTCATTATAGTACATAATCCTGAAATAACCACTGAGTCAGGAAGTTTTAAAATGTTTATCTAAAGATTTAGCAGAGTAAAATACAGAGCCACATGGTACTTAATCGCAATACCCAAGATTAAGCATAGAAATGATTATTGCTAATCAATGACGGTGTTTAAAGAAAAGGAGAAGATAGAGACAGCAGCGCAACTAAAGGTTGCATTATATTTACCTAAGTGCGAGAACCAAACCCCTTAGCCAAGGAGTTGAAAGAATAGGACCCAGGAAGGATGAAGAGCAAAGACTTCTTCCAGGATCAGGACCGGACCGGTGACCTCTCTACAACGACGCCTGCGTCGTTTCCCTCTCTGATACTCGACTTCTCTCGATTCTCCCGTGCCTTCCTTCTAATGGACTCCGCCGCCCCCTCCTCAGGAACTCTTCTGGACAGGGATTCAGTCAGCAACCGATCAGCTAGGCAGTCTGGGGCTCTTCTGTGTGTTCTGAGAGTCAGCTCTAGAAGCTCTCTGTCAGCATGGACGCCTGTTCTCTGCAGCATCTCCTTCTAACTAATTAACTAATGCTATATTCTATTATACCCTTCTACGCCCATGTACCTCCCCTTAATGTTGCTAAAATATGGGACCACTACTTCTGATTGGACAGGGACAGGAGGTGGATTCTCGCACTATGTTGATTTGGCCTAAATTGTAAAGCCTATTGTCTTTACGTTCCCACCCCTTCAAATTAATACATTCGCTTTATTTCCCACCCGTCTCATGACAAATGTAAACCAATTTTCATAGACATTGTATCAATGTGTGACAGGAAAGTGCTAGTACAACATCTTCGGCCATCAGGTTACGGCCTTGGACTTCGTCCAGGTTGACTTCATTTGGCAGGCACACAAGGCACATGCGCAGAACCATTTGCCTCTCGAGTTTCAGAACACCAACCCAGGCCCAAGTTTACGAACTAATAAAAGTGCAAGAAGAAAATATTAGAATCACAAATAAAATGTTTCACTGTATACCCACTATTTCTATTCTATTCCCAATTAAATATATATACTATCCCGCGTTAGTAGCGTTAGGAAACGACAATTTAATAATGACATGAGAGCAAGCTGAAGCATGTGAAAACATCAAGCAGCCATTTTACTACACACTGCGCAGAAGCAGAAATTTCCCACCAAGCAAAGAAAGACGTCACACCATGTGATATGGTTGCGACATGCGCATTGAGCTTTCCCGCGCATATCGGCCATTTTGGATTACAGACAAGCGTTATTCATTAGTAAAACACATAAGCAAGCATCTTTTTCTTTTGTGTTGTGAATGCAAAGGTTAGTATTAACAATACAAGTTTAATAAATTAATACTGTGAGGAGGATTGAATACAAGCAAGTTTCATTTATGAAACCTTGCTCCATCAATCCCCTCTCTGATGGCGTTTCTGAGCCATCAAAAACATTACCCTCAATCAGATGCCAACTTCTAGCAAATTACTTCATTCTCGTCTTTATTCTTTCTATTTTTACAATCTCCTTTTAATTTCTTGTATAATTCACTTCTCCACTCTTCAAGTTCGATTTCATCTACCTTTCGTTTCTTTCCTCTTCCTGTCACTTTATATGTTCCATTCTTTTTACAGCATTTGCACCATATTGTTATTGCCAAAATTATTATTGCTATCCCTGCTAAGGGTACTAATATTTGACCTATAAGTCCTTTCCCTATATTAGCAAACAAGGTTCCAATTGACGAGATACTATTTGTCAATCTTTCCCATACACTATCAACTTCCAGTGGTTTAAGTTCCTTCTCAAGTTTAGTTATATTCTGTATATACGTTCCAATTTCTGCACTCTTATCAGGAATATAAGTGCAACAATGTTTCGTCTTCAATAATTTACAGACTCCGCCCTCTTTTGCCAATATAATATCAAGAGCAAGTCGATTTTGCATCACCATAGATCTAATCGCAACCATTTCCGCATTAATCATTAGAAAACCTCCTGCAGTATCTGTTGATAAACGATCAACTACTGTAGACAATTTACATATTTTCCTTGAGTTCAGAATTATTCCCACTGAAGGTATCAATGCACCAAATATATCACCTACAATTTCAGAAAAACTAGCTCTTTTACTACGTATTAATTCGTTATTGTTTTCATTGCTCCCAGTGTTTCTTTTTACGTGGTATATCTTTGGAAATACTATTCCAAAATAACAACTTCCGTACCACCGTGCAGGAAGCCTATAAAGTAAGCCTTATTCCCACACACATAATAGATTCCAGGAAAAACTGAATCTGTTCCTCCTTTGAGTCCCCAACCTCCAAGAATTAAAAAATTGTGTTCGCATTCACTGGTACCGATGAAAACATTGTTATAATCAGTCTTTAACCTATGAAGACAAATTTTTCCTGTCTTTACAAAATCCAGAGCCATAGCAGCTTGAGCCTTGCCAGGTGTGTAACTACCTTCTTTCTCAGCCCAAGGTGGTAAATGAGCCTTATGCTCAGAAGCTTTCTTTTGAAAATCTTGTCTTCTATCTTCTACTAAATTCAAAAATATCTTTTCTTCTTCAAGTAAAGAACATGTTAGATTGTGTCTATGTGCATGTGTTATGTCTATTGATTTCATAGTTAAGAAAAATTCTCCCATAAACTGTGCGTCTTGACTACTAAGCACTGGGTTCATACTCTTGCGAATCGGAACCTCAGAAAATATCACATCTAAGTTTGAATAATAATGCTGAAGTTTCCCTGTTCTATAAAATAAACTAGACAAAACACTACATGATATGCCATATGTCAGTGGTAAGTGATGGTATGTTAATCCTTCTGCTACTGATTCGGGTAACTTCATACAGACGTAACAATTACTAACTTCCATGGTGTCTACATATTGAAACAATAACTTTGTGAAAACGTTTAAACTAGTATCGTTGTCAGCTACTTCATGATGAATTTCTGCCTCATCTTCTGCCATTAGTTCTACTCTATTGCCCTTTATGTTTGCTGTCCTTCCCTTAGTTTCATTATTAATCTTTTTATCTATTATCATCAGGTAAGGAATTGCTACAATCAGGACTAACCATACTATAAGCACCATTACTAGACTACATATGCATATTGCACAGCATCTTCTACAACATTTCTGTTTTGGTCTCCCAGTAACTCTGTCGTCAGGCATTTTTCGACAAGGAAGATTGCTCTTCTTATCTTTTCTTCTTTTCTTTAGCTTATTCTTTTGCTTAGTCAGGGTGGTCTTGTTTCTTCTTCGTACGTCAATTCTGCACTTGTTCCTTCGCCACCACTGTCACTTGACTCTGAGCTTTCAAAATCTTCAAGGATGATATAAGTCCAGTCAGGACCCTTGAATTTGTTATTCACAAGTTTCAGTCTTTTGCTTCTTCTTTTCGCAGTTTTATTTTCTTGTTCGGTTTGACTTGATACTTCAGGTACTTGATCTGGATCTTCATTTCTGGTTGTTATGTGGTCTTCACTCTTTTAATGACACTCGGCCAATGATCTCCTTTTCTTGTTTTCTTTGTTGGCACTGTTTCCTTGTTTTCGTCTTTAGAGATCTCGTTAATTTCACTGCTTAGTACTGCTTTGTTTTCTTTGATCACTTTTTCTTCTGCTTTGTCTTTTTCAGGTCTGATTGGTTTCTCTGTAACAGCTCCGCTGTGAGTTTCCAATAACTGACCTTGTTCTTTATTTATTTCTTCAAGTTCATGTTTTTCAAGGTTTTCTTCTTCTGTATACTCTTCTTGATCTAACTTGTTCTGATCAGGGCTTATTGCACTGTGAACTTCTGCAGCCTGACCGGATTCTTCTAGACCTGTCTGTCCCTGATCAAAGTCTATTAGGTCTTCACTGTTTTGAGTCCAGTTTTCTTTCCCTATCTGACCTTGTTCAGGATTTCTTAATGTCTTTTCTTTTTGTTCCTGAACTGCTTCTTCTTCACCTATCTGATCTTCTTCAATTTCTTCCAATTTCGCTTGACTTCTTGTTCTGTGGTATACTTCAGGAACTTCTACCACTGGTTTCCAATCCTGACTTGTGCTCGGTTGTTCTTCTTCAGCTTCTCTGGAATCTCGAACCTGAGATCCTACAGCTGGGCAACCTTCAGCCTCTTCAGTGATTGGCGTCTGAGGATTCTCTTCCTCGGGATCTGGTACTCTCTTGGTGTGACTTACATGGATCCAATTAGCAAATCCGGCACACTTCACTGCTGTATTCGTTGTCAGTATGACTTGACACGGTCGGCCCCATCTAGGTGATAGACACGTTTCTCTGGTGTGATTCTTCACTACCACCCAGTCACCAGGATTCAGATCATGTTCTTGCTCGGGCTGCCTGGAAACTGCGTCTTCTCCAACCTGATGAGAGACAGAACGCACTAGGTCAGCCAATCCTTTGCAATAGTCCAGAACCATATCATCAGATATATTCACCAGTTTGTTTGTGGGAACATGTGTTTGTCTCATTGCTCTTCCCATCATTATTTCATGTGGGCTCAATCCTGTGGTTCTGTCAGGTATACTTCTGAGTCCCATTAAAATGAGTGGCAATGCATCTGGCCACTCTAATGATGTTGATGCACACATTTTTCCCAGTCTTGACTTTATAGTGCCATTTAATTGTTCAACCACTCCAGAAGCTTCTGGACGATATGCACAGTGCAGTTTCTGTTTTATTTGAAATGCTTCACAGATTATTTGAATCACTTCGCTGTTAAAATGTTTTCCTCTATCTGATTCCAAAGTTACTGGAAAACCAAATCTAGGAATGAGCTCTCGTAACAACAGTTTTGCAACTGTAATGCTGTCATTTCTCCTAGTAGGGAAAGCCTCCACCCACTTTGAAAACAGACACACTATGACTAGTACATATTTCAGCCCTCTACATGGTGGTAACTGTATGAAATCAAACTGAAGTCTCATAAATGGACCCTCTGCCTTTCCAACTTTCCCAAATCCAATTACTGTCTTCCTCCCCGGATTATGCATCTGGCAAGTTAGACATCTCTGGCAAAGACTCTCTGCAACAGCTCTGAATTTGGGATTGTACCAATTTTGTCTGAACAGCCTAATCATTGCATCTCTCCCTATGTGTGTGTCTCCATGATGCATTCTAGCCATTTGTGAAAGTAAACAGTCTGGCATGACTGGTCTGCCATCAGCACTGATCCATACTTCATCATCTCCTCTTTGGGAACAACCCACTTTGATCCACAAATTCTTCTCACTTTCCTCAACCTCATCTTGCAATTTCTTCACCTCATTCCAAGTTTCAGGTGGCATATACAGCATAAGTTGGCAGCTGATTCCCATTCTTTCCACCCTCTTATTGACTGACATTCTGGTTTTGGCACAATGTTGAGCCACCAGATCTGCATATCTGTTGCCGACTACCACCCAGTCATCTCCTGACTGGTGTGCGGCACATTTCACCACAGCCAAGAGGATAACCTTCAAGCTCCTCACCCACGCACACAAAGCACTCCACAACTCCGGACCAGTCTACCTCAACAGACGACTCAGCTTCTACACCCCCACCCGCCAGCTCCGCTCGACCAGCCTCGCCCTCGCCACAGACCCCCGCATCCGGAAAACGACCGCCGGCGGCAGATCCTTCTCCCACCTCGCCGCCAAGACCTGGAACACCCTCCCCACCAACCTCCGACAGACCCAAGACCTACTGGCCTTCAGAAGACTCCTCAAGACCTGGCTCTTCGATCAGTAGCAGCACCACCCCCCTCTTCCCCCAGCGCCTTGAGACCCTCGCGGGTATGTAGTGCGCTTTATAAGTGACATGATTGATTGATTGATATTGCTTCTAGCAATTCCCTTACAAATTGTCCATTTTTAATGGGGGATCCTGAAGAAGTCATGAAATCCCTCTGCATCCATAGTTGGCCAAAATTGTGCACAACCCCGTAACCATATTGACTATCTGTAAATATAGTTACTCTCTGATTCCTCCCAATTTTGCAAGCTTTTATCAAAGCAATAAATTCAGCTACTTGTGCAGATTTGACTCCTGGTAAATAGGATGCTTCAACTATTCCAGTTAATTCACATACCGCATAGGCAGCAGTTAGTTTACCATCTTCATGTCTTTGACATGAACCATCAACAAATAGCTCCCTGTCTGGCTTTTTAAGAGGCTGTTCCTCTATATCTGGGCGTGGTTTTGTGCATAATTCTGTGATTTGTATACAATCATGTTCATCGTCTTCATCATCTTTAATTCTCTCATGACGTGGGTCTGGTAGTAAGGTTGCTGGATTTATTATAGTACACCTTACCATGTTCACATTTTCAGCACCTATTATGATTCTTTCGTATTTAGTCAGCCGACTATGAGTAAGATGCTGAGTTCGGGTTCTTGTGAACAGAATGACAACTGCATGTGGAACATACACTTTTACAGGGTGTCCCATCACAATCGACTCACTTTGTTCAAAGCTCAAACAAGTAGCCGCCACTGCTTTTAAGCATCCTGGCAATGCGGCTGCTACTGGGTCCAATGTAGCAGAAAAATATGCTATAGGACGTCTTTCTAGTCCATGTCTTTGAGTTAGGACAGAAAGTGCACAATTTTCTCTCTCATGACAGAACAATGCAAATTCTCTCTTATAATCAGGCATGCCTAAGGCAGGTGCTGAACATAGGGCATTTCTCAATTTTACAAAAGCTTCTACACTTTCATCCTCCCACTCCACAGGGTCTTTTGCTTTCTTTTTTGTCATGTTAATTAAGGGCTTAGCTAACATGGAAAATCCTGGTATCCATTGTCGACAGTAACCTACTATTCCTAGGAACATTCTCACTTGTCTTTGTGTTACAGGCATTTGCATTTTCTTTATTAAAGCTTCTCTTTCAGCTGTTACTCTTCTTTTTCCTCTCTCAATTTGGTGCCCCAGATACTTAACAGCTGTTGTACAGAATTGCAATTTTTCAGGTGAGACTTTATGCCCTTCTTCTGCCAAAAGATTTAATAATGCTATGGAATCAACAACACAGTCCTCTCTGGTGTTCGATGCCACCAATAAGTCGTCGATATATTGGACTAAAACTGAGCTTCCTGGCATCACTAGTTTTTCAAGGCACTTTTTCAGTATCTGGTTGAAAATAGAAGGACTTTCTGTGTACCCCTGAGGAACACAATTCCACACATAAACCTTGTTCTCAAATTTAAATGAGAAAAGATACTGGCTGTCTGGATGTAATGGTATTGAAAAGAACGCTTGACACAAATCAATTACTGTGAACCATCCTGCACTCCACGGAATCTGATATAAAATTACTGCAGGATTTGGTACTATGGGACAACATGGTTCTACAATCTTATTTATTTTCCTCAGGTCCTGAACAATCCTATATTTCCCACTAGGTTTCTTTAATCCCATTATTGGTGAATTACATGGGCTACTCATTACTTCTTTTAGTATGTTTTGTTCTACCATTCGATTTATTTCTTCAATGACTCCTGCTTTTACTTCTGCACTTATTTTGTACTGTCTGGTATTTGGGAAAATTGCAACTTCTTTTACAGTAATTTTAACTGGATCTATTTTAGCCATAAGTCCTACTTCTTTTCCGGTGAAGTCCCATACTATGGGGTTTACTGTACCTTTTAATTCTTCTGGCAACTCATCTTTTGTTATTAACGAAAACATCTCGTCTACTTCTGTACCTTGTTTTGCAATCATAATTTTATATACATGGTCTTCATCTGGTGTCTGAACTGCCACACCATCCGGTGTGCAGAAAATGGTACAATTCATCTTGCACAACAAATCCCTACCTAACAAGTTTACTGGACTAGAATCACACACTACAAATTGATGCATTTCTCTGAAGTTTCCAATTTTAACTTCCATTGGTTCGGTAAGAGGTGTTCTAATCCGCTGAGTAGCTACCCCCACTACTTGGATATTTTCACCAGAGAGAGGAAGGTCTGGAATGTCTGCTGTTCTCACAGTAGACCGGGTAGCACCAGTGTCCAAAAGGAAAGTAATATTATTACCTTTCACATTCCCTTCAACATATGGACCTGACTGATCTACCTGTAAGGATGCGCCAAGTATGCACTCCTTCTTCCCCTCTCCTAGGCACCGTCATGGACTGTATTGACAGAAATTGTCCTGCAAAAGAAATTGTGATGTCATATAATCATTCTTACCACTTCCTCCCGGATATCCGATGTCTGTACCATGCTTTGCTCTGCTTACATTACCCTGAATAGGTGCAGGTGGCAACTGACTCTGAGGATTTGCACCCTGCTGTGAGTTATTCTGCGTCTGTGGATTTAAATTTTGATTTGGGCCATTATTATTCCGAATCTTTTTACATTCATCCTTCCAATGCCCCAATTTTCCGCATCCATGACAAGGAAATTTCTTTTTAGCTTCTTCTCTACTCATTCGTCCTCTAAACTTTCCACCATTCCCAGCATCACCATTCGTTCCAGAATCTTTTCCTGGATTTTCACTGGGATTTTCCAAATTAATTCCCTGTTTCTCAGCCATTTTCACCTGTGCCCACATCACTTTTTCCTGCAATTTCTTATGTCTATCCTCAATATCGTCTCCACAATATTTCGCATACTTCAGAATCGCATCTATGGGCTTTCCCTGCCAACACAGCATATGCTGTTTAATCATCTGGCAAATTTCTGGCTTCAAACCGTAAACAAACCGATACACAAACTGACTCATGTTCTTGTCTCCAATGTCCTCAAATCCACTATACTGTTTAAATACCTGCAATAGACGTTCATAGTAAGAATGTACTGATTCATTAGCTTCTTGGGTAGTTCGATCTATTTTTACCCAATCTGTTTCTTTCGGTGGTATTTTCCCTTTCAGGTATGTTATCACTGGGTGATACTTTTTCATTACATCATTTGACGGGGCACCTGTTTTCGGATCTCTAGGATATTCATCACTAGGCCAATCAACTGTAATTTTACAATCTGTCCACAAATCGGCAGGTACCACTATGTCAAACAACCCATCTAAGTCCTTCAACAATACTTTTGACACCTTCACAAACCTGTCAACCTGCTTGTACCATTCAATTGGTTTTTCTCTCAACTTTGGAAAATCATTCGTAAATGATAAAATATCCTGTCTGCTCCATGGGACATGTACATATCCTCCTCCCGCAACTTCTCGCATGGGATACATCTGGTCTGCTTTCCCTGATTCTTTCATCACATATTCTGATGCTGTTCTACTTGTTCGTGCTTCTTCCTTTTTCTTGGCCCACCTAGTTTTCCATTTATCTAGGTCTCCCATTTTTGCAAAACTAACATTAATTCTCTTATTTGTAATCTTCTTCCAGAGGCATTCATATTTTCTAAATCTTTGTCTGAAAATTCTGCTCTATAGGGTTTTTGTAGTACCTTTGATCTCCCTATTTCTATTCCCATCTGTAGTGCTAAATTGGATAATTTTTCATGGAATATCCTTACATTTCTGGTGATACTCCTGCACAGGAATAATAATTCTTCTTCATCATAGGTATTTAAGCGTTCTAATCCTACATTTCCTGCTTTTATTTCTTCTAATTCGACTTTCAATTTATGAATGTCCATTATTTTCGGAGGTGTGCACTGTTTAACTGACCCATGTACCCATCTTTCTAAATCTTCAGGTGTTACTATGGTAGCACTTTTTACTCCCGATGAAGTTATTAAACTTACATCTTTTGAACATCCAGGTACATCTTTTCTGGGAGTGCTATTTACAGAACCTCGAATAGGCAAGTCCATAAGTGATATTGTGGATTCACAGTCACTAAATTGATCCTCAATTATAACTGGAGCTTCAGGTTTTGGATTATTCACAGCAGTAGGTGTAAGTATCGGTGGAGGACAGTTTCCCTGAGTACCATATAATGGAACTACTGGACCAATTATTTCAGGTATGGTAAACGAATCAGGATGTACTTTTATCTGAGTTATTTTCTGTATTAATTCTGCTCTGGTCTTTTCTAGGGCTTCTTTTTCTTTGTCATGAAGTATTCTACTCGTGGTGAATTCATGCATTACCTGTGGCACTAATGGAGTTTTTGGTGGTGCACTTGGGGTGCATCCACTTGTCCCTTCCTGATATGGTGGGGGATTTCTTAACATTTCCTCCATAAATTCATCTTCAGACTCCTCATTTCTCATTAAATGTTTTGTCTTTTCTGTGCACTTACTTCCTAATTTCTCCTCTGCTGAGAACAATGGATATAATCCTTCTGTAATCATTGCCCTTCTCCATTGTTTCATCTGACCGTCCCTAGACTCACGTAGATATCTGGGAAAAATCCTGGATAACTCCTATTACTTCTAGATCTATCCCGCTCAAATGCCTCGTTTCCCATTCTTCTAGAGCTTCGTACTGAGTTAATCTAGGTCTGGGTTCTAAATCATTCATCCTCAATCTCAAATTCTGAAGAATTCGCCCATTGAACGTGCCATTCTCGGGAAATGCTAGTATTCCATCATTTTTGGTATATTCTATCCAATTCTCCATCCATACACAAGTATGATAACCTCTCTCCATCATCATGAATGAAGCGGGCGTTTTAGCTGGTGGAATAATAATTCCTTCTCTAGTTTTGAGTGGTTTATCCTTTTTAAAATAGTTCTTAATCTTTTGCAGAAAGGACATTTTTCTCTTCTCTCCGTACATTCTATCTAATCTTCGGTGTACAAAATTATATTCTGCAAAACCTAGGAATCTCCTATCCGGACGAGTTCCTGTTAAAGTCGGATCGCGTTTTAACATGCAATCCTTATCCACTAAAAATTTCGCTTCTATAATTTTGACCAATCAAGTGTTTGCTATCTTTTATTTCCGAGCCAATCCTTGCGCGGCCTTTTGGTGACGTTTATCTGTCAACCCCTCCTTTACAATCTGCTCTTTTCTGTCCTTGCTGTTTTAACCAATTCGTAGCGCGGCCCATGTGACGTCAGTACTACTCCTGACTACTGACCCCTCCTTTACAAGGGTTTTTCCACACCCGCTGATTCAACCAATCTCAGCGCGGCGTTTAGTGACGTCAGCTCCCTCTCCGGCAACTGACCCTCCCTTTACAAATTCGTACGCAAACTTATTTTCTCTATAATTCTTAATTAAATTTCAGTAACAACATAAAACATTCGCTATCGTGCCAGTTTCTCTTAATTTAGAAAATATAGTTTTCTCTCATACTTAGTAAAACCTTTCCGTTTACTAAACATACACTACGAGTAAAACACTTCCGTCTACTCTTCACACAAGCTCCAGAAGTACCTGTTACTTCTCCAATGTTACCCTTTCTAAATAACATCAAATTTTTACCAGCGTACTCTTTTGCTATTACTCACACGCATAGAATCCCTAACGAGTACTGAAAGTCCTGCTTAACTTTTCAGTACTAATTCTGCCTGACAGATAACCTCTCTGCAGTATGGCTTCCACTTACCATCCGCTATTCCTTTTACCCCGGGGTATTCTGGACAACATAAAACAAAACTCAAAATTTAAGCGGATGTTAGTTCATAAAAATACAAATAAAATTCTCATTACCCAATTAACACAGAGTAACCATCCTCTGATTACCAGAAAACTGATCTAGCGCGATATTAGCAAACAGCATTCATACACTATATACTCACTTGGGCCCATACATTCATACTACGCTAATACTTACGCTGTATTTTATCAGTTGTTACTCTCTATCAAAATCCCTGCTACCAATTACCTTCTGATTGAAGAGTAATGACTTACCAATGAATCCTTTGCTAATTGGGAAGTTTAAAATGAGTGACATTCATTATAGTACATAATCCTGAAATAACCACTGAGTCAGGAATTTTTAAAATGTTTATCTAAAGATTTAGCAGAGTAAAATACAGAGCCACATGGTACTTAATCGCAATACCCAAGATTAAGCATAGAAATTATTATTGCTAATCAATGACGGTGTTTAAAGAAAAGGAGAAGATAGAGACAGCAGCGCAACTAAAGGTTGCATTATATTTACCTAAGTGCGAGAACCAAACCCCTTAGCCAAGGAGTTGAAAGAATAGGACCCAGGAAGGATGAAGAGCAAAGACTTCTTCCAGGATCAGGACCGGACCGGTGACCTCTCTACAACGACGCCTGCGTCGTTCCCCTCTCTGATACTCTACTTCTCTCGATTCTCCCGTGCCTTCCTTCTAATGGACTCCGCCGCCCCCTCCTCAGGACCTCTTCTGGACAGGGATTCAGTCACCAACCGATCAGCTAGGCAGTCTGGGGCTCTTCTGTGTGTTCTGAGAGTCAGCTCTAGAAGCTCTCTGGCAGCATGGACGCCTGTTCTCTGCAGCATCTCCTTCTAACTAATGAACTAATGCTATATTCTATTATACCCTTCTACGCCCATGTACCTCCCCTTAATGTTGCTAAAATATGGGACCACTACTTCTGATTGGACAGGGACAGGAGGTGGATTCTCGCACCATGTTGATTTGGCCTAAATTGTAAAGCCTATTGTCTTTACGTTCCCACCCCTTCAAATTAATACATTCGCTTTATTTCCCACCCGTCTCATGACAAATTTAACCAATTTTCATAGACATTGTATCAATGTGTGACAGGAAAGTGCTAGTACAACATCTTCGGCCATCAGGTTACGGCCTTGGACTTCGTCCAGGTTGACTTCATTTGGCAGGCACACAAGGCACATGCGCAGAACCATTTGCCTCTCGAGTTTCAGAACACCAACCCAGGCCCAAGTTTACGAACTAATAAAAGTGCAAGAAGAAAATATAACTATTTCTATTCTATTCCCAATTAAATATATATACTATCCCGCGTTAGTAGCGTTAGGAAACGACAATTTAATAATGACATGAGAGCAAGCTGAAGCACGTGAAAACATCAAGCAGCCATTTTACTACACACTGCGCAGAAGCAGAAATTTCCCACCAAGCAAAGAAAGACGTCACACCATGTGATATGGTTGCGACATGCGCATTGAGCTTTCCCGTGCATAGCGGCCATTTTGGATTACAGACAAGCGTTATTCATTAGTAAAACACATAAGCAAGCATCTTTTTCTTTTGTGTTGTGAATGCAAAGGTTAGTATTAACAATACAAGTTTAATAAATTAATACTGTGAGGAGGATTGAATACAAGCAAGTTTCATTTATGAAACCTTGCTCCATCAAAGGCACAAATTAGATAGTTTTGATTCTATTATTGTTATTGCTACAATTGCTAGGTGTATTGCTCTGACACATTGGTCTTGTGGTTTCTTAATATGTAAAGCACACTGACCGCCATGGGATGGGAGCAGAGTTATATCAATAATCATCATATCAACTCTTTAATTGTTTTTTATTTTGTATTTTTATTGATGAAGTATCAGGTAGGGCAAACATATGCGAAAATGATTGAAGTATAAAAACAAAGTACGTGTGACTGAGTTCCTTTAAGGAGCTACAGCCACTGCAGAGGTTGAAACACTAGATGTCAAGGGCAAAACATAGTAGGAACAAGGCAAAAAGAGGGATTTCCGCACAGCCCACATATTACATTCAATTAAAAATAAATAAACACCATTATATGTAAGTTGTTGATTTGCCAACATAAAGGCTCAGCGAAAGAGAAAAATACAATATCTATAATTAAATAGGGTTGCCTACATATATTGGTTTCAACTAAAGTGAAAGATCCAATCTCTGTGAGTGATTGAGGTCAGCTACATAGTGCTTTCAACCAGATAGGAATAGACCTTATTATAGTGTCCTAATATGAAACTGGCATAAGGATCTCTGCAAGTGACAGTATTAAAGTTTTGGGAAGGAGTAGTCTCTTAATGTGTTGAAGCCTGTGCCCTTCTTTCTACTTATTGTGTCACCTGACTTCCTTATCTGTGCATGCCCCGGAATCATATTGAGTTAGGGTAGTGCAGTAAAATCGAGAGATTCAATGGAGGGGTCTCAGCTTCATCAGTTGTAAAACAACTAATGCAGCTTAGCACTATGCCCCCAAAATGGCGGGGCTCATCCGTCCTGGTCAGAAGTCAGGTGATAGTTGAATAGGGTTACCTCAGGCTGTGGAATGTGTAACGTGTGGGTGTGCAGCTGCAGTGGACTAACGAAACTTGAGGGGCCCCCCTGCAAAGTACATGGAAGGGGACCCCACGCTCTGGACCCAGTCAGGAGCCCACGGGCCAAGGGCCCGCAGCCCATACAGAGTGCTGGAGGGGGCCCCCTGGAGCTTGCCTGCCCCTCACCACAGGGGCTGCAGGGGCTGTTATACCACTGTGAAGCGGACAGGCTTCTGGACTCTCTTGGCGGTCCATGGGTAAACTCCTCCTATTGAGGGAGGTGGGGCTGCTGCACATAGAGATTGACACACTGTCATTGCAACTACTTGACTCTGATACCACACGTGTGCCTGTCTCGCCACGTGTTGCGGGTGGTGACCTTTCTGTGGCACTTATACCAGTAATCCTGGCTGGTCAGTTCGTCGGGAAGGAGCATAGACTCCGCACCGGAAGAGCTGCGCTGACCTGCCTAGCTGATCCATGAGCGGCCTGAAGCAGCGCCCCTCTCCTCCTTCACTGTCTTCTCTTTGCCCAGGGTATCAGTGGTCCTCTTCTTCTGCATTCCCTTCACTCTGAAGCAGCAGTGTCCCTCTCCTACTCTATCTGCATTACCACCTTCAGCTCCTACTCCAGTCTGCAGACTATTTGCCTTTCTTCCACCGGTACTCTCACCCTCCATCAGTTGTGTTCATAAGCACCACTTTTATACTTCTGATGCTCCCTCTCCCTACTTCTCTCCTCTAGTTATCATGTGTATGTGTATGCACATGTGTGTAGTGTGTGTTAGAAAATAGAAAATCTTTTCATTATGCAAAATCCAAACCTTTGCCAGTGCTTGTTTTTTGGGCTTTTGGGGTGGCAGTATTTATGAACAGGTTGAAAATAAAGAACATTTATGTGACTGTGCCACTAATTGACTTAGGATTTAAAGCACTCTTTTGAGCACTGCCATATGGGTCCAGATTTATGAGTAATACGAGTCTAGAAGTGGGAATTGTGTCAAGATGATTTTCTCACACTATGCTTAATGTGCGAGGTATGCCCAAACATAGGTCCCGGGATCATTGTGCTACTGAGCCAAGCTATACCTGGCTGAGGAGAACTAACTAGGGCAAAACTGCTTATGTTCGGGTTCAGGGAGGACCTAGCCTGGCAGTTCAAGCTGGACTGTTCCCCTGAGGAGCAGGGTCAAGAATAATTTGCATATGGCTGAGTCCAAACTGAGGTGCCATGGTGGGTGAAAAATGATGGATTGTGATGCGGCATGAGCGATTGCCAGTGGCTGAGATTAATTCAAGCATTCCATCCATTACCTTATTTTTGCATCATATCCGAGAAATAGTAAAAATGAATGCTTTGCACTTTTGCCATATTTCTATGGGAATTCAAGCCGGCATCTTTTGATAAAGTACATTTAAGGCATAGTATGTTTTTTCTGTAACTGATTAGTGTACCTCTGAGGTTTTCGAGACCCTGAGCACACAACGAGTGTAACACACAGGGGAGTTTAGCCAAAGAATGAACTTTCCAGCTTAGGTGATCTTTACTACACCAGTGTGACCATCTACAAAATCAAATAAAAGATATTTAGTGCTCTATCAGAAGGGCTCCGATTAAACTGGTTCACGCCCATGTTTGGAGGTAAGCCAAGCTTGGTGTAGCTCAATGGCGGCCAACAGGTTATCTGTATGTGAAGGTTCAGGGAGTATAAAAGCAGTGCCTGGCTCCAGAGATAAAGAGGTTTTACACCACATTGCTAACATATTTCGCACAGGCTTGCGGAGGAGGGAAACTTACATTTTCTAAGACAATAAGCAAAACTAATAAAAGAACTAACCAACAGTTCTATCTGTTCGATTGGTTCCAGTTTGTGTTCAGGTTGTTGAACATGAAAACGAGGGCGGTGGTCTTGAGGGTGTAGTGACCTGAAGTAAACTCTGTTACTTATGATGATTCCTACACACTTGTTCTACCACCCCCGGTATGTTGGTTGTCCGAGTTACTCTTCTATTGCTCAAGGAGTGAGCGAAGTGGGCCTGTGCTGGATGCTGGGTCCCTGTTTTGCCTATGAAGTGTGAGTAAAGATGCCTTTTGCCCTTGGCGTGGCTGGTTCTCTCAATTAGGTACCACAAAAGTGCCTGTCTCGAGCAGGTCCCTATGAATCTTGGAAATGCATTGCTTCCCCTGGTGTAAAATCAAACCTTAAACTGTCCTAATCCAGCCTTTTAATCATAAACACAATAATAAATGTTCTTCGCGTGGAAATGTAAAATTACTCACTTCATCTCACCATATTGGACAAAGAACGTGGTCACACTCAATGAAACACAGAAGTGCTTCGTATTATTGAAAGTGTTTTGCACTTTTTGAATATTTAAGGTAAGTGCATGAAAAATAATTCAGAAAAGTGTGTGCAATAATACACAAGCACAGTTTTATATGTGGCCTTTGTAAATACTTTATTCGAAAGCATCAGTCAGCGAACACTCTACCATTCAACCCAGCTTCCAAAGTCCAGAGCCTCTGGTGTGAGTTGCAAGTCAGAATATCGAGTATAAAAATATTGCTTTACCAAAATATCATAGGTAATGCAGATTTTACTATTCCTAACTCCACATTTACGTACCTTTAAGATATATATGAGGAAATTGGGTGTATTATATGGTGTGGTTGTGCGACCTCACTGTGTAATACACGTACCAACCCCTTTAGGGCCAGTAGGTTTAGTCTGTAAAACCCGCAGCTCAACCCTGGGTAGCTGTGGCACTGAGCAGCAAGGCTTACACAGTGGAAACAAATGTAAAGCATTTAAACAGTACCAAAACAATGGAAGAAGAAATCGATATGACATTCGTGAAATATGACACCAATTAAAAAAAATAATCTGTTTATATAAGCATTTAGACACTAGAACAAAAAAGATCCACCGAAGGGTTCTAGGGAAATAGATTTTACAAGCAATAATAAATCAAAGCAATTTCACTCAACCACGAACAAGCCTTGGCAAAATCAACGAGTTGGACGCTTAGAAACTTTTTCAAAGAAAACTTATAAGTGTCAATGCGGTTGGTTAGAATTACTTGAGGCGACCAACTCCGGCATAGAGCTAATCAGGGGGACCAGCAAGGTCCTCAAGAACAGTTACCTTCACAGAGGAAACAGTCCTTCAGCAGTTCCAGGCGCTTTATCTGCGTTGCAATAGATTGCTATGGAGTGGTTGGTCCTGATGCAAGGGATGAAGGATGCTGAAGATGCTCTAAGGATTCTGTGGATGTGATGCGGTTGATGGGGGTCTTCATGCAGGGATTACTCTGTCCACAAAGATGGTGAGGGAGTCCTGGTTGTAGAGTTGACGTCCACGAAGTCATCTCTGGTCTGGCCAAAGTCCAGTTGCCACTGGACTCCCAGTCGCCTTTTGTCATAGTCACAGGCCAATCTTTCGGTTGATAACTTGCCTTCTGAGTGTCCCAGCAACTCTCCGATAGCACACCTAGGGTCAGCGATCTCGGGTGCAACTCTGTGCTTCGGTCTTGGTCTTTTGTGGTGCTGTATGGTGGTGGTGGTATCCGCTTGAAAACTGGGCTACCAACTTACCCAGCAGGCTTCTGCAACTGTTGTGTTCCTGTGCTGCAAACAGGAAGCCATTCAGCTGGTTCTTGGAGTTCTCTTGGCTTGACTGAGCTCTGGAGACAGCTTTTCCCTGAGCAGGACACAAAAGATACAGTCCCTCTCTTCGCTAGCCGCCAGGTGCAGCTGGTGCAGCCTTCGACAGTGCAGCCTCTATTTGCTGTCCCTAGGTGCAGCAGGGCAGTCCTTCTGTGGTCCTTCTTTCAAGTTGGACGAGATCTGAGTTCTGCGTGATAGGGTGGCCCTATTTATCTTCAGAAAATGCCCTCAGGATAGGATGCGGTTGGTAGCCAATGGGCTGCAAGGTTCCCTCCCTCCTGATGACCAATTCCTGGGAAGTCCCAGGATGCACTATTCTACCCACTCTCAACATCGCGAGACCCCTTTCACAACACTCAGAGCTCCCTAGCTCACCCCCAGAGGTGTGACTACCAAGGGGCTACACGCCTCTGGAAAACGAGTTTGACAACTGGCTTCTCCTCTCCTGTCCCCAGTGCCAGACTGTCTGCCTAATCAATAGAGTTCCCCTTTCTAAAGTTCCACTTTGCCCACCAGTGCGTTAAATTTGATTTGACCATTAATTAGGTTTAATGCACTGATTCTTTTGATACCAAACGGTACCAACCTTAGTAGTCCCATTCAGAAGTTAGCAGAGCTGGGTTTCCAGCTGGTAACTCTGTACTTGCAAACGGGACTATTAGTCTTTCCACTGTAAAAATGACAATTTAGGGTTTTTACTGCTGGAACATGTAAAAGTAAATGTTCCACTTTTTAACATACAGCATCCTGCCTTAGGGTTAGTTAGGCCTACCCTAGGGGTGACTTAAATCTAATAAAAAGGGAGCTTTGGGCTTTGTCATTAAATGGCAAAGTCGAGTTGGCAGTTAAAAACTGCCCTTCCAGTCTGCATTGTTAGACTGGGTGCCATGTTTTATCTTGTCCCACTCAGGGTGGCACAACAGTCCCTGGGGGACACTCTAACATACAGGCCCTGAGCACCCTGGTACCATGGTCTACGAACTAGCAAGTAAGTTAGGCTATACTAATTTGGGATAAGCTAATTAAACATACAGCATTTTAATGGTCAGAGCACATGCACTCAGTCCTTTTTAGCAAGGCTCAGGGCATTTCAGAACCATTACACCAGCACCTAGTAGAAAAAATGAAATGGGGGCGAAGAACACACACCTAACTCAGCACAAAGGAAACATATGGGGGGAGGGTATGAAATTGCTTTCAATTGCACTGTGCACCAGGACACAACATGCACTATTATACAATAGATCACATGAAGGCAGAGTTCCATCTCCTGCTTACATCCTGCTTAGCCCATATATGCCATTAATTGGCTGTTATGAAACCTAGCAGCACAAGCTGCCACCAAATCTCTCTCGCTCTCTTTCCCCCAGACACAAATGTATCCCTGCCCCTTACAACTCCAATTAATATGAGGCAGGTAGTAGAGTAGGCCCAGTGGAAATAGGTAGGCCAACAGTCCTTGTGATCCACATTGCCTGCAAAAAAGGAGCAGAGGAGGTGCTGCTTAATTGAAAGAGATGAGGGAAGAACACCATATAGCCCCCACCAATGAGTGAAGGGACCATGCTGCACTATCATATTAAGTGGACAGAGGTGCAGAGGGACTGCCCGGTTTCCCAGCTACATGCTGTTTCCACACACACGCATACACAGCAACTCACTGGCCGTACTAGTCCACGCCTACGTCCATTGATTATGGAGTGTTCCAAAAGAGATTCTGAATCACCACCTCGTGACCTCGAAGGCCTCCCCCCCCATGTGAAACATCCACAGCCATGCCACAGTCTGTCAGAAATAACAAACCCAGTAAAGGTTCCTCCAGCAGTCCTAGGCAGGGATGCTTCCCAGAGATTCGTGGGGGTTACTATCACCAAGACCAAATGCTTAAAGGGGGCATGAGTATAAGAGATTCCTTTAAGATCCCAGCACTGGGTCAGTTAACGACCTCATGACCTGACGCCACTTAATTTGAGCCAGTGGTTGCACTCATTTTTGGGGACCAGCACTTACTTTTCCTCATCGGACATTTCTAGAGAGCAAGAGAGAGAAAAACACGCAATCAGGACCGAAGGAGAAAGATAAAGATGGAAAAGCCGCCACCAAGAAAGCAAGCGGGAAAAGGGGATAAAAGGGCAGAGAGTGTCTGGTAGTGGACTAAAGAGTCTTGAAATGGAGTTATCCCTAGCAGTCTCGGTTTTCGGCGCAAAGACATTTTAATAGCGCCGGCCGGGTTTCTGAGCAGCGCTTTTGGGCACCTGCACTCAGTATTTTACAAATAAAGCGCTGAGTGATGTGCTTTGCTTGAAAAGTTCATACAGATTTCCACATGCTTCTTTCAGCTTGTTACTATGCACCACGAATGCCAATTTGGTATCTACAAATATACCTACCTGTACTTACTCACCGACTTCCCTTAGACTGCTGTATTATCTTACATGATGAATTCTTGTAACTCACTCTTTAGTCAATATGTGTGCCCTTTCAGGGCTTACACAAGGAAAAGCAAATTTTGACATAAAGAATTGGAACCTGACCAGCTCACAGGTGACCAAATTCCACACGTGATTTGCTCATCCAGTTCAGTGTTTTACTCAGTGGTGCTGGAACAGTTTTTAGAGGGGGGTGCTGCCATTAATGTTACATCACTGAAGTCATAGAAATTGAGAAAGATCCAAGGGGCAGATGTATCAAGCATTTTTGAGTTCGCAAAAGAGCAGATTCGCAGAATCTGCCCGTTTGCGAACGCAAAAATTGCTTTTTTGATGCAGCAAACCTAATTTTGCGATTCGGTAACCCGTTACCGAATCGCAAAATGGGTTTGCGATTCGGTATTAGGAAGGGGCGTGTTTAGGGCGTCCCTTCCTAATACCGAATCGCATCGGCATGTATGAATGTTTTGTGACCGCAATTGCGGTCGCTAAACATTCGCATTTTACCACCTACTTCAAGTAGGTGGTAACCCATTCGCAAATGGGAAGGGGTCCCTTTGTGAATGTTTGTAAAACTATTTTGAAGAGCAGGCTGTGGTCCCACGGACCACTGCCTGCTCTTAAAAAATGAAAAGAAAACTTTTCATTTTTCGTTTTGTAAAGCATCTTCTTTTCCTTTAAGGAAAACGGGCTGCTTTTCAAAAAAAAAGATTGCTTTATTTAAAAGCAATCACAGACATGGTGGTCTGCTGATCCCAGCAGGCCACCATCCCCATCATTTTTGCGATTCCTAGGGGGTCGCAAATTGCGACCTACCTCATTAATATTCATGAGGTAGGTCATTTGCGACACCTTAGGAATCGCAAAAGGTGTACTATACACCTTCATACATTGCATTTTGCGATTTCTTAATTGCAAATCCTTGTGATTCACAATTAGGGAATCGCAAAATGCTAGCTACATACATCTGGCCCCAAGTGTCATAGAAACAAAAACAAGTGCAGCAAATGTGGCACACCTATTCAGCAGGAGAATGGTAAGGATATGTTATTTCAATAACCACAAAAGCCCCACGTTGTGTGGAGAAGGGAACGAGAGGCACGGGTTCTTAGGAGCTAGCAGCCTCCAACACTAACAGTCTAACCACAAAAAGCTGCTCCTAACTGAATTGCCACTACGAGGTTTGGGATGTATTTGTAAGTGAAGGCATCTCACAAAAAGTAACGGACTGGTCTCACACACCACCTGGTGTCATGCTTCATCATTGACCAGTCCTCGCCCTCTAAAACCTTGGTTTGATAGAGGGCGGGCATACACCTGACGACAGGGATGCACTTCTAAACTAAGTGGGGGCCCATAAACAAAAAGTGTGGTTAAAAAACATTATAGTTATCTTAATCGTGTTTTTAATGTTAAAGGTAACTATATGATATTAAAATCAAGTGACGGTATGTGGGGGAATTAATGTCCCCTATCCGTTATGTGAGAGGTCAACATGTTTCTGCCTTAATGGCCCGCTTGGGTCCAGGGCATTCGTCAGGACCTAAAAAGAACATAGAGGGCTCCGTTCTTACCAGCTAGTGGTAAGAGTAAACCACTGTGTGGGCGTGAGCACTGCCACACTCCACAACTTGATGGCCTCTAATTTCAAGCCTGTAAAAGAGAAATTGATTGAGAGAAATATATACACTGCCAAACCTTCTAAGTAGTTGAGAACTGAACGCAAAACATGCATTGTTTCAGAAAAACATAAGTGACTACTTATGTGACATGTGACACTCTATTTGTGTACATGAAATCAAATAAAAAAGTGAGAATATAAATCTCACTGTTCTTACCCTAGATACCAAAGCTACTTGCCCCATGGGAGGAGGGAGGGGAAACCCCTGTAGTCAAACCCTGTTGAGAAACCATGGTACACATTTAAAATAATTCTCAATAAGAAAAATAATTCTCAATAAGAAAAATAATTCTCAATAAGAAAAAGAAGAAAAAGGGAAAAAGGTAGATGAAAGAACAGTTTTTTGATCTGTGGCAAAATAAACCTACACATGCAGTGTAGTGGCAATTCAGTTAGGAGCAGCTTTTTGTGGTTAGAAGGATATGTTATTTAGCTGGTTGGGCATTTTGGAGCACTGGTGTGGTAACACACTGTTATTTACAGACAGCGAATTTTCCAACGAAATGGCCACTAAATTTGCATAGACATGCAGTTTTACTGGTAAAAATATATCGCGCAAAGACAAATATGTGTGGAAATTGGGTTCAAGTGACTATGTATCACTTGTGCATCACTAAGTAAAGTGTCTTGATTTATTTTGATCCTATTAAAATCTTTGTTTGCATCACACTTCAGAATTACAAAATAGTGCTTCATTTGTGCTTTCCTAGTTACTGATATAATTTGAAATATGTGTGTAGTTCATAATGTAGTTGTGTGTTAGAAAAAAGCTGACATGCTACAGCCTTTCCTTTCACCTCCTGTACTCCAGTAGCATTGTCACCTTGATCACTTTTACAAAATCCTCTCACTTTGCAGTCACAGAAATAAAAGTAAACACCAGTTTCCGAATAAGCAACAATTTGTGTGAAGACATAGCCTGATATTTGACCTTTGTGTTTGAACGCACCACAAATGTTACATGATAAACACAAAACGTAAAGGCATCCTTATTGCTCATTTACCTTCTCTATAATTCTGGGGGTGCTGCAGCACCCCCAGGAACCCCTACTTCCAGCTTCTATTGTTTTACTCTGTATTCTAGAAATGTAGTGGCAAATTTGTAATGGACTAAACTGTACTACAAGTACCAGAACGCAAAGAAAAGGAAGAACGTGGTCTGAATGCGCAACCTAGGAATGGAATTTGGAAACTTAAGCGATCTGCATCTGGTGTGTGTTGTGGTGTGTGATGAAATGGCCCAGTTTGTCTAGTATTTGAAAGTCTGCTGAGTTGTGTAGCATTTGTTTAGTGCAGGGCTGCAGAGCTTTTAAAAGTCTGTATCTAATGTGGGATGCTAAATTACATAATGCTAGCAGGTAGAGGCAAAGAGCGAGCCTAATCCTCGGAAACTGAAATAGTTGTGGTGCGTTAAAATCTGAGATTTTCCCAGGAGCAGCGACATTGTTTCAGAGATGAGG
Organism: Calotriton arnoldi; assembly: GCA_963921515.1. NCBI lineage: Eukaryota > Metazoa > Chordata > Amphibia > Caudata > Salamandridae > Calotriton > Calotriton arnoldi. The sequence goes on along the minus strand of CAWUFW010002563.1, from coordinate 2,004,681 downwards.
GAAATGGAAGAATAAATCTGGCTGTAGTCACCTGTGTCTTGGGATGCTGGAAGACAAACGGTTGAGATTCGGAGCCCTCAAATATACTATGCATATCTACTTAGACATATATTGCCAGTTCTTCGTCGCTTGGGTGAGGGAAGCGGCTTTACTTTTAGGCAGTGGGGTAGGAGCTTTCATTGCCTTTGGCCAGTGGGTTATGTTGTGTAATTCCCTGCCCTTAGCCACTTGTGTCTAGGCCGCCTTTGGCGACAAGGGCAGGAGACAAGCGAATGCACAGGGCATGACCCTGCAATGCCAGATGGGACAAAAGGGAACTTGTTGTTTCACAAACAGACTGAGGTTCCCAGATCTCGATGAAGACTCCCTTAGTGACAATGACACAGCATCTCTTGGATCCTGACAATGGTTCCAATCCTGCATGATCCTGGCAAGGGCCCGCATCGCCCTGATGCTGACAACACTCCACATCTCCCTGATCCTTGGCAACGCCCCCACATCTCCATGATCCTGACCAGGACCCCACATTTCCTTCATCCTGATAATGTGCCCACACCTCGCATGATTGAAATGATGGCGCAGTACCTCCCCGATCCTGACAATGGTCCAGCATCTTACTGATGCCGACAGTAGCCCCACACCTCCATGATCCTGTCAACATCCCAACATCTCCTTCATCCAGGCAATGACCCCCTATTTCTCTGATCCTGATGATGGTCCTGCATATCCCTGATCCTCGCAATGACCCTCGTCTTCGTGACATGAAGTAAATAGTTAACCTAAAACTGCCTGAAGTAGGTACACATATACCCAGAATTATACAGGGCCATTGAATCTACCATCGTACTGCCCGAATTATTAAATTATATTTTTGCTTTCACAATTTTAACGAATATGGACTTTACTGACACCACTTTTCCCATCACCCGCAAATTCCTCCGAGTCCTTACATTTTTACTGTATTTATGAGAATTTTCCATTGTAGGTGATCTGCTGTATCTTCTGCTTTGCTGCTGCTACCCCCCGTCCCACCCCTTGAATGCCCCTTACATGGCACATACTCAGTCATTCATTCTGCCCTATAGCTGCTACTCTTTTTCTACCCAGCACTATCACGGACCGTCTTATATCACGTATTGAAGGATTTCTTAATCTGAACATCTTCTCTGCCACTGCTGCTTTACTGTTTCAGTCTTCTTCCAGTCTCCTTGCCTTCTGTACTTCTTTACTGTGTTATATCCTCCCCGTAACTTTTTGCACTACTCTGAGCTTGGAGTTGTATATTTGGGATCTAGTTGTATTTTGTAGGTTTCGTTAAATACTGAGTACAAGTTCAAAGCATAATACATGATTAATGGTAAACTGCTTTGAACTACAATACATTACTAAGCAGTGACCATCCTTTTCCCTGTTTCCCTGCAAGCAGTTTCCTAAACTCCGGCCTCTATTTTCATTAGGGAATCAGAAAAACAACTCCATAATGACCATTCAATCCTGAATTTTTTTGTGAATGCACATTTCTGGTGGGCTTAAACTTTGGCTGAAGATAAATTTGGTGACGAAAGGTCTAGGGGGGCAAAAGCTGTGAGGGACAGGGTTGGCTTCCTAACAGGGGTGTTTTGGAAGAGGTCCCACGTGTTTAAGAGAGAGAGCAGGAGAATGATAATGTACCTACCCACAACCAATGACAGTCATTTTGGCAGGGCACTGATGTGAAATTGTCTCGCCTTAAAATCTAACAGGAACTGAGCAGAACACCTAGGTCCCTGCCTATTCTTGTCAGTGGCTGAAACTTAGAAAGGCTCAATCAATGAGAGAAGGGGATGGGGCGGGCCGGGGTGTGACAGTAAGCATTTGGCAGTCTTTTCTACCTCCGCCAGCCTTTGCCTTCACCACTGACTCAGTGCCTCCCCATGCACAGTAGTCAGTAGCTTGTCCCTTACCTGCCCATGCTCTCCTGCTCCTAGTGCAGCCTACGGTGCAGGAGTGCGAGAGCTGCAGGCTGCAGAGGTCTTTTTCCAGAGTCTTGTGGAGTCCTGGTACCACATTGACCGCAGCTCTCTTGTGATCTCTGTCCCTAGCCCTAGGGCCATAAAATGAGCAGCAATGTCTCTGTGACTGCAGGAAGCACTGCAGAACCAGGATGAGTGCCACACGTTTTCCCTTAAAGTGGGTGGGGCAGGACGGCAGGGACCAGAAGGTATTGTGTGTTCGTGTGTGTGTGTGCATGCATATCTAAGTGCACTGAACTGTGTGTATGTGTGTGAATTGTGTGCACATCAGATATTTGCATGTCTATCTGTGAGGGTTTCTGGGTGGAAGGTGGTCCGTGTGGAGGCATTTCCCTTGCAATTGGGGTCACAGTGATGGCCATATCTGTCTGGTAGCTGAGCTCTGAAACATTAGGGGCATTCTCTGCATATTGTGCCATTCATTAGCATTATGCTGACCAGTCCTGTCATAACGGTGGCCCCAGAGTATTTTGGTCATCTTTAGCATATTGTGACGGTTATCGTGACAACGCTTATAATGGTAGCCTTGGCATTATGTGGGTATTCTTTGCATATTGTAGCCGCTGGAGGCATAATGGTGACCCTTAGCGTATGAAGCAGTTGCATAATGGCGGCCATCTTTGTCCTTAACATTACAGTCGTAATGCCAGAGTTTTATGGAAAATTCCAGAACTAACAGTACGCTAACAGTGCCCGCCATAATTCCAAAATGGCCTACAAAATGCAAATTACGTACACAACATAACAGGGCCACAATAAATGGGGTACTGTAACAGCTGGTATATAAATTTGTACTCTACTGAGGTATTGTGGAAATTTGCGCAATTTGCTTTTACATAACTATGAGAACATTTTCGCAAAATTACGCAAATTGCAAATCTGTCATTCAGTGCTATATTTTAGTTCAAAATGAGTAGTAGTGTCAGGTAGTGACGTGAGAATGCATTTCATGCAAAACAAAGTGCAAAAAAGCAAAAACACCACTCGTATTCGTTTGTTTCCATTCAATCGCAGGGAATTTTTAACGCGACTGGTGTGCAATTATGCGAAGTGGCAGAATAGCATCATTTGAGGACGTTCTCGTAACAAGTATAACGCGAAATTCCCAAAATTACGTCAGTGTAATTTAAATTAGTGGATACTGGCATTGCAATGAGTACTTTATTGGGGCAAAGTAGAACCTGGACTCGTGGCAATATGTGGTTTATTGGGAAATTGTCATTTTTGACAATATGTACTTGACTCTTGCAATGTGGATTTTGGCAGCGGGTCAATATGTGTCACGTGAGGTAGAGCTGGGTTATTTGGCGCTTAGCATTATTTATACATGTGGCATTGCTTGGATATGCAGTAGTTTTTTGTAGCGTAGATGAGTTATTTTTGTCAGAACACCTCTTTGCTAGACACAGGAAGTAACCCTGATTAAGCCACCTGCACGTATTTCCTGGAAAGCAATCGTGAATAAACATAAGCACTGTGGCAACCTTTCTTCTCCTGCACACTCAACACGTGACTTGTCTACGCAGGTCTAGTTGCAGCTGTTCTCTAGATAATATTTTTTCTTGCCATTTGATCTTTGAAGTTTATTTTGAACCTGCAAAAGATGGTTAAATGTTGACAATTACACCATGACAGAATACTTTCAGACTGCAAGGAAAGGGGGCTATTTGGTGCAAGTGAACTTTAAATCTTTGGCGCCGGGAAACCCTTGGGTAGCTGTGCGCCTTATAAATTCAAAATAACATAACATAACATAACATCCAGATAGAGAAATATTCTGTCTCTCTCTCTCTCTTTCTCCCTCTCTGTCTCTTTCTTTCTCTCCATCTCCCTCCCTCTCTCTCGCCCACTGAAACAGTAAAGTTTCTAGGTGCTGAATGGGACTGATGGAAATGTCTGCATGTCTTTTGCTTTTGTGTCTAACTTCACCAGATGAAACTGTGACCTCAGTGCAGAGGTCTTCACAACGTTTTGCCCTCATCCCCATAAACTTTATGGCAAGAATGAGGTGAGTGGGAGGTGCGGGGCTGAGCGGGAGGGGCGGGGCTTTTGAGATCCTTTCAGGATTCATTTTTCTGTAGCTAACAATCCACACTAATTGTGAGACTTCTAAAAGAGCAAATATATCAGACAAAAATAGAAATTGAAACACAATCTCACTAACCCAATATTTGTGGTGTTTCGGGCCCCTGAGACTCCTGGGTCCAATGCGCCTGCACCTGCTGTACTAATGATAGCTGCAGCCCTGAGTAGCAGGCTGTCTCCTCTGCCTCATTCACCCCTTCCCCACCATGCCTGGCCATCACTCCAATTTCAAAACAGACTGTCTCTCTTTTTCAGAAAAAAATAGCTCCCACATGTTGCCCCTTGTTTGTAGCAAGGGTGCCTTTGGCCCTAACACTAGCAAGGAAAACGAGGGGTTTAGTTGGACTTTTTACCCTGGGCCTCAGTGTCACTGTGCCTGCAGCAATATTGATACCTCTAGCCCCTGCAAAGCAAGCTGTCTCCTCTGTCCACTCCACTTGACTATCACTCCTAAGCCTGATGCCCAAAGCAAGGTGTCTGCCCCTTTGTGTAACAAAATAAATATGGGGAAAAGGCCCCACATTTAGCCTCCTGTTGCTTGGACCCCGTTCCTTGTGCACATGGGCGACCTCGGCCCTAATGCTAGCAACGAAAAATGGCTCCCATCCCCCTTTTTAGGTCGAGCCTAGCGCAGCGCGCATGCGCTGCTCTAGAAAATGACCTCTTGGAATCACTTCAGCTTTTCAGCAAACTCGTGCGTGTGGCTAAAAAAAGCCACACGCACGAGTTTGCTGAAAAGCTGAAGTGATTGGCCACTGCCTGTGGCTTTCAAAAATTGAAAGCCCGCAATTGGCCAAAGGCGGGTGCATGTCCCGCCTTCTCTACAAACGTTAACTCCCCTGGCCTAGGGAGCTCGGGAGCGAGCAGCAGCGCGGCCGGATGCCAGCTGCATTCCTGACATTCCTTGTCTAATTAGCGCGGTCGCTTTAACTTTCGCGGCCGCGCTTGTTATGATACTGCTCACTCACTTTGGTCTGCAACAAACTCTGGCCTGGGGCAGGCGTTATCCGACTGCTGAAACGGTATGGACGGGAGCTTTCCTTTTTTCTGCTCTTTCACAATTCTGTTTGCACATGTGTATCTGACATCAGTACAAAGAGCCTTTTAGGGAGTGTAAAATTACCACTATTTCCGTTTCCTATTCGTAGAGATTCTGTGTGAAAACCTCCCATACTGCGTTCTAGGGTGGTAAAGCCCTCAACGTTTGTGAACACCCATACACTTACATGTTTGGGGTTATTTCAAACATTTACGAATCCCACGTCCCGCCCAAAAAATGTTCATAATGTCTCCCATTTCAGGGTGGGAAAGCGTTGCGATCACCCCCAAAAAGTAGTGGGGTGTCGGAGAAGAGGTTCCTCCATTGGGAATATTGTTATCTCCTCATCTATCCATGTACTTTATGTTGCCCCTTTGCCTGGATCTGTCCATATTTCATCACACCAGGCCATCAAAGTTGTCTTTGCTTTTGGGGGCCTGAACTGATGCAACCTTCTTAATGCTGCTGTGTGATATACTCCTATCCCCTGTGCGCCTGTCCCGTGCCCCTGCTTCGAGGGTGTCAGTCCCTCTTGCCCCTGCGCAGGTGCCCCCCGCCTCAGTGCTACGTGTCTCTCTGTTCCCTTTGCCTCCGTTGACTGTTGTTCGGTCCCCGTGACCCCGACCCGGTGTTTCAGCCCCTGGTGCTCCTGTTCCCTCCACTTGTCTGTCCCGTATGTCCATGTCCCGTGTGACTCTCCCGTGTACCCCCATCCCATGTGCCCCCCGTCCCGTGTTCCTCTGTTCCGTTTGCCTGTCCCGTGTGCCCATGTCCCGTGAGCCTCTGTCTGTGTGCCTCATGTGCCCCTCCCCACGTGTGCCCGGTTCTCCCAGCTCCATGGTGCCAGCAGGGTGCCAGGCTGCCTACCTGGGGTTGCTGCTGGCCGGTCCCGGTGCGCTCTGGCGGGGGCTCAGGCGGGGGCTCAGGCGGGGGCTGCTCCGATGGTCCTATGTGCCGAGTCCGGGCTCCATGCCCCCTGTCCCCGTGTCTTAACGTTCGTATCCCTTTCTTCCCTGTTTCTGCTCTGTTTCCCTTTTCTCTTGTGTTTTAACACTGAACCATTTCTGCTTTAACTCTGAACTTTCCTATCCGGTCTCCTCTCCCAAACCCGTGTCTTTTCTGTCCTCTGTCCATCTTCTCGGTCTCACAGTGTACTTATAAGGTCCCAAAGGTGAGACCTATTGGCTATGCCAATGCTTGTTGCTACTGAGACAGCCACAATTGGGGGTCAGTGGCTCCTCACAACCCTGGCCTCAGTGCCACTGCACCTGCTGCACTAATGACCTTTGTTACAAAATAAATGAGCACTAATATTTCCCCATCTTCCTTAGCCTATTCCTTTGAGCAAGCTTTCTCCATCCTTTTGTAAATAAGAAAATTAGCCCCCACATTGCGCCCTTCTTTTGGGCATCTCTGACTGTATACAAGGATCTTGCTCCTTGCCTCTTTCTCCTGCAATATTGCTCTGCAGCCCCAGGGGTCCAGACGATCGGGGCTCTGATTCTGAGCGAGACCCTGATGGCCTCCTCCATATCACCCAATCAACTCGCTTGAAAGAACATCTGCATGTAAACAGAGCTCAAAGTGGACTAACATGCCCATGCTGTTCATTTTACAAAAGCAGTTTCTATACTTTTTGTTAAAAAGCAACCCTCCCTGAACAGATAATGTGGACCTTCAGGTGCCTGTGGGTGAAGGAAGGGCAGGTTGGAGCAGGCGTTCTCCTGTGATGTGAAGCCCACAGAGGGACAGAGAGCTAGAGAGGAAACAGGCCATTCCACAAGGGTGCCTGCTACCTCAAAGATATGTGTGCAATTGGTTAATCAACACATTTAAAGGCTGTTTGAAAGCCAGTGTAGGATTTAATTGATGGAGTCACTTGAAGCTTCATGGTGACAAATATTTATTCTTTTTGAGAAGTAATGTAAGGGCATTTTAAGCTGAGTTCTGGAAAGTGTAGTTTTAATGGATACTTTGCACTTGGTATAATTTGATTAACTATTACTAAAAGATATACTTTGAAAACACGCTTGTTTTATCTGAAACACTAAATCATTTTGCAGTAGCCTATCTTATACTGTGTGTAATACAATTTAAAAATAATTTCATGCATATTCACAGGGCTTTCTGTTAGAGGCTAGGACCTCAAAGCACTATAAATACACAAGTCACTATCCCCCACCGTGCCAGAAAGGACTCAATCCTGTGACACTCTGATCACACACACAGACATCTACAGTGATCGCATTAACCCACTGAGATTTCATAATGTAAAAGAGTGCATTTCGAACCGATTAGTATAATTTGCATTTATTTTTCATTTAAGGTCTGGGCAATATTTTATATGCAGTTACCTGAAGATGAAAATAACAACAAGACACAGAATATTATTTTCTTAGTTTTAGCCATGTTTTTGACCCCACCACCACGGTACTCAGGGTCACAGTTCCCATACTTTTTTAAGCACTTAAACTGCTGAATGTAAATTGAGACAGCCTGGAAACGTGCTAAAAAAACATTGACGCACTTCTAGGCCACCTTCATTTACAAGTACTTCTTGAGACATTTGCGTCCCCTGAGGATACAGCTATGGACCCCCAGGGTGCACGCCTCACAGTTTCAAGACATCTGTCCAGTGGTTAATTAAAAAGAAATAAGTGCTGGGGCTCTCGTCAAGAGGCAGCTTTCACCAGCCCATTTCTCCTGTTAGCGCCTCCTAAAACAGAACCAACTACTAACCATGAAAGTTGGGGGAGGACGTGGCGTATTGGCCAGAGCTTCTGGCTTTGAAGCTGGTAAACCAGGTTTGAGTCACGGCGTCAGCTCAACATCCTGTGATTCTGGGCAACTCACTTAATATCCCCGTAAATGAATGTGTCCTTAACTTCTGCTCATGAACAGCGCTGGTGCTGATGATTAAATGCTGGTGCTGAGCACAGGAAACCACTGGCTCAAATTATGCACTGCCTCTGCCTTAATGTTAAGTAGTTGAGTAGGGCTGTCAAAGTGGAGTTAAATCTCCTGGCTTTCACAACAGTAATACTAACCTAGTGAATTCATATTTCTCCTACCCCCGTTTAAAGAGCCCCTAATGAGGGGCCAAGCACCAGCCTGCATGGTGCAGTAGCACAAATACACACATGGAGACAAACCACACTTCTGGTTTCCCTTTTTCACCATAATTCAAACATCACCACTTGAGTGCATGTAGACAGCCACTTCTTTAAGGAGGCGGTGTCGGCAGAGGAAGCAGTCGGTGTGCACCATACCGCTGCAACCAAAAACAAGCAATGGCAAAGCCAGTAAGTCTCACATTTATAATGTGAGTGGTAAGTTATTAGCTTTGCCACGGCTGGTTTGTAAAGTGTTGTTTAAAAAAGTAAAAGGAAAAAAAGGAAAAAAACCTGGAGGAAAAGCAAACATCTTAAGATATCTCGGAACTGAACTTTAAAATCAATATTGTCAGTCCTTATAAACACCATTGTTTGTTTTTGAAACTACAAGCAGGAAACTGAACAGAATTTAAAAAAAACATTGCCCATGATTCAGCTTAAAGTAACAGAATACTTCATAGAACGTAACAGCTGCCTGAAGAAGTATCAGAATTTAAGCTCTGGTGGAAAGGACAACTCCTATCCAGTCACTCTAAACCTTCTGCCTCAGCTGCAGGCAGAGTGAGCGTAGCAGTGTACCCCTCACTAGGTGCCATAAATGCTGGCTCCTGAAAGTTCCACGTGTTCATAGAGCCAGTTGGAGGGGGCAGATCATTCTTGTATCTGTTTCACAAACTATGGAACTCTATGCCAAAAGAATTAAAAATAGAACCCAATGAGATAAAATTCTGAAAAATACTCAAAACTTGGCTCTAACCTCATTAATTAATTAATTAGGCATCAGCTATTCTTTATTAAGGATGCACTTTTTGATTCACTCAGCGCTGGGAAGCCTTCGGGTAGCTATGGTCTTTGTGTGCTAAAACTTGGGCTTTCATGTAACACGTGGAAGGCAGAATTTTTTTTATTAAATGCAACAAATGTTGCTCTTTATTCAAAACTGGAAAAATATTCATGGTGCCATGCTGTTACAGATGATATTGGAGGGATGAAGAGCAACATTGAGAGCTCAGGGTTGTGAGGGCAGAAGCAAAACATGGGAGAGAGAGCAAGAAAACACATTTACCCCTCTAGAGTGCTCAAAGAAAAAGTAGTTCCCTTGTGTGAACTGTGGAAGGATACAAGTCACCCAGTGGTAAGGTTGGTGAAGAAGCTATGCTCCAGGGGAGGGACAAAAACAAGAATAGGAATGAATGCCAAATAATAAGAAGCAAACAAATGAGTGACAAGAAAGCAGCCAGTGGTTAGCAGTGTGTTGGCCCAAATGCCATTGTAACTATTGGTATCGTCCACAATAGGCCTTCAACAACAGACAGCTAAAAGTTGTATTTAGGCAAGGTCTAAAGAAACAAAAATTGTCTGAAGGAACAGAATTGTTTGGGCTACTATCAAACTTAGTGTGGCAACCCCAGAATAGTGCCAGCCCTTGTCAGAGATAGTGTTATGACCCTTCACCTCTCAGGGAGCAGTGCTCTTGGTCTTTAGTTCATGGTCTGTTGCTGTTCTGTCCTCTGGGAAGATATCCTCAGACCTTGCAAGAACAGAATTATCTAGGTAGGGAAGTAATAGTCATTAAAACATTGGCATGATGACAGCTCCATTCATGACAATGAAGTGGCTCGGGTCAATAAATTCTGATATTGACTTTCTGCTCCAACAATCTAATGTTTATCTTTCTGTTTCTCTCATTTAAATGTATAAACTTCTACCCTTGTGGGTGCAATGTTCTAATAGCATTATAGGCCTTCTGTCTTGGGCTATTCTTAGTGTCTCACCTACCTCTCCTGCTTGAGTAAGCCCTAGATTGCTATGTTTTGCTACTCTATTAGAGTAAAATGTTGTAGACTAGTACTTGATTATTCAGTTTTGGGTCCAATAGTACTGTGATCTCAGGACACCAATGGTGAACGAGTCTCGTTGTTGCCATTAGAGCTCAGTGAGCCCTGATTGCCCTGCTGCCCAAAAAAACAGTCGCCACAACGTCCGTTGCTGCAACTCCTGTGCCAACCTGTCAATTCCTGAAAATCATACATTCTCCCTTAGATAAGCTCTAGGTTTGTTCTTCTGTGGTGCCTTTATTTGCCAGTAGCACATGCCTTTGTGCCAGTGTGCTGGAGAGCACTGCTGTTGAGAATTGCAGCACATCTTCTACTGTGATAGTCAGATCCTGTTGCATCTTCAGCAGGGCTTTTGATGTGTTTCTTACTCCCATTGGTTTGTTTTTAGGTTGAGCCTAGCGTTGCAGCGCATGCGCTGTTGCTTTGCGAGGCATGCTGTATTAGGGTATGTTTTAGAAGTGGAGTGGAAGCCCCGCCCATATTTTTCATTGGCTGGCGACATCGTCCATGGTAAATGCTGGCTTCCAATTGATAATGAGGCTTCTTAGTCCCTCCTTGTTACCGCCCTGTCTCCTTTTGGGACCGACCATCAGGAATGGATCTTTTACTTGCGGCGTTACACTGTCTCCTTCATTAGTCGGTAAGCACTATATTTTTTTCAAAATGGCGACAGCTTGTCTGGTGTTTGTATTCGGGGTTTTAGCGCGCGGCTGTAGAGCCTGAGAACCAGGTCAGCAGAGCCGTTGTAGAGCCAGAGAACCAGGTCAGCAGAGCCGCTTTAGAGCCAGAGAACCAGGTCAGCAGAGCTGCTCTAGAGCCAGAGAACCAGGACAGCAGAGCTGCTATAGAGCCAGACAACTAGATCAGCAGAGCTGCTGTAGAGCCATAAAACCAGGTCAGCAGAGCCGTTGTAGAGCCATAGAACCAGGTCAGCAGAGCTGCTGTAGAGCCATAGAACCAGGTCAGCAGACATGCTCTAGAGCCAGAGAACCGGGTCAGCAGAGCCGCTCTAGAGCCTGAGAACCGGGTCAGCAGAGCCGCTCTAGAGCCAGAGAACCAGGTCATCAGAGCTGTTGTAGAGCCATAGAACCAGGTCAGCAGAGCTGCTGTAGAGCCATAGAACCAGGTCATCAGAGCCATTGTAGAGCCATAGAACCAGGTCAGCAGAGCCATTGTAGAGCCAGAGAACCATGTCAGCAGAGCTGTTGTAGAGCCAGAGAACCAGGTCAGCAGAGCTGCTGTAGAGCCAGAGAACCAGGTCAGCAGAGCTGCTGTAGAGCCAGAGAACCAGGTCAGCAGAGCCGCTCTAGAGCCAGAGAACCAGGTCAGCAGAGCCGCTCTAGAGCCAGAGAACCAGGTCAGCAGAGCCGCTCTAGAGCCAGAGAACCAGATCAACAGAGCTGCTGTAGAGCCAGAGAACCAGGTCAGCACAGCCACTCTAGAGCCAGAGAACCAGGTCAGCACAGCCACTCTAGAGCCAGAGAACTAGGTCAGCAGAGCCGTTGTAGAGCCAGAGAACCAGGTCAGCTGAGCCGCTCTAGAGCCAGAGAACCAGGCCAGCAGAGCCGCTGTAGAGCCAGAGAACCAGGTCAGCAGAGCTGCTGTAGAGCCATAGAACCGGGTGAGCAGAGCCGCTCTAGAGCCAGAGAACCGGGTCAGCAGAGCCGCTCTAGAGCCAGAGAACCGGGTCAGCAGAGCCGCTCTAGAGCCAGAGAACCAGGTCAGCTGAGCCGCTCTAGAGCCAGAGAACCAGGCCAGCAGAGCCGCTCTAGAGCCAGAGAACCAGGTCAGCAAGCTGCTGTAGAGCCTGAGAACTAGGTCAGCAGAGCCGTTGTAGAGCCAGAGAATCAGGTCAGCAGAGCTGCTGTAGAGCCCGAGGACCAGGTCAGCAGAGCTGCTGTAGAGCCAGAAAACCAGGTCAGCAGAGCCGCTCTAGAGCCTGAGAACCAGGTCAGCAGAGCTGCTGTAGAGCCAGACAACCAGGCCAGCAGAGCTGCTGTAGAGCCAGAGAATCAGGTCAGCAGAGCTGCTGTAGAGCCAGAGAATCAGGTCAGCAGAGCTGCTGTAGAGCCAGAGAACCAGGTCAGCAGAGCTGCTCTAGAGCCAGAGAACCAGGTCAGCAGAGCTGCTGTAGAGCCGGAGAACCAGGTCAGCAGAGCTGCACTAGAGCCAGAGAACCAGGTCAGCAGAGCTGCTGTAGAGCCAGAGAACCAGGTCAGTAGAGGTGCTGTAGAGCCGGAGAACCAGGTCAGCAGAGGTGCTGTAGAGCCAGAGAGCCAGGTCAGCAGAGGTGCTGTAGAGCCAGAGAACCAGGTCAGCAGAGCTGCTCTAGAGCCAGAGAACCAGGTCAGCAGAGCTGCTCTAGAGCCAGAGAACCAGGTCAGCAGAGCTGCTCTAGAGCCAGAGAACCAGGTCAGCAGAGCTGCTCTAGAGTCAGAGAACCAGGTCAGCAGAGCTGCTGTAGAGCCAGGGAACCAGGTCAGGAGAGCTGCTGTAGAGCCAGGGAACCAGGTCAGGAGAGCTGCTGTAGAGCCAGAGAACCAGGTCAGCAGAGCTGTTCTAGAGCCAGAGAACCAGGTCAGCAGAGCTGTTGTAGAGCCAGAGAACCAGGTCAGCAGAGCTGCTCTAGAACCAGAGAACCAGGTCAGCAGAGCGGCTGTAGAGCCTGAGAACCAGGTCAGCAGAGCCATTATAGAGCTAGAGAACCAGGTCAGCAGAGCCGCTCTAGAGCCAGAGAACCAGGTCAGCAGAGACGCTCTAGAGCCAGAAAACCAGGTTAGCTGAGCCGCTCTAGAGCCAGAGAACTAGGTCAGCAGAGCTGCTCTAGAGCCAGAGAACCAGGTCAGCAGAGCTGCTCTAGAGCCAGAGAACCAGGTCAGCAGAGCTGCTGTAGAGCCAGAGAACCAGGTCAGCAGAGCCGCTGTAGAGCCAGAGAACCAGGTCAGCACAGCTGTTCTAGAGCCAGAGAACCAGGTCAGCAGAGCTGCTCTAGAGCCAGAGAACCAGGTCAGCAGAGCTGCTGTACAGCCAGAGAACCAGGTCAGCAGAGCTGCACTAGAGCCAGAGAACCAGGTCAGCAGAGCTGCTGTAGAGCCAGAGAACCAGGTCAGCAGAGCTGTTCTGGAGCCAGAGAACCAGGTCAGCAGAGCTGTTGTAGAGCCAGAGAACAAGGTCAGCAGAGCTGCTCTAGAGCCAGAGAACCAGGTCAGCAGAGCGGCTGTAGAGCCTGAGAACCAGGTCAGCAGAGCCATTATAGAGCTAGAGAACCAGGTCAGCAGAGCCGCTCTAGAGCCAGAAAACCAGGTTAGCTGAGCCGCTCTAGAGCCAGAGAACCAGGCTAGCAGAGCTGCTCTAGAGCAAGAGAACTAAGTCAGCAGAGCTGCTCTAGAGCCAGAGAACCAGGTCAGCAGAGCTGCTCTAGAGCCAGAGAACCAGGTCAGCAGAGCTGCTGTAGAGCCAGAGAACCAGGTCAGCAGAGCCGCTGTAGAGCCAGAGAACCAGGTCAGCACAGCTGTTCTAGAGCCAGAGAACCAGGTCAGCAGAGCTGCTCTAGAGCCAGAGAACCAGGTCAGCAGAGCTGCTGTAGAGCCAGAGAACCAGGTCAGCAGAGCTGCACTAGAGCCAGAGAACCAGGTCAGCAGAGGTGCTGTAGAGCCAGAGAACCAGGTCAGCAGAGCTGCTCTAGAGCCATAGAACAAGGTAAGCAGAGCTGCTGTAGAGCCAGGGAACCAGGTCAGCAGAGCTGCAGTAGAGCCAGAGAACCAGGTCAGCAGAGCTGTTGTAGAGCCAGACAACCAGGCCAGCAGAGCTGCTGTAGAGCCAGAGAATCAGGTCAGCAGAGGTGCTGTAGAGCCAGAGAACCAGGTCAGCAGAGCCGTTGTAGAGCCAGAGAACCAGGTCAGCAGAGCTGCTCTAGAGCCAGAGAACCAGGTCAGCAGAGCTGCTCTAGAGCCAGAGAACCAGGTCAGCAGAGCTGCTCTAGAGCCAGAGAACCAGGTCAGCAGAGCTGCTCTAGAGCCAGAGAACCAGGTCAGCAGAGCTGCTGTAGAGCCAGAGAACCAGGTCAGCAGAGCTGCACTAGAGCCAGAGAACCAGGTCAGCAGAGCTGCTGTAGAGCCAGAAAACCAGGTCAGCAGAACCGCTGTAGAGCCAGAGAACCAGGTCAGCAGAGCTGTTCTAGAGCCAGAGAACCAGGTCAGCAGAGCTGCTCTAGAGCCAGAGAACCAGGTCAGCAGAGCTGCTGTAGAGCCAGAGAACCAGGTCAGCAGAGGTGCTGTAGAGCCAGAGAACCAGGTCAGCAGAGGTGCTGTAGAGCCAGAGAACCAGGTCAGCAGAGGTGCTGTATAGCCAGAGAACCAGGTCAGCAGAGGTGCTGTAGAGCCAGAGAACCAGGTCAGCAGAGCTGCTCTAGAGCCAGAGAACCAGGTCAGCAGAGCTGCTCTAGAGCCAGAGAACCAGGTCAGCAGAGCTGCTCTAGAGTCAGAGAACAAGGTCAGCAGAGCTGCTGTAGAGCCAGGGAACCAGGTCAGCAGAGCTGCTGTAGAGCCAGAGAACCAGGTCAGCAGAGCTGTTCTAGAGCCAGAGAACCAGGTCAGCAGAGCTGCTCTAGAGCCAGAGAACCAGGTCAGCAGAGCTGCTGTAGAGCCAGAGAACCAGGTCAGCAGAGCTGCACTAGAGCCAGAGAACCAGGTCAGCAGAGCTGCTCTAGAGCCAGAGAACCAGGTCAGCAGAGCTGCTCTAGAGCCATAGAACCAGGTCAGCAGAGCTGCTCTAGATTCAGAGAACAAGGTAAGCAGAGCTGCTGTAGAGCCAGGGAACCAGGTCAGCAGAGCTGCAGTAGAGCCAGAGAACCAGGTCAGCAGAGCTGTTCTAGAGCCAGAGAACCAGGTCAGCAGAGCTGCTCTAGAGCCAGAGAACCAGGTCAGCAGAGCTGCTGTAGAGCCAGAGAACCAGGTCAGCAGAGCTGCACTAGAGCCAGAGAACCAGGTCAGCAGAGCTGCTGTAGAGCCAGAAAACCAGGTCAGCAGAGCTGCTGTAGAGCCAGAAAACCAGGTCAGCAGAGCCTCTGTAGAGCCAGAGAACCAGGTCAGCAGAGCTGTTCTAGAGCCAGAGAACCAGGTCAGCAGAGCTGCTCTAGAGCCAGAGAACCAGGTCAGCAGAGCTGCTGTAGAGCCAGAGAACCAGGTCAGCAGAGCTGCACCAGAGCCAGAGAACCAGGTCAGCAGAGCTGCACCAGAGCCAGAGAACCAGGTCAGCAGAGCTGCTGTAGAGCCAGAGAACCAGGTCTGCAGAGCTGCTGTATAGCCAAAGAACCAGGTCAGCAGAGGTGCTGTAGAGCCAGAGAACCAGGTCAGCAGAGGTGCTGTAGAGCCAGAGAACCAGGTCAGCAGAGGTGCTGTAGAGCCAGAGAACCAGGTCAGCAGAGGTGCTGTAGAGCCAGAGAACCAGGTCAGCAGAGCTGCTCTAGAGCCAGAGAACCAGGTCAGCAGAGCTGCTCTAGAGCCAGAGAACCAGGTCAGCAGAGCTGCTCTAGAGTCAGAGAACAAGGTCAGCAGAGCTGCTGTAGAGCCAGGGAACCAGGTCAGCAGAGCTGCTGTAGAGCCAGAGAACCAGGTCAGCAGAGCTGTTCTAGAGCCAGAGAACCAGGTCAGCAGAGCTGCTCTAGAGCCAGAGAACCAGGTCAGCAGAGCTGCTGTAGAGCCAGAGAACCAGGTCAGCAGAGCTGCACTAGAGCCAGAGAACCAGGTCAGCAGAGCTGCTGTAGAGCCAGAGAACCAGGTCAGCAGAGCCGCTGTAGAGCCAGAGAATCAGGTCAGCAGAGGTGCTGTAGAGCCAGAGAACCAGGTCAGCAGAGCCGTTGTAGAGCCAGAGAACCAGGTCAGCAGAGCTGCTGTAGAGCCATAGAACCGGGTGAGCAGAGCTGCTCTAGAGCCAGAGAACCGGGTAAGCAGAGCCGCTCTAGAGCCAGAGAACCGGATCAGCAGAGCCGCTCTAGAGCCAGAGAACCAGGTCAGCTGAGCCGCTCTAGAGCCAGAGAACCAGGTCAGCAAGCTGCTGTAGAACCTGAGAACTAGGTCAGCAGAGCCGTTGTAGAGCCAGAGAATCAGGTCAGCAGAGCTGCTGTAGAGCCAGAGAACCAGGTCAGCAGAGCTGCTGTAGAGCCAGAAAACCAGGTCAGCAGAGCCGCTCTAGAGCCTGAGAACCAGGTCAGCAGAGCTGTTGTAGAGCCAGACAACCAGGCCAGCAGAGCTGCTGTAGAGCCAGAGAATCAGGTCAGCAGAGCTGCTGTAGAGCCAGAGAACCAGGTCAGCAGAGCTGCTGTAGAGCCAGAGAACCAGGTCAGCAGAGCTGCTCTAGAGCCAGAGAACCAGGTCAGCAGAGCGGCTGTAGAGCCTGAGAACCAGGTCAGCAGAGCTGTTGTAGAGCCAGAGAACCAGGTCAGCAGAGCTGTTGTAGAGCCAGAGAACCAGGTCAGCAGAGCTGCTCTAGAGCCAGAGAAACAGGTCAGCAGAGCGGATGTAGAGCCTGAGAACCAGGTCAGCAGAGACATTGTAGAGCTAGAGAACCAGGTCAGCAGAGCCGCTCTAGAGCCAGAGAACCAGGTCAGCAGAGCCGCTCTAGAGCCAGAAAACCAGGTTAGCTGAGCCGCTCTAGAGCCAGAGAACCAGGCCAGCAGAGCCGCTCTAGAGCCAGAGAACCAGGTCAGCAGAGCCGTTGTAGAGCCAGAGAACCAGGTCAGCAGAGCTGCTGTAAAGCCAGACAACCAGGTCAGCAGAGCCGCTCTAGAGCCAGAGAACTGGGTCAGCAGAGCCGTTGTAGAGCCAGAGAACCAGGTCAGCAGAGCTGCTCTAGAGCCAGAGAACCAGGTGAGCAGAGCTGCTGTAGAGCCAGAGAACCAGGTCAGCAGAGCTGCTCTAGAGCCAGAGAACCAGGTCAGCAGAGCTGCTCTAGAGTTAGAGAACAAGGTCAGCAGAGCTGCTGTAGAGCCAGGGAACCAGGTCAGCAGAGCTGCTGTAGAGCCAGAGAACCAGGTCAGCAGAGCTGTTCTAGAGCCAGAGAACCAGGTCAGCAGAGCTGCTCTAGAGCCAGAGAACCAGGTCAGCAGAGCTGCTGTAGATCCAGAGAACCAGGTCAGCAGAGCTGCACTAGAGCCAGAGAACCAGGTCAGCAGAGCTGCTGTAGAGCCAGAGAACCAGGTCAGCAGAGCTGCTGTAGAGCCAGAGAACCAGGTCAGCAGAGCCGCTGTAGAGTCAGAGAATCAGGTCAGCAGAGGTGCTGTAGAGCCAGAGAACCAGGTCAGCAGAGCCGTTGTAGAGCCAGAGAACCAGGTCAGCAGAGCTGTACTAGAGCCAGAGAACCAGGTCAGCAGAGCTGCTGTAGAGCCAGAGATCCAGGTCAGGAGAGCTGCTGTAGAGCCAGAGAACCAGGTCAGCAGAGCCGCTGTAGAGCCAGAGAATCAGGTCAGCAGAGGTGCTGTAGAGCCAGAGAACCAGGTCAGCAGAGCCGTTGTAGAGCCAGAGAACCAGGTCAGCAGAGCTCCTGTAGAGCCATAGAACCGGGTGAGCAGAGCTGCTCTAGAGCCAGAGAACCGGGTCAGCAGAGCCGCTCTAGAGCCAGAGAACCGGATCAGCAGAGCCGCTCTAGAGCCAGAGAACCAGGTCAGCTGACCCGCTCTAGAGCCAGAGAACCAGGTCAGCAAGCTGCTGTAGAGCCTGAGAACTAGGTCAGCAGAGCCGTTGTAGAGCCAGAGAACCAGGTCAGCAGAGCTGTTCTAGAGCCAGAGAACCAGGTCAGCAGAGCTGCTCTAGAGCCAGAGAACCAGGTCAGCAGAGCTGCTGTAGAGCCAGAGAACCAGGTCAGCAGAGCTGCACTAGAGCCAGAGAACCAGGTCAGCAGAGCTGCTGTAGAGCCAGAAAACCAGGTCAGCAGAGGTGCTGTAGAGCCGGAGAACCAGGTCAGCAGAGGTGCTGTAGAGCCAGAGAGCCAGGTCAGCAGAGGTGCTGTAGAGCCAGAGAACCAGGTCAGCAGAGCTGCTCTAGAGCCAGAGAACCAGGTCAGCAGAGCTGCTCTAGAGTCAGAGAACCAGGTCAGCAGAGCAGCTCTAGAGCCAGAGAACCAGGTCAGCAGAGCTGCTCTAGAGCCAGAGAACCAGGTCAGCAGAGCTGCTCTAGAGTCAGAGAACCAGGTCAGCAGAGCTGCTGTAGAGCCAGGGAACCAGGTCAGGAGAGCTGCTGTAGAGCCAGGGAACCAGGTCAGGAGAGCTGCTGTAGAGCCAGAGAACCAGGTCAGCAGAGCTGTTCTAGAGCCAGAGAACCAGGTCAGCAGAGCTGTTGTAGAGCCAGAGAACCAGGTCAGCAGAGCTGCTCTAGAACCAGAGAACCAGGTCAGCAGAGCGGCTGTAGAGCCTGAAAACCAGGTCAGCAGAGCCATTATAGAGCTAGAGAACCAGGTCAGCAGAGCCGCTCTAGAGCCAGAGAACCAGGTCAGCAGAGACGCTCTAGAGCCAGAAAACCAGGTTAGCTGAGCCGCTCTAGAGCCAGAGAACTAGGTCAGCAGAGCTGCTCTAGAGCCAGAGAACCAGGTCAGCAGAGCTGCTCTAGAGCCAGAGAACCAGGTCAGCAGAGCTGCTGTAGAGCCAGAGAACAAGGTCAGCAGAGCCGCTGTAGAGCCAGAGAACCAGGTCAGCACAGCTGTTCTAGAGCCAGAGAACCAGGTCAGCAGAGCTGCTCTAGAGCCAGAGAACCAGGTCAGCAGAGCTGCTGTACAGCCAGAGAACCAGGTCAGCAGAGCTGCACTAGAGCCAGAGAACCAGGTCAGCAGAGCTGCTGTAGAGCCAGAGAACCAGGTCAGCAGAGCTGTTCTGGAGCCAGAGAACCAGGTCAGCAGAGCTGTTGTAGAGCCAGAGAACCAGGTCAGCAGAGCTGCTCTAGAGCCAGAGAACCAGGTCAGCAGAGCGGCTGTAGAGCCTGAGAACCAGGTCAGCAGAGCCATTATAGAGCTAGAGAACCAGGTCAGCAGAGCCGCTCTAGAGCCAGAGAACCAGGTCAGCAGAGACGCTCTAGAGCCAGAAAACCAGGTTAGCTGAGCCGCTCTAGAGCCAGAGAACCAGGCCAGCAGAGCTGCTCTAGAGCCAGAGAACTAGGTCAGCAGAGCTGCTCTAGAGCCAGAGAACCAGGTCAGCAGAGCTGCTCTAGAGCCAGAGAACCAGGTCAGCAGAGCTGCTGTAGAGCCAGAGAACCAGGTCAGCAGAGCCGCTGTAGAGCCAGAGAACCAGGTCAGCACAGCTGTTCTAGAGCCAGAGAACCAGGTCAGCAGAGCTGCTCTAGAGCCAGAGAACCAGGTCAGCAGAGCTGCTGTAGAGCCAGAGAACCAGGTCAGCAGAGCTGCACTAGAGCCAGAGAACCAGGTCAGCAGAGGTGCTGTAGAGCCAGAGAACCAGGTCAGCAGAGCTGCTCTAGAGCCATAGAACCAGGTCAGCAGAGCTGCTCTAGAGCCAGAGAACAAGGTAAGCAGAGCTGCTGTAGAGCCAGGGAACCAGGTCAGCAGAGCTGCAGTAGAGCCAGAGAACCAGGTCAGCAGAGCTGTTGTAGAGCCAGACAACCAGGCCAGCAGAGCTGCTGTAGAGCCAGAGAATCAGGTCAGCAGAGGTGATGTAGAGCCAGAGAACCAGGTCAGCAGAGCCGTTGTAGAGCCAGAGAACCAGGTCAGCAGAGCTGCTCTAGAGCCAGAGAACCAGGTCAGCAGAGCTGCTCTAGAGCCAGAGAACCAGGTCAGCAGAGCTGCTGTAGAGCCAGAGAACCAGGTCAGCAGAGCTGCACTAGAGCCAGAGAACCAGGTCAGCAAAGCTGCTGTAGAGCCAGAAAACCAGGTCAGCAGAGCCGCTGTAGAGCCAGAGAACCAGGTCAGCAGAGCTGTTCTAGAGCCAGAGAACCAGGTCAGCAGACCTGCTCTAGAGCCAGAGAACCAGGTCAGCAGAGCTGCTGTAGAGCCAGAGAACAAGGTCAGCAGAGGTGCTGTAGAGCCAGAGAACCAGGTCAGCAGAGGTGCTGTAGAGCCAGAGAACCAGGTCAGCAGAGGTGCTGTAGAGCCAGAGAACCAGGTCAGCAGAGGTGCTGTATAGCCAGAGAACCAGGTCAGCAGAGGTGCTGTAGAGCCAGAGAACCAGGTCAGCAGAGCTGCTCTATAGCCAGAGAACCAGGTCAGCAGAGCTGCTCTAGAGCCAGAGAACCAGGTCAGCAGAGGTGCTCTAGAGCCATAGAACCAGGTCAGCAGAGCTGCTCTAGATTCAGAGAACAAGGTAAGCAGAGCTGCTGTAGAGCCAGGGAACCAGGTCAGCAGAGCTGCAGTAGAGCCAGAGAACCAGGTCAGCAGAGCTGTTCTAGAGCCAGAGAACCAGGTCAGCAGAGCTGCTCTAGAGCCAGAGAACCAGGTCAGCAGAGCTGCTGTAGAGCCAGAGAACCAGGTCAGCAGAGCTGCACTAGAGCCAGAGAACCAGGTCAGCAGAGCTGCTGTAGAGCCAGAAAACCAGGTCAGCAGAGCCGCTGTAGAGCCAGAAAACCAGGTCAGCAGAGCCGCTGTAGAGCCAGAGAACCAGGTCAGCAGAGCTGTTCTAGAGCCAGAGAACCAGGTCAGCAGAGCTGCTCTAGAGCCAGAGAACCAGGTCAGCAGAGCTGCTGTAGAGCCAGAGAACCAGGTCAGCAGAGCTGCACCAGAGCCAGAGAACCAGGTCAGCAGAGCTGCACCAGAGCCAGAGAACCAGGTCAGCAGAGCTGCTGTAGAGCCAGAGAACCAGGTCTGCAGAGCTGCTGTATAGCCAAAGAACCAGGTCAGCAGAGGTGCTGTAGAGCCAGAGAACCAGGTCAGCAGAGGTGCTGTAGAGCCAGAGAACCAGGTCAGCAGAGGTGCTGTAGAGCCAGAGAACCAGGTCAGCAGAGGTGCTGTAGAGCCAGAGAACCAGGTCAGCAGAGGTGCTGTAGAGCCAGAGAACCAGGTCAGCAGAGCTGCTCTAGAGCCAGAGAACCAGGTCAGCAGAGCTGCTCTAGAGCCAGAGAACCAGGTCAGCAGAGCTGCTCTAGAGTCAGAGAACAAGGTCAGCAGAGCTGCTGTAGAGCCAGGGAACCAGGTCAGCAGAGCTGCTGTAGAGCTAGAGAACCAGGTCAGCAGAGCTGTTCTAGAGCCAGAGAACCAGGTCAGCAGAGCTGCTCTAGAGCCAGAGAACCAGGTCAGCAGAGCTGCTGTAGAGCCAGAGAACCAGGTCAGCAGAGCTGCACTAGAGCCAGAGAACCAGGTCAGCAGAGCTGCTGTAGAGCCAGAGAACCAGGTCAGCAGAGCCGCTGTAGAGCCAGAGAATCAGGTCAGCAGAGGTGCTGTAGAGCCAGAGAACCAGGTCAGCAGAGCCGTTGTAGAGCCAGAGAACCAGGTCAGCAGAGCTGCTGTAGAGCCATAGAACCGGGTGAGCAGAGCTGCTCTAGAGCCAGAGAACCGGGTAAGCAGAGCCGCTCTAGAGCTAGAGAACCGGATCAGCAGAGCCGCTCTAGAGCCAGAGAACCAGGTCAGCTGAGCCGCTCTAGAGCCAGAGAACCAGGTCAGCAAGCTGCTGTAGAGCCTGAGAACTAGGTCAGCAGAGCCGTTGTAGAGCCAGAGAATCAGGTCAGCAGAGCTGCTGTAGAGCCAGAGAACCAGGTCAGCAGAGCTGCTGTAGAGCCAGAAAACCAGGTCAGCAGAGCCGCTCTAGAGCCTGAGAACCAGGTCAGCAGAGCTGTTGTAGAGCCAGACAACCAGGCCAGCAGAGCTGCTGTAGAGCCAGAGAATCAGGTCAGCAGAGCTGCTGTGAGAGCCAGAGAACCAGGTCAGCAGAGCTGCTGTAGAGCCAGAGAACCAGGTCAGCAGAGCTGCTCTAGAGCCAGAGAACCAGGTCAGCAGAGCGGCTGTAGAGCCTGAGAACCAGGTCAGCAGAGCTGTTGTAGAGCCAGAGAACCAGGTCAGCAGAGCTGTTGTAGAGCCAGAGAACCAGGTCAGCAGAGCTGCTCTAGAGCCAGAGAACCAGGTCAGCAGAGCGGATGTAGAGCCTGAGAACCAGGTCAGCAGAGACATTGTAGAGCTAGAGAACCAGGTCAGCAGAGCCGCTCTAGAGGCAGAGAACCAGGTCAGCAGAGCCGCTCTAGAGCCAGAAAACCAGGTTAGCTGAGCCGCTCTAGAGCCAGAGAACCAGGCCAGCAGAGCCGCTCTAGAGCCAGAGAACCAGGTCAGCAGAGCCGTTGTAGAGCCAGAGAACCAGGTCAGCAGAGCTGCTGTAAAGCCAGACAACCAGGTCAGCAGAGCCGCTCTAGAGCCAGAGAACTGGGTCAGCAGAGCCGTTGTAGAGCCAGAGAACCAGGTCAGCAGAGCTGCTCTAGAGCCAGAGAACCAGGTGAGCAGAGCTGCTGTAGAGCCAGAGAACCAGGTCAGCAGAGCTGCTCTAGAGCCAGAGAACCAGGTCAGCAGAGCTGCTCTAGAGTTAGAGAACAAGGTCAGCAGAGCTGCTGTAGAGCCAGGGAACCAGGTCAGCAGAGCTGCTGTAGAGCCAGAGAACCAGGTCAGCAGAGCTGTTCTAGAGCCAGAGAACCAGGTCAGCAGAGCCGCTTTAGAGCCAGAGAACCAGGTCAGCAGAGCTGCTCTAGAGCCAGAGAACCAGGACAGCAGAGCTGCTATAGAGCCAGACAACTAGATCAGCAGAGCTGCTGTAGAGCCATAAAACCAGGTCAGCAGAGCCGTTGTAGAGCCATAGAACCAGGTCAGCAGAGCTGCTGTAGAGCCATAGAACCAGGTCAGCAGACATGCTCTAGAGCCAGAGAACCGGGTCAGCAGAGCCGCTCTAGAGCCTGAGAACCGGGTCAGCAGAGCCGCTCTAGAGCCAGAGAACCAGGTCATCAGAGCTGTTGTAGAGCCATAGAACCAGGTCAGCAGAGCTGCTGTAGAGCCATAGAACCAGGTCATCAGAGCCATTGTAGAGCCATAGAACCAGGTCAGCAGAGCCATTGTAGAGCCAGAGAACCATGTCAGCAGAGCTGTTGTAGAGCCAGAGAACCAGGTCAGCAGAGCTGCTGTAGAGCCAGAGAACCAGGTCAGCAGAGCTGCTGTAGAGCCAGAGAACCAGGTCAGCAGAGCCGCTCTAGAGCCAGAGAACCAGGTCAGCAGAGCCGCTCTAGAGCCAGAGAACCAGGTCAGCAGAGCCGCTCTAGAGCCAGAGAACCAGATCAACAGAGCTGCTGTAGAGCCAGAGAACCAGGTCAGCACAGCCACTCTAGAGCCAGAGAACCAGGTCAGCACAGCCACTCTAGAGCCAGAGAACTAGGTCAGCAGAGCCGTTGTAGAGCCAGAGAACCAGGTCAGCTGAGCCGCTCTAGAGCCAGAGAACCAGGCCAGCAGAGCCGCTGTAGAGCCAGAGAACCAGGTCAGCAGAGCTGCTGTAGAGCCATAGAACCGGGTGAGCAGAGCCGCTCTAGAGCCAGAGAACCGGGTCAGCAGAGCCGCTCTAGAGCCAGAGAACCGGGTCAGCAGAGCCGCTCTAGAGCCAGAGAACCAGGTCAGCTGAGCCGCTCTAGAGCCAGAGAACCAGGCCAGCAGAGCCGCTCTAGAGCCAGAGAACCAGGTCAGCAAGCTGCTGTAGAGCCTGAGAACTAGGTCAGCAGAGCCGTTGTAGAGCCAGAGAATCAGGTCAGCAGAGCTGCTGTAGAGCCCGAGGACCAGGTCAGCAGAGCTGCTGTAGAGCCAGAAAACCAGGTCAGCAGAGCCGCTCTAGAGCCTGAGAACCAGGTCAGCAGAGCTGCTGTAGAGCCAGACAACCAGGCCAGCAGAGCTGCTGTAGAGCCAGAGAATCAGGTCAGCAGAGCTGCTGTAGAGCCAGAGAATCAGGTCAGCAGAGCTGCTGTAGAGCCAGAGAACCAGGTCAGCAGAGCTGCTCTAGAGCCAGAGAACCAGGTCAGCAGAGCTGCTGTAGAGCCGGAGAACCAGGTCAGCAGAGCTGCACTAGAGCCAGAGAACCAGGTCAGCAGAGCTGCTGTAGAGCCAGAGAACCAGGTCAGCAGAGGTGCTGTAGAGCCGGAGAACCAGGTCAGCAGAGGTGCTGTAGAGCCAGAGAGCCAGGTCAGCAGAGGTGCTGTAGAGCCAGAGAACCAGGTCAGCAGAGCTGCTCTAGAGCCAGAGAACCAGGTCAGCAGAGCTGCTCTAGAGCCAGAGAACCAGGTCAGCAGAGCTGCTCTAGAGCCAGAGAACCAGGTCAGCAGAGCTGCTCTAGAGTCAGAGAACCAGGTCAGCAGAGCTGCTGTAGAGCCAGGGAACCAGGTCAGGAGAGCTGCTGTAGAGCCAGGGAACCAGGTCAGGAGAGCTGCTGTAGAGCCAGAGAACCAGGTCAGCAGAGCTGTTCTAGAGCCAGAGAACCAGGTCAGCAGAGCTGTTGTAGAGCCAGAGAACCAGGTCAGCAGAGCTGCTCTAGAACCAGAGAACCAGGTCAGCAGAGCGGCTGTAGAGCCTGAGAACCAGGTCAGCAGAGCCATTATAGAGCTAGAGAACCAGGTCAGCAGAGCCGCTCTAGAGCCAGAGAACCAGGTCAGCAGAGACGCTCTAGAGCCAGAAAACCAGGTTAGCTGAGCCGCTCTAGAGCCAGAGAACTAGGTCAGCAGAGCTGCTCTAGAGCCAGAGAACCAGGTCAGCAGAGCTGCTCTAGAGCCAGAGAACCAGGTCAGCAGAGCTGCTGTAGAGCCAGAGAACCAGGTCAGCAGAGCCGCTGTAGAGCCAGAGAACCAGGTCAGCACAGCTGTTCTAGAGCCAGAGAACCAGGTCAGCAGAGCTGCTCTAGAGCCAGAGAACCAGGTCAGCAGAGCTGCTGTACAGCCAGAGAACCAGGTCAGCAGAGCTGCACTAGAGCCAGAGAACCAGGTCAGCAGAGCTGCTGTAGAGCCAGAGAACCAGGTCAGCAGAGCTGTTCTGGAGCCAGAGAACCAGGTCAGCAGAGCTGTTGTAGAGCCAGAGAACAAGGTCAGCAGAGCTGCTCTAGAGCCAGAGAACCAGGTCAGCAGAGCGGCTGTAGAGCCTGAGAACCAGGTCAGCAGAGCCATTATAGAGCTAGAGAACCAGGTCAGCAGAGCCGCTCTAGAGCCAGAAAACCAGGTTAGCTGAGCCGCTCTAGAGCCAGAGAACCAGGCTAGCAGAGCTGCTCTAGAGCAAGAGAACTAAGTCAGCAGAGCTGCTCTAGAGCCAGAGAACCAGGTCAGCAGAGCTGCTCTAGAGCCAGAGAACCAGGTCAGCAGAGCTGCTGTAGAGCCAGAGAACCAGGTCAGCAGAGCCGCTGTAGAGCCAGAGAACCAGGTCAGCACAGCTGTTCTAGAGCCAGAGAACCAGGTCAGCAGAGCTGCTCTAGAGCCAGAGAACCAGGTCAGCAGAGCTGCTGTAGAGCCAGAGAACCAGGTCAGCAGAGCTGCACTAGAGCCAGAGAACCAGGTCAGCAGAGGTGCTGTAGAGCCAGAGAACCAGGTCAGCAGAGCTGCTCTAGAGCCATAGAACAAGGTAAGCAGAGCTGCTGTAGAGCCAGGGAACCAGGTCAGCAGAGCTGCAGTAGAGCCAGAGAACCAGGTCAGCAGAGCTGTTGTAGAGCCAGACAACCAGGCCAGCAGAGCTGCTGTAGAGCCAGAGAATCAGGTCAGCAGAGGTGCTGTAGAGCCAGAGAACCAGGTCAGCAGAGCCGTTGTAGAGCCAGAGAACCAGGTCAGCAGAGCTGCTCTAGAGCCAGAGAACCAGGTCAGCAGAGCTGCTCTAGAGCCAGAGAACCAGGTCAGCAGAGCTGCTCTAGAGCCAGAGAACCAGGTCAGCAGAGCTGCTCTAGAGCCAGAGAACCAGGTCAGCAGAGCTGCTGTAGAGCCAGAGAACCAGGTCAGCAGAGCTGCACTAGAGCCAGAGAACCAGGTCAGCAGAGCTGCTGTAGAGCCAGAAAACCAGGTCAGCAGAACCGCTGTAGAGCCAGAGAACCAGGTCAGCAGAGCTGTTCTAGAGCCAGAGAACCAGGTCAGCAGAGCTGCTCTAGAGCCAGAGAACCAGGTCAGCAGAGCTGCTGTAGAGCCAGAGAACCAGGTCAGCAGAGGTGCTGTAGAGCCAGAGAACCAGGTCAGCAGAGGTGCTGTAGAGCCAGAGAACCAGGTCAGCAGAGGTGCTGTATAGCCAGAGAACCAGGTCAGCAGAGGTGCTGTAGAGCCAGAGAACCAGGTCAGCAGAGCTGCTCTAGAGCCAGAGAACCAGGTCAGCAGAGCTGCTCTAGAGCCAGAGAACCAGGTCAGCAGAGCTGCTCTAGAGTCAGAGAACAAGGTCAGCAGAGCTGCTGTAGAGCCAGGGAACCAGGTCAGCAGAGCTGCTGTAGAGCCAGAGAACCAGGTCAGCAGAGCTGTTCTAGAGCCAGAGAACCAGGTCAGCAGAGCTGCTCTAGAGCCAGAGAACCAGGTCAGCAGAGCTGCTGTAGAGCCAGAGAACCAGGTCAGCAGAGCTGCACTAGAGCCAGAGAACCAGGTCAGCAGAGCTGCTCTAGAGCCAGAGAACCAGGTCAGCAGAGCTGCTCTAGAGCCATAGAACCAGGTCAGCAGAGCTGCTCTAGATTCAGAGAACAAGGTAAGCAGAGCTGCTGTAGAGCCAGGGAACCAGGTCAGCAGAGCTGCAGTAGAGCCAGAGAACCAGGTCAGCAGAGCTGTTCTAGAGCCAGAGAACCAGGTCAGCAGAGCTGCTCTAGAGCCAGAGAACCAGGTCAGCAGAGCTGCTGTAGAGCCAGAGAACCAGGTCAGCAGAGCTGCACTAGAGCCAGAGAACCAGGTCAGCAGAGCTGCTGTAGAGCCAGAAAACCAGGTCAGCAGAGCTGCTGTAGAGCCAGAAAACCAGGTCAGCAGAGCCTCTGTAGAGCCAGAGAACCAGGTCAGCAGAGCTGTTCTAGAGCCAGAGAACCAGGTCAGCAGAGCTGCTCTAGAGCCAGAGAACCAGGTCAGCAGAGCTGCTGTAGAGCCAGAGAACCAGGTCAGCAGAGCTGCACCAGAGCCAGAGAACCAGGTCAGCAGAGCTGCACCAGAGCCAGAGAACCAGGTCAGCAGAGCTGCTGTAGAGCCAGAGAACCAGGTCTGCAGAGCTGCTGTATAGCCAAAGAACCAGGTCAGCAGAGGTGCTGTAGAGCCAGAGAACCAGGTCAGCAGAGGTGCTGTAGAGCCAGAGAACCAGGTCAGCAGAGGTGCTGTAGAGCCAGAGAACCAGGTCAGCAGAGGTGCTGTAGAGCCAGAGAACCAGGTCAGCAGAGCTGCTCTAGAGCCAGAGAACCAGGTCAGCAGAGCTGCTCTAGAGCCAGAGAACCAGGTCAGCAGAGCTGCTCTAGAGTCAGAGAACAAGGTCAGCAGAGCTGCTGTAGAGCCAGGGAACCAGGTCAGCAGAGCTGCTGTAGAGCCAGAGAACCAGGTCAGCAGAGCTGTTCTAGAGCCAGAGAACCAGGTCAGCAGAGCTGCTCTAGAGCCAGAGAACCAGGTCAGCAGAGCTGCTGTAGAGCCAGAGAACCAGGTCAGCAGAGCTGCACTAGAGCCAGAGAACCAGGTCAGCAGAGCTGCTGTAGAGCCAGAGAACCAGGTCAGCAGAGCCGCTGTAGAGCCAGAGAATCAGGTCAGCAGAGGTGCTGTAGAGCCAGAGAACCAGGTCAGCAGAGCCGTTGTAGAGCCAGAGAACCAGGTCAGCAGAGCTGCTGTAGAGCCATAGAACCGGGTGAGCAGAGCTGCTCTAGAGCCAGAGAACCGGGTAAGCAGAGCCGCTCTAGAGCCAGAGAACCGGATCAGCAGAGCCGCTCTAGAGCCAGAGAACCAGGTCAGCTGAGCCGCTCTAGAGCCAGAGAACCAGGTCAGCAAGCTGCTGTAGAACCTGAGAACTAGGTCAGCAGAGCCGTTGTAGAGCCAGAGAATCAGGTCAGCAGAGCTGCTGTAGAGCCAGAGAACCAGGTCAGCAGAGCTGCTGTAGAGCCAGAAAACCAGGTCAGCAGAGCCGCTCTAGAGCCTGAGAACCAGGTCAGCAGAGCTGTTGTAGAGCCAGACAACCAGGCCAGCAGAGCTGCTGTAGAGCCAGAGAATCAGGTCAGCAGAGCTGCTGTAGAGCCAGAGAACCAGGTCAGCAGAGCTGCTGTAGAGCCAGAGAACCAGGTCAGCAGAGCTGCTCTAGAGCCAGAGAACCAGGTCAGCAGAGCGGCTGTAGAGCCTGAGAACCAGGTCAGCAGAGCTGTTGTAGAGCCAGAGAACCAGGTCAGCAGAGCTGTTGTAGAGCCAGAGAACCAGGTCAGCAGAGCTGCTCTAGAGCCAGAGAAACAGGTCAGCAGAGCGGATGTAGAGCCTGAGAACCAGGTCAGCAGAGACATTGTAGAGCTAGAGAACCAGGTCAGCAGAGCCGCTCTAGAGCCAGAGAACCAGGTCAGCAGAGCCGCTCTAGAGCCAGAAAACCAGGTTAGCTGAGCCGCTCTAGAGCCAGAGAACCAGGCCAGCAGAGCCGCTCTAGAGCCAGAGAACCAGGTCAGCAGAGCCGTTGTAGAGCCAGAGAACCAGGTCAGCAGAGCTGCTGTAAAGCCAGACAACCAGGTCAGCAGAGCCGCTCTAGAGCCAGAGAACTGGGTCAGCAGAGCCGTTGTAGAGCCAGAGAACCAGGTCAGCAGAGCTGCTCTAGAGCCAGAGAACCAGGTGAGCAGAGCTGCTGTAGAGCCAGAGAACCAGGTCAGCAGAGCTGCTCTAGAGCCAGAGAACCAGGTCAGCAGAGCTGCTCTAGAGTTAGAGAACAAGGTCAGCAGAGCTGCTGTAGAGCCAGGGAACCAGGTCAGCAGAGCTGCTGTAGAGCCAGAGAACCAGGTCAGCAGAGCTGTTCTAGAGCCAGAGAACCAGGTCAGCAGAGCTGCTCTAGAGCCAGAGAACCAGGTCAGCAGAGCTGCTGTAGATCCAGAGAACCAGGTCAGCAGAGCTGCACTAGAGCCAGAGAACCAGGTCAGCAGAGCTGCTGTAGAGCCAGAGAACCAGGTCAGCAGAGCTGCTGTAGAGCCAGAGAACCAGGTCAGCAGAGCCGCTGTAGAGTCAGAGAATCAGGTCAGCAGAGGTGCTGTAGAGCCAGAGAACCAGGTCAGCAGAGCCGTTGTAGAGCCAGAGAACCAGGTCAGCAGAGCTGTACTAGAGCCAGAGAACCAGGTCAGCAGAGCTGCTGTAGAGCCAGAGATCCAGGTCAGGAGAGCTGCTGTAGAGCCAGAGAACCAGGTCAGCAGAGCCGCTGTAGAGCCAGAGAATCAGGTCAGCAGAGGTGCTGTAGAGCCAGAGAACCAGGTCAGCAGAGCCGTTGTAGAGCCAGAGAACCAGGTCAGCAGAGCTCCTGTAGAGCCATAGAACCGGGTGAGCAGAGCTGCTCTAGAGCCAGAGAACCGGGTCAGCAGAGCCGCTCTAGAGCCAGAGAACCGGATCAGCAGAGCCGCTCTAGAGCCAGAGAACCAGGTCAGCTGACCCGCTCTAGAGCCAGAGAACCAGGTCAGCAAGCTGCTGTAGAGCCTGAGAACTAGGTCAGCAGAGCCGTTGTAGAGCCAGAGAACCAGGTCAGCAGAGCTGTTCTAGAGCCAGAGAACCAGGTCAGCAGAGCTGCTCTAGAGCCAGAGAACCAGGTCAGCAGAGCTGCTGTAGAGCCAGAGAACCAGGTCAGCAGAGCTGCACTAGAGCCAGAGAACCAGGTCAGCAGAGCTGCTGTAGAGCCAGAAAACCAGGTCAGCAGAGGTGCTGTAGAGCCGGAGAACCAGGTCAGCAGAGGTGCTGTAGAGCCAGAGAGCCAGGTCAGCAGAGGTGCTGTAGAGCCAGAGAACCAGGTCAGCAGAGCTGCTCTAGAGCCAGAGAACCAGGTCAGCAGAGCTGCTCTAGAGTCAGAGAACCAGGTCAGCAGAGCAGCTCTAGAGCCAGAGAACCAGGTCAGCAGAGCTGCTCTAGAGCCAGAGAACCAGGTCAGCAGAGCTGCTCTAGAGTCAGAGAACCAGGTCAGCAGAGCTGCTGTAGAGCCAGGGAACCAGGTCAGGAGAGCTGCTGTAGAGCCAGGGAACCAGGTCAGGAGAGCTGCTGTAGAGCCAGAGAACCAGGTCAGCAGAGCTGTTCTAGAGCCAGAGAACCAGGTCAGCAGAGCTGTTGTAGAGCCAGAGAACCAGGTCAGCAGAGCTGCTCTAGAACCAGAGAACCAGGTCAGCAGAGCGGCTGTAGAGCCTGAAAACCAGGTCAGCAGAGCCATTATAGAGCTAGAGAACCAGGTCAGCAGAGCCGCTCTAGAGCCAGAGAACCAGGTCAGCAGAGACGCTCTAGAGCCAGAAAACCAGGTTAGCTGAGCCGCTCTAGAGCCAGAGAACTAGGTCAGCAGAGCTGCTCTAGAGCCAGAGAACCAGGTCAGCAGAGCTGCTCTAGAGCCAGAGAACCAGGTCAGCAGAGCTGCTGTAGAGCCAGAGAACAAGGTCAGCAGAGCCGCTGTAGAGCCAGAGAACCAGGTCAGCACAGCTGTTCTAGAGCCAGAGAACCAGGTCAGCAGAGCTGCTCTAGAGCCAGAGAACCAGGTCAGCAGAGCTGCTGTACAGCCAGAGAACCAGGTCAGCAGAGCTGCACTAGAGCCAGAGAACCAGGTCAGCAGAGCTGCTGTAGAGCCAGAGAACCAGGTCAGCAGAGCTGTTCTGGAGCCAGAGAACCAGGTCAGCAGAGCTGTTGTAGAGCCAGAGAACCAGGTCAGCAGAGCTGCTCTAGAGCCAGAGAACCAGGTCAGCAGAGCGGCTGTAGAGCCTGAGAACCAGGTCAGCAGAGCCATTATAGAGCTAGAGAACCAGGTCAGCAGAGCCGCTCTAGAGCCAGAGAACCAGGTCAGCAGAGACGCTCTAGAGCCAGAAAACCAGGTTAGCTGAGCCGCTCTAGAGCCAGAGAACCAGGCCAGCAGAGCTGCTCTAGAGCCAGAGAACTAGGTCAGCAGAGCTGCTCTAGAGCCAGAGAACCAGGTCAGCAGAGCTGCTCTAGAGCCAGAGAACCAGGTCAGCAGAGCTGCTGTAGAGCCAGAGAACCAGGTCAGCAGAGCCGCTGTAGAGCCAGAGAACCAGGTCAGCACAGCTGTTCTAGAGCCAGAGAACCAGGTCAGCAGAGCTGCTCTAGAGCCAGAGAACCAGGTCAGCAGAGCTGCTGTAGAGCCAGAGAACCAGGTCAGCAGAGCTGCACTAGAGCCAGAGAACCAGGTCAGCAGAGGTGCTGTAGAGCCAGAGAACCAGGTCAGCAGAGCTGCTCTAGAGCCATAGAACCAGGTCAGCAGAGCTGCTCTAGAGCCAGAGAACAAGGTAAGCAGAGCTGCTGTAGAGCCAGGGAACCAGGTCAGCAGAGCTGCAGTAGAGCCAGAGAACCAGGTCAGCAGAGCTGTTGTAGAGCCAGACAACCAGGCCAGCAGAGCTGCTGTAGAGCCAGAGAATCAGGTCAGCAGAGGTGATGTAGAGCCAGAGAACCAGGTCAGCAGAGCCGTTGTAGAGCCAGAGAACCAGGTCAGCAGAGCTGCTCTAGAGCCAGAGAACCAGGTCAGCAGAGCTGCTCTAGAGCCAGAGAACCAGGTCAGCAGAGCTGCTGTAGAGCCAGAGAACCAGGTCAGCAGAGCTGCACTAGAGCCAGAGAACCAGGTCAGCAAAGCTGCTGTAGAGCCAGAAAACCAGGTCAGCAGAGCCGCTGTAGAGCCAGAGAACCAGGTCAGCAGAGCTGTTCTAGAGCCAGAGAACCAGGTCAGCAGACCTGCTCTAGAGCCAGAGAACCAGGTCAGCAGAGCTGCTGTAGAGCCAGAGAACAAGGTCAGCAGAGGTGCTGTAGAGCCAGAGAACCAGGTCAGCAGAGGTGCTGTAGAGCCAGAGAACCAGGTCAGCAGAGGTGCTGTAGAGCCAGAGAACCAGGTCAGCAGAGGTGCTGTATAGCCAGAGAACCAGGTCAGCAGAGGTGCTGTAGAGCCAGAGAACCAGGTCAGCAGAGCTGCTCTATAGCCAGAGAACCAGGTCAGCAGAGCTGCTCTAGAGCCAGAGAACCAGGTCAGCAGAGCTGCTCTAGAGCCATAGAACCAGGTCAGCAGAGCTGCTCTAGATTCAGAGAACAAGGTAAGCAGAGCTGCTGTAGAGCCAGGGAACCAGGTCAGCAGAGCTGCAGTAGAGCCAGAGAACCAGGTCAGCAGAGCTGTTCTAGAGCCAGAGAACCAGGTCAGCAGAGCTGCTCTAGAGCCAGAGAACCAGGTCAGCAGAGCTGCTGTAGAGCCAGAGAACCAGGTCAGCAGAGCTGCACTAGAGCCAGAGAACCAGGTCAGCAGAGCTGCTGTAGAGCCAGAAAACCAGGTCAGCAGAGCCGCTGTAGAGCCAGAAAACCAGGTCAGCAGAGCCGCTGTAGAGCCAGAGAACCAGGTCAGCAGAGCTGTTCTAGAGCCAGAGAACCAGGTCAGCAGAGCTGCTCTAGAGCCAGAGAACCAGGTCAGCAGAGCTGCTGTAGAGCCAGAGAACCAGGTCAGCAGAGCTGCACCAGAGCCAGAGAACCAGGTCAGCAGAGCTGCACCAGAGCCAGAGAACCAGGTCAGCAGAGCTGCTGTAGAGCCAGAGAACCAGGTCTGCAGAGCTGCTGTATAGCCAAAGAACCAGGTCAGCAGAGGTGCTGTAGAGCCAGAGAACCAGGTCAGCAGAGGTGCTGTAGAGCCAGAGAACCAGGTCAGCAGAGGTGCTGTAGAGCCAGAGAACCAGGTCAGCAGAGGTGCTGTAGAGCCAGAGAACCAGGTCAGCAGAGGTGCTGTAGAGCCAGAGAACCAGGTCAGCAGAGCTGCTCTAGAGCCAGAGAACCAGGTCAGCAGAGCTGCTCTAGAGCCAGAGAACCAGGTCAGCAGAGCTGCTCTAGAGTCAGAGAACAAGGTCAGCAGAGCTGCTGTAGAGCCAGGGAACCAGGTCAGCAGAGCTGCTGTAGAGCTAGAGAACCAGGTCAGCAGAGCTGTTCTAGAGCCAGAGAACCAGGTCAGCAGAGCTGCTCTAGAGCCAGAGAACCAGGTCAGCAGAGCTGCTGTAGAGCCAGAGAACCAGGTCAGCAGAGCTGCACTAGAGCCAGAGAACCAGGTCAGCAGAGCTGCTGTAGAGCCAGAGAACCAGGTCAGCAGAGCCGCTGTAGAGCCAGAGAATCAGGTCAGCAGAGGTGCTGTAGAGCCAGAGAACCAGGTCAGCAGAGCCGTTGTAGAGCCAGAGAACCAGGTCAGCAGAGCTGCTGTAGAGCCATAGAACCGGGTGAGCAGAGCTGCTCTAGAGCCAGAGAACCGGGTAAGCAGAGCCGCTCTAGAGCTAGAGAACCGGATCAGCAGAGCCGCTCTAGAGCCAGAGAACCAGGTCAGCTGAGCCGCTCTAGAGCCAGAGAACCAGGTCAGCAAGCTGCTGTAGAGCCTGAGAACTAGGTCAGCAGAGCCGTTGTAGAGCCAGAGAATCAGGTCAGCAGAGCTGCTGTAGAGCCAGAGAACCAGGTCAGCAGAGCTGCTGTAGAGCCAGAAAACCAGGTCAGCAGAGCCGCTCTAGAGCCTGAGAACCAGGTCAGCAGAGCTGTTGTAGAGCCAGACAACCAGGCCAGCAGAGCTGCTGTAGAGCCAGAGAATCAGGTCAGCAGAGCTGCTGTAGAGCCAGAGAACCAGGTCAGCAGAGCTGCTGTAGAGCCAGAGAACCAGGTCAGCAGAGCTGCTCTAGAGCCAGAGAACCAGGTCAGCAGAGCGGCTGTAGAGCCTGAGAACCAGGTCAGCAGAGCTGTTGTAGAGCCAGAGAACCAGGTCAGCAGAGCTGTTGTAGAGCCAGAGAACCAGGTCAGCAGAGCTGCTCTAGAGCCAGAGAACCAGGTCAGCAGAGCGGATGTAGAGCCTGAGAACCAGGTCAGCAGAGACATTGTAGAGCTAGAGAACCAGGTCAGCAGAGCCGCTCTAGAGGCAGAGAACCAGGTCAGCAGAGCCGCTCTAGAGCCAGAAAACCAGGTTAGCTGAGCCGCTCTAGAGCCAGAGAACCAGGCCAGCAGAGCCGCTCTAGAGCCAGAGAACCAGGTCAGCAGAGCCGTTGTAGAGCCAGAGAACCAGGTCAGCAGAGCTGCTGTAAAGCCAGACAACCAGGTCAGCAGAGCCGCTCTAGAGCCAGAGAACTGGGTCAGCAGAGCCGTTGTAGAGCCAGAGAACCAGGTCAGCAGAGCTGCTCTAGAGCCAGAGAACCAGGTGAGCAGAGCTGCTGTAGAGCCAGAGAACCAGGTCAGCAGAGCTGCTCTAGAGCCAGAGAACCAGGTCAGCAGAGCTGCTCTAGAGTTAGAGAACAAGGTCAGCAGAGCTGCTGTGAGAGCCAGGGAACCAGGTCAGCAGAGCTGCTGTAGAGCCAGAGAACCAGGTCAGCAGAGCTGTTCTAGAGCCAGAGAACCAGGTCAGCAGAGCTGCTCTAGAGCCAGAGAACCAGGTCAGCAGAGCTGCTGTAGATCCAGAGAACCAGGTCAGCAGAGCTGCACTAGAGCCAGAGAACCAGGTCAGCAGAGCTGCTGTAGAGCCAGAGAACCAGGTCAGCAGAGCTGCTGTAGAGCCAGAGAACCAGGTCAGCAGAGCCGCTGTAGAGTCAGAGAATCAGGTCAGCAGAGGTGCTGTAGAGCCAGAGAACCAGGTCAGCAGAGCCGTTGTAGAGCCAGAGAACCAGGTCAGCAGAGCTGTACTAGAGCCAGAGAACCAGGTCAGCAGAGCTGCTGTAGAGCCAGAGATCCAGGTCAGGAGAGCTGCTGTAGAGCCAGAGAACCAGGTCAGCAGAGCCGCTGTAGAGCCAGAGAATCAGGTCAGCAGAGGTGCTGTAGAGCCAGAGAACCAGGTCAGCAGAGCCGTTGTAGAGCCAGAGAACCAGGTCAGCAGAGCTCCTGTAGAGCCATAGAACCGGGTGAGCAGAGCTGCTCTAGAGCCAGAGAACCGGGTCAGCAGAGCCGCTCTAGAGCCAGAGAACCGGATCAGCAGAGCCGCTCTAGAGCCAGAGAACCAGGTCAGCTGAGCCGCTCTAGAGCCAGAGAACCAGGTCAGCAAGCTGCTGTAGAGCCTGAGAACTAGGTCAGCAGAGCCGTTGTAGAGCCAGAGAATCAGGTCAGCAGAGCTGCTGTAGAGCCAGAGAACCAGGTCAGCAGAGCTGCTGTAGAGCCAGAAAACCAGGTCAGCAGAGCCGCTCTAGAGCCTGAGAACCAGGTCAGCAGAGCTGTTGTAGAGCCAGACAACCAGGCCAGCAGAGCTGCTGTAGAGCCAGAGAATCAGGTCAGCAGAGCTGCTGTAGAGCCAGAGAACCAGGTCAGCAGAGCTGCTCTAGAGCCAGAGAACCAGGTCAGCAGAGCGGCTTTAGAGCCTGAGAACCAGGTCAGCAGAGCTGTTGTAGAGCCAGAGAACCAGGTCAGCAGAGCTGTTGTAGAGCCAGAGAACCAGGTCAGCAGAGCTGCTCTAGAGCCAGAGAACCAGGTCAGCAGAGCGGATGTAGAGCCTGAGAACCAGGTCAGCAGAGACATTGTAGAGCTAGAGAACCAGGTCAGCAGAGCCGCTCTAGAGCCAGAGAACCAGGTCAGCAGAGCCGCTCTAGAGCCAGAAAACCAGGTTAGCTGAGCTGCTCTAGAGTTAGAGAACAAGGTCAGCAGAGCTGCTGTAGAGCCAGGGAACCAGGTCAGCAGAGCTGCTGTAGAGCCAGAGAACCAGGTCAGCAGAGCTGTTCTAGAGCCAGAGAACCAGGTCAGCAGAGCTGCTCTAGAGCCAGAGAACCAGGTCAGCAGAGCTGCTGTAGATCCAGAGAACCAGGTCAGCAGAGCTGCACTAGAGCCAGAGAACCAGGTCAGCAGAGCTGCTGTAGAGCCAGAGAACCAGGTCAGCAGAGCTGCTGTAGAGCCAGAGAACCAGGTCAGCAGAGCCGCTGTAGAGTCAGAGAATCAGGTCAGCAGAGGTGCTGTAGAGCCAGAGAACCAGGTCAGCAGAGCCGTTGTAGAGCCAGAGAACCAGGTCAGCAGAGCTGCTACTAGAGCCAGAGAACCAGGTCAGCAGAGCTGCTGTAGAGCCAGAGATCCAGGTCAGGAGAGCTGCTGTAGGAGCCAGAGAACCAGGTCAGCAGAGCCGCTGTAGAGCCAGAGAATCAGGTCAGCAGAGGTGCTGTAGAGCCAGAGAACCAGGTCAGCAGAGCCGTTGTAGAGCCAGAGAACCAGGTCAGCAGAGCTCCTGTAGAGCCATAGAACCGGGTGAGCAGAGCTGCTCTAGAGCCAGAGAACCGGGTCAGCAGAGCCGCTCTAGAGCCAGAGAACCGGATCAGCAGAGCCGCTCTAGAGCCAGAGAACCAGGTCAGCTGACCCGGCTCTAGAGCCAGAGAACCAGGTCAGCAAGCTGCTGTAGAGCCTGAGAACTAGGTCAGCAGAGCCGTTGTAGAGCCAGAGAACCAGGTCAGCAGAGCTGTTCTAGAGCCAGAGAACCAGGTCAGCAGAGCTGCTCTAGAGCCAGAGAACCAGGTCAGCAGAGCTGCTGTAGAGCCAGAGAACCAGGTCAGCAGAGCTGCACTAGAGCCAGAGAACCAGGTCAGCAGAGCTGCTGTAGAGCCAGAAAACCAGGTCAGCAGAGGTGCTGTAGAGCCGGAGAACCAGGTCAGCAGAGGTGCTGTAGAGCCAGAGAGCCAGGTCAGCAGAGGTGCTGTAGAGCCAGAGAACCAGGTCAGCAGAGCTGCTCTAGAGCCAGAGAACCAGGTCAGCAGAGCTGCTCTAGAGTCAGAGAACCAGGTCAGCAGAGCAGCTCTAGAGCCAGAGAACCAGGTCAGCAGAGCTGCTCTAGAGCCAGAGAACCAGGTCAGCAGAGCTGCTCTGAGAGTCAGAGAACCAGGTCAGCAGAGCTGCTGTAGAGCCAGGGAACCAGGTCAGGAGAGCTGCTGTAGAGCCAGGGAACCAGGTCAGGAGAGCTGCTGTAGAGCCAGAGAACCAGGTCAGCAGAGCTGTTCTGGAGCCAGAGAACCAGGTCAGCAGAGCTGTTGTAGAGCCAGAGAACCAGGTCAGCAGAGCTGCTCTAGAACCAGAGAACCAGGTCAGCAGAGCGGCTGTAGAGCCTGAAAACCAGGTCAGCAGAGCCATTATAGAGCTAGAGAACCAGGTCAGCAGAGCCGCTCTAGAGCCAGAGAACCAGGTCAGCAGAGACGCTCTAGAGCCAGAAAACCAGGTTAGCTGAGCCGCTCTAGAGCCAGAGAACTAGGTCAGCAGAGCTGCTCTAGAGCCAGAGAACCAGGTCAGCAGAGCTGCTCTAGAGCCAGAGAACCAGGTCAGCAGAGCTGCTGTAGAGCCAGAGAACAAGGTCAGCAGAGCCGCTGTAGAGCCAGAGAACCAGGTCAGCACAGCTGTTCTAGAGCCAGAGAACCAGGTCAGCAGAGCTGCTCTAGAGCCAGAGAACCAGGTCAGCAGAGCTGCTGTACAGCCAGAGAACCAGGTCAGCAGAGCTGCACTAGAGCCAGAGAACCAGGTCAGCAGAGCTGCTGTAGAGCCAGAGAACCAGGTCAGCAGAGCTGTTCTGGAGCCAGAGAACCAGGTCAGCAGAGCTGTTGTAGAGCCAGAGAACCAGGTCAGCAGAGCTGCTCTAGAGCCAGAGAACCAGGTCAGCAGAGCGGCTGTAGAGCCTGAGAACCAGGTCAGCAGAGCCATTATAGAGCTAGAGAACCAGGTCAGCAGAGCCGCTCTAGAGCCAGAGAACCAGGTCAGCAGAGACGCTCTAGAGCCAGAAAACCAGGTTAGCTGAGCCGCTCTAGAGCCAGAGAACCAGGCCAGCAGAGCTGCTCTGAGAGCCAGAGAACTAGGTCAGCAGAGCTGCTCTAGAGCCAGAGAACCAGGTCAGCAGAGCTGCTCTAAGAGCCAGAGAACCAGGTCAGCAGAGCTGCTGTAGAGCCAGAGAACCAGGTCAGCAGAGCCGCTGTAGAGCCAGAGAACCAGGTCAGCACAGCTGTTCTAGAGCCAGAGAACCAGGTCAGCAGAGCTGCTCTAGAGCCAGAGAACCAGGTCAGCAGAGCTGCTGTAGAGCCAGAGAACCAGGTCAGCAGAGCTGCACTAGAGCCAGAGAACCAGGTCAGCAGAGGTGCTGTAGAGCCAGAGAACCAGGTCAGCAGAGCTGCTCTAGAGCCATAGAACCAGGTCAGCAGAGCTGCTCTAGAGTCAGAGAACAAGGTAAGCAGAGC
Organism: Calotriton arnoldi; assembly: GCA_963921515.1. Lineage (NCBI taxonomy): Eukaryota > Metazoa > Chordata > Amphibia > Caudata > Salamandridae > Calotriton > Calotriton arnoldi. The sequence goes on along the minus strand of CAWUFW010002563.1, from coordinate 1,966,366 downwards.
TGCTGTAGAGCCAGGGAACCAGGTCAGCAGAGCTGCAGTAGAGCCAGAGAACCAGGTCAGCAGAGCTGTTGTAGAGCCAGACAACCAGGCCAGCAGAGCTGCTGTAGAGCCAGAGAATCAGGTCAGCAGAGGTGATGTAGAGCCAGAGAACCAGGTCAGCAGAGCCGTTGTAGAGCCAGAGAACCAGGTCAGCAGAGCTGCTCTAGAGCCAGAGAACCAGGTCAGCAGAGCTGCTCTAGAGCCAGAGAACCAGGTCAGCAGAGCTGCTGTAGAGCCAGAGAACCAGGTCAGCAGAGCTGCACTAGAGCCAGAGAACCAGGTCAGCAAAGCTGCTGTAGAGCCAGAAAACCAGGTCAGCAGAGCCGCTGTAGAGCCAGAGAACCAGGTCAGCAGAGCTGTTCTAGAGCCAGAGAACCAGGTCAGCAGAGCTGCTCTAGAGCCAGAGAACCAGGTCAGCAGAGCTGCTGTAGAGCCAGAGAACAAGGTCAGCAGAGGTGCTGTAGAGCCAGAGAACCAGGTCAGCAGAGGTGCTGTAGAGCCAGAGAACCAGGTCAGCAGAGGTGCTGTAGAGCCAGAGAACCAGGTCAGCAGAGGTGCTGTATAGCCAGAGAACCAGGTCAGCAGAGGTGCTGTAGAGCCAGAGAACCAGGTCAGCAGAGCTGCTCTAGAGCCAGAGAACCAGGTCAGCAGAGCTGCTCTAGAGCCAGAGAACCAGGTCAGCAGAGCTGCTCTAGAGCCATAGAACCAGGTCAGCAGAGCTGCTCTAGATTCAGAGAACAAGGTAAGCAGAGCTGCTGTAGAGCCAGGGAACCAGGTCAGCAGAGCTGCAGTAGAGCCAGAGAACCAGGTCAGCAGAGCTGTTCTAGAGCCAGAGAACCAGGTCAGCAGAGCTGCTCTAGAGCCAGAGAACCAGGTCAGCAGAGCTGCTGTAGAGCCAGAGAACCAGGTCAGCAGAGCTGCACTAGAGCCAGAGAACCAGGTCAGCAGAGCTGCTGTAGAGCCAGAAAACCAGGTCAGCAGAGCCGCTGTAGAGCCAGAAAACCAGGTCAGCAGAGCCGCTGTAGAGCCAGAGAACCAGGTCAGCAGAGCTGTTCTAGAGCCAGAGAACCAGGTCAGCAGAGCTGCTCTAGAGCCAGAGAACCAGGTCAGCAGAGCTGCTGTAGAGCCAGAGAACCAGGTCAGCAGAGCTGCACCAGAGCCAGAGAACCAGGTCAGCAGAGCTGCACCAGAGCCAGAGAACCAGGTCAGCAGAGCTGCTGTAGAGCCAGAGAACCAGGTCTGCAGAGCTGCTGTATAGCCAAAGAACCAGGTCAGCAGAGGTGCTGTAGAGCCAGAGAACCAGGTCAGCAGAGGTGCTGTAGAGCCAGAGAACCAGGTCAGCAGAGGTGCTGTAGAGCCAGAGAACCAGGTCAGCAGAGGTGCTGTAGAGCCAGAGAACCAGGTCAGCAGAGCTGCTCTAGAGCCAGAGAACCAGGTCAGCAGAGCTGCTCTAGAGCCAGAGAACCAGGTCAGCAGAGCTGCTCTAGAGTCAGAGAACAAGGTCAGCAGAGCTGCTGTAGAGCCAGGGAACCAGGTCAGCAGAGCTGCTGTAGAGCTAGAGAACCAGGTCAGCAGAGCTGTTCTAGAGCCAGAGAACCAGGTCAGCAGAGCTGCTCTAGAGCCAGAGAACCAGGTCAGCAGAGCTGCTGTAGAGCCAGAGAACCAGGTCAGCAGAGCTGCACTAGAGCCAGAGAACCAGGTCAGCAGAGCTGCTGTAGAGCCAGAGAACCAGGTCAGCAGAGCCGCTGTAGAGCCAGAGAATCAGGTCAGCAGAGGTGCTGTAGAGCCAGAGAACCAGGTCAGCAGAGCCGTTGTAGAGCCAGAGAACCAGGTCAGCAGAGCTGCTGTAGAGCCATAGAACCGGGTGAGCAGAGCTGCTCTAGAGCCAGAGAACCGGGTAAGCAGAGCCGCTCTAGAGCTAGAGAACCGGATCAGCAGAGCCGCTCTAGAGCCAGAGAACCAGGTCAGCTGAGCCGCTCTAGAGCCAGAGAACCAGGTCAGCAAGCTGCTGTAGAGCCTGAGAACTAGGTCAGCAGAGCCGTTGTAGAGCCAGAGAATCAGGTCAGCAGAGCTGCTGTAGAGCCAGAGAACCAGGTCAGCAGAGCTGCTGTAGAGCCAGAAAACCAGGTCAGCAGAGCCGCTCTAGAGCCTGAGAACCAGGTCAGCAGAGCTGTTGTAGAGCCAGACAACCAGGCCAGCAGAGCTGCTGTAGAGCCAGAGAATCAGGTCAGCAGAGCTGCTGTAGAGCCAGAGAACCAGGTCAGCAGAGCTGCTGTAGAGCCAGAGAACCAGGTCAGCAGAGCTGCTCTAGAGCCAGAGAACCAGGTCAGCAGAGCGGCTGTAGAGCCTGAGAACCAGGTCAGCAGAGCTGTTGTAGAGCCAGAGAACCAGGTCAGCAGAGCTGTTGTAGAGCCAGAGAACCAGGTCAGCAGAGCTGCTCTAGAGCCAGAGAACCAGGTCAGCAGAGCGGATGTAGAGCCTGAGAACCAGGTCAGCAGAGACATTGTAGAGCTAGAGAACCAGGTCAGCAGAGCCGCTCTAGAGGCAGAGAACCAGGTCAGCAGAGCCGCTCTAGAGCCAGAAAACCAGGTTAGCTGAGCCGCTCTAGAGCCAGAGAACCAGGCCAGCAGAGCCGCTCTAGAGCCAGAGAACCAGGTCAGCAGAGCCGTTGTAGAGCCAGAGAACCAGGTCAGCAGAGCTGCTGTAAAGCCAGACAACCAGGTCAGCAGAGCCGCTCTAGAGCCAGAGAACTGGGTCAGCAGAGCCGTTGTAGAGCCAGAGAACCAGGTCAGCAGAGCTGCTCTAGAGCCAGAGAACCAGGTGAGCAGAGCTGCTGTAGAGCCAGAGAACCAGGTCAGCAGAGCTGCTCTAGAGCCAGAGAACCAGGTCAGCAGAGCTGCTCTAGAGTTAGAGAACAAGGTCAGCAGAGCTGCTGTAGAGCCAGGGAACCAGGTCAGCAGAGCTGCTGTAGAGCCAGAGAACCAGGTCAGCAGAGCTGTTCTAGAGCCAGAGAACCAGGTCAGCAGAGCTGCTCTAGAGCCAGAGAACCAGGTCAGCAGAGCTGCTGTAGATCCAGAGAACCAGGTCAGCAGAGCTGCACTAGAGCCAGAGAACCAGGTCAGCAGAGCTGCTGTAGAGCCAGAGAACCAGGTCAGCAGAGCTGCTGTGAGAGCCAGAGAACCAGGTCAGCAGAGCCGCTGTAGAGTCAGAGAATCAGGTCAGCAGAGGTGCTGTAGAGCCAGAGAACCAGGTCAGCAGAGCCGTTGTAGAGCCAGAGAACCAGGTCAGCAGAGCTGTACTAGAGCCAGAGAACCAGGTCAGCAGAGCTGCTGTAGAGCCAGAGATCCAGGTCAGGAGAGCTGCTGTAGAGCCAGAGAACCAGGTCAGCAGAGCCGCTGTAGAGCCAGAGAATCAGGTCAGCAGAGGTGCTGTAGAGCCAGAGAACCAGGTCAGCAGAGCCGTTGTAGAGCCAGAGAACCAGGTCAGCAGAGCTCCTGTAGAGCCATAGAACCGGGTGAGCAGAGCTGCTCTAGAGCCAGAGAACCGGGTCAGCAGAGCCGCTCTAGAGCCAGAGAACCGGATCAGCAGAGCCGCTCTAGAGCCAGAGAACCAGGTCAGCTGAGCCGCTCTAGAGCCAGAGAACCAGGTCAGCAAGCTGCTGTAGAGCCTGAGAACTAGGTCAGCAGAGCCGTTGTAGAGCCAGAGAATCAGGTCAGCAGAGCTGCTGTAGAGCCAGAGAACCAGGTCAGCAGAGCTGCTGTAGAGCCAGAAAACCAGGTCAGCAGAGCCGCTCTAGAGCCTGAGAACCAGGTCAGCAGAGCTGTTGTAGAGCCAGACAACCAGGCCAGCAGAGCTGCTGTAGAGCCAGAGAACCAGGTCAGCAGAGCTGCTGTAGAGCCAGAGAACCAGGTCAGCAGAGCTGCTCTAGAGCCAGAGAACCAGGTCAGCAGAGCGGCTGTAGAGCCTGAGAACCAGGTCAGCAGAGCTGTTGTAGAGCCAGAGAACCAGGTCAGCAGAGCTGTTGTAGAGCCAGAGAACCAGGTCAGCAGAGCTGCTCTAGAGCCAGAGAACCAGGTCAGCAGAGCGGATGTAGAGCCTGAGAACCAGGTCAGCAGAGACATTGTAGAGCTAGAGAACCAGGTCAGCAGAGCCGCTCTAGAGGCAGAGAACCAGGTCAGCAGAGCCGCTCTAGAGCCAGAAAACCAGGTCAGCTGAGCCGCTCTAGAGCCAGAGAACCAGGCCAGCAGAGCCGCTCTAGAGCCAGAGAACCAGGTCAGCAGAGCCGTTGTAGAGCCAGAGAACCAGGTCAGCAGAGCTGCTGTAAAGCCAGACAACCAGGTCAGCAGAGCCGCTCTAGAGCCAGAGAACTGGGTCAGCAGAGCCGTTGTAGAGCCAGAGAACCAGGTCAGCAGAGCTGCTCTAGAGCCAGAGAACCAGGTGAGCAGAGCTGCTGTAGAGCCAGAGAACCAGGTCAGCAGAGCTGCTCTAGAGCCAGAGAACCAGGTCAGCAGAGCTGCTCTAGAGTTAGAGAACAAGGTCAGCAGAGCTGCTGTAGAGCCAGGGAACCAGGTCAGCAGAGCTGCTGTAGAGCCAGAGAACCAGGTCAGCAGAGCTGTTCTAGAGCCAGAGAACCAGGTCAGCAGAGCTGCTCTAGAGCCAGAGAACCAGGTCAGCAGAGCTGCTGTAGATCCAGAGAACCAGGTCAGCAGAGCTGCACTAGAGCCAGAGAACCAGGTCAGCAGAGCTGCTGTAGAGCCAGAGAACCAGGTCAGCAGAGCTGCTGTAGAGCCAGAGAACCAGGTCAGCAGAGCCGCTGTAGAGTCAGAGAATCAGGTCAGCAGAGGTGCTGTAGAGCCAGAGAACCAGGTCAGCAGAGCCGTTGTAGAGCCAGAGAACCAGGTCAGCAGAGCTGTACTAGAGCCAGAGAACCAGGTCAGCAGAGCTGCTGTAGAGCCAGAGATCCAGGTCAGGAGAGCTGCTGTAGAGCCAGAGAACCAGGTCAGCAGAGCCGCTGTAGAGCCAGAGAATCAGGTCAGCAGAGGTGCTGTAGAGCCAGAGAACCAGGTCAGCAGAGCCGTTGTAGAGCCAGAGAACCAGGTCAGCAGAGCTCCTGTAGAGCCATAGAACCGGGTGAGCAGAGCTGCTCTAGAGCCAGAGAACCGGGTCAGCAGAGCCGCTCTAGAGCCAGAGAACCGGATCAGCAGAGCCGCTCTAGAGCCAGAGAACCAGGTCAGCTGAGCCGCTCTAGAGCCAGAGAACCAGGTCAGCAAGCTGCTGTAGAGCCTGAGAACTAGGTCAGCAGAGCCGTTGTGAGAGCCAGAGAATCAGGTCAGCAGAGCTGCTGTAGAGCCAGAGAACCAGGTCAGCAGAGCTGCTGTAGAGCCAGAAAACCAGGTCAGCAGAGCCGCTCTAGAGCCTGAGAACCAGGTCAGCAGAGCTGTTGTAGAGCCAGACAACCAGGCCAGCAGAGCTGCTGTAGAGCCAGAGAATCAGGTCAGCAGAGCTGCTGTAGAGCCAGAGAACCAGGTCAGCAGAGCTGCTGTAGAGCCAGAGAACCAGGTCAGCAGAGCTGCTCTAGAGCCAGAGAACCAGGTCAGCAGAGCGGCTGTAGAGCCTGAGAACCAGGTCAGCAGAGCTGTTGTAGAGCCAGAGAACCAGGTCAGCAGAGCTGTTGTAGAGCCAGAGAACCAGGTCAGCAGAGCTGCTCTAGAGCCAGAGAACCAGGTCAGCAGAGCGGATGTAGAGCCTGAGAACCAGGTCAGCAGAGACATTGTAGAGCTAGAGAACCAGGTCAGCAGAGCCGCTCTAGAGGCAGAGAACCAGGTCAGCAGAGCCGCTCTAGAGCCAGAAAACCAGGTTAGCTGAGCCGCTCTAGAGCCAGAGAACCAGGCCAGCAGAGCCGCTCTAGAGCCAGAGAACCAGGTCAGCAGAGCCGTTGTAGAGCCAGAGAACCAGGTCAGCAGAGCTGCTGTAAAGCCAGACAACCAGGTCAGCAGAGCCGCTCTAGAGCCAGAGAACTGGGTCAGCAGAGCCGTTGTAGAGCCAGAGAACCAGGTCAGCAGAGCTGCTCTAGAGCCAGAGAACCAGGTGAGCAGAGCTGCTGTAGAGCCAGAGAACCAGGTCAGCAGAGCTGCTCTAGAGCCAGAGAACCAGGTCAGCAGAGCTGCTCTAGAGTTAGAGAACAAGGTCAGCAGAGCTGCTGTAGAGCCAGGGAACCAGGTCAGCAGAGCTGCTGTAGAGCCAGAGAACCAGGTCAGCAGAGCTGTTCTAGAGCCAGAGAACCAGGTCAGCAGAGCTGCTCTAGAGCCAGAGAACCAGGTCAGCAGAGCTGCTGTAGATCCAGAGAACCAGGTCAGCAGAGCTGCACTAGAGCCAGAGAACCAGGTCAGCAGAGCTGCTGTAGAGCCAGAGAACCAGGTCAGCAGAGCTGCTGTAGAGCCAGAGAACCAGGTCAGCAGAGCCGCTGTAGAGTCAGAGAATCAGGTCAGCAGAGGTGCTGTAGAGCCAGAGAACCAGGTCAGCAGAGCCGTTGTAGAGCCAGAGAACCAGGTCAGCAGAGCTGTACTAGAGCCAGAGAACCAGGTCAGCAGAGCTGCTGTAGAGCCAGAGATCCAGGTCAGGAGAGCTGCTGTAGAGCCAGAGAACCAGGTCAGCAGAGCCGCTGTAGAGCCAGAGAATCAGGTCAGCAGAGGTGCTGTAGAGCCAGAGAACCAGGTCAGCAGAGCCGTTGTAGAGCCAGAGAACCAGGTCAGCAGAGCTCCTGTAGAGCCATAGAACCGGGTGAGCAGAGCTGCTCTAGAGCCAGAGAACCGGGTCAGCAGAGCCGCTCTAGAGCCAGAGAACCGGATCAGCAGAGCCGCTCTAGAGCCAGAGAACCAGGTCAGCTGAGCCGCTCTAGAGCCAGAGAACCAGGTCAGCAAGCTGCTGTAGAGCCTGAGAACTAGGTCAGCAGAGCCGTTGTAGAGCCAGAGAATCAGGTCAGCAGAGCTGCTGTAGAGCCAGAGAACCAGGTCAGCAGAGCTGCTGTAGAGCCAGAAAACCAGGTCAGCAGAGCCGCTCTAGAGCCTGAGAACCAGGTCAGCAGAGCTGTTGTAGAGCCAGACAACCAGGCCAGCAGAGCTGCTGTAGAGCCAGAGAATCAGGTCAGCAGAGCTGCTGTAGAGCCAGAGAACCAGGTCAGCAGAGCTGCTCTAGAGCCAGAGAACCAGGTCAGCAGAGCGGCTTTAGAGCCTGAGAACCAGGTCAGCAGAGCTGTTGTAGAGCCAGAGAACCAGGTCAGCAGAGCTGTTGTAGAGCCAGAGAACCAGGTCAGCAGAGCTGCTCTAGAGCCAGAGAACCAGGTCAGCAGAGCGGATGTAGAGCCTGAGAACCAGGTCAGCAGAGACATTGTAGAGCTAGAGAACCAGGTCAGCAGAGCCGCTCTAGAGCCAGAGAACCAGGTCAGCAGAGCCGCTCTAGAGCCAGAAAACCAGGTTAGCTGAGCCGCTCTAGAGCCAGAGAACCAGGCCAGCAGAGCCGCTCTAGAGCCAGAGAACCAGGTCAGCAGAGCCGTTGTAGAGCCAGAGAACCAGGTCAGCAGAGCTGCTGTAAAGTCAGAGAACCAGGTCAGCAGAGCCGCTCTAGAGCCAGAGAACTGGGTCAGCAGAGCCGTTGTAGAGCCAGAGAACCAGGTCAGCAGAGCTGCTCTAGAGCCAGAGAACCAGGTGAGCAGAGCTGCTCTAGAGCCAGAGAACCAGGTGAGCAGAGCTGCTCTAGAGCCAGAGAACCAGGTCAGCAGAGCTGCTCTAGAGCCAGAGAACCAGGTCAGCAGAGCTGCTCTAGAGTTAGAGAACAAGGTCAGCAGAGCTGCTGTAGAGCCAGACAACCAGGCCAGCAGAGCTGCTGTAGAGCCAGAGAATCAGGTCAGCAGAGCTGCTCTAGAGCCTGAGAACCAGGTCAGCAGAGCTGTTGTAGAGCCAGACAACCAGGCCAGCAGAGCTGCTGTAGAGCCAGAGAATCAGGTCAGCAGAGCTGCTGTAGAGCCAGAGAACCAGGTCAGCAGAGCTGCTCTAGAGCCAGAGAACCAGGTCAGCAGAGCTGCTCTAGAGCCAGAGAACCAGGTCAGCAGAGCTGCTCTAGAGCCAGAGAACCAGGTCAGCAGAGCTGCTGTAGATCCAGAGAACCAGGTCAGCAGAGCTGCACTAGAGCCAGAGAACCAGGTCAGCAGAGCTGCTGTAGAGCCAGAGAACCAGGTCAGCAGAGCTGCTGTAGAGCCAGAGAACCAGGTCAGCAGAGCCGCTGTAGAGTCAGAGAATCAGGTCAGCAGAGGTGCTGTAGAGCCAGAGAACCAGGTCAGCAGAGCCGTTGTAGAGCCAGAGAACCAGGTCAGCAGAGCTGCTGTAGAGCCAGAGAACCGGGTCAGCAGAGCTGCTCTAGAGCCAGAGAACCGGGTCAGCAGAGCCGCTCTAGAGCCAGAGAACCAGATCAGCAGAGACGCTCTAGAGCCAGAGAACCAGGTCAGCTGAGCCGCTCTAGAGCCAGAGAACCAGGTCAGCAAGCTGCTGTAGAGCCTGAGAACTAGGTCAGCAGAGCCGTTGTAGAGCCAGAGAATCAGGTCAGCAGAGCTGCTGTAGAGGCAGAGAACCAGGTCAGCAGAGCTGCTGTAGAGCCAGAAAACCAGGTCAGCAGAGCCGCTCTAGAGCCTGAGAACCAGGTCAGCAGAGCTGTTGTAGAGCCAGACAACCAGGCCAGCAGAGCTGCTGTAGAGCCAGAGAACCAGGTCAGCAGAGCTGCTCTAGAGCCAGAGAACCAGGTCAGCAGAGCGGCTGTAGAGCCTGAGAACCAGGTCAGCAGAGCTGTTGTAGAGCCAGAGAACCAGGTCAGCAGAGCTGTTGTAGAGCCAGAGAACCAGGTCAGCAGAGGTGCTGTAGAGCCAGAGAACCAGGTCAGCAGAGGTGCTGTAGAGCCAGAGAACCAGGTCAGCAGAGGTGCTGTAGAGCCAGAGAACCAGGTCAGCAGAGCTGCTCTAGAGCCAGAGAACCAGGTCAGCAGAGCTGCTCTAGAGCCAGAGAACCAGGTCAGCAGAGCTGCTCTGAGAGTCAGAGAACAAGGTCAGCAGAGCTGCTGTAGAGCCAGGGAACCAGGTCAGCAGAGCTGCTGTAGAGCTAGAGAACCAGGTCAGCAGAGCTGTTCTAGAGCCAGAGAACCAGGTCAGCAGAGCTGCTCTAGAGCCAGAGAACCAGGTCAGCAGAGCTGCTGTAGAGCCAGAGAACCAGGTCAGCAGAGCTGCACTAGAGCCAGAGAACCAGGTCAGCAGAGCTGCTGTAGAGCCAGAGAACCAGGTCAGCAGAGCCGCTGTAGAGCCAGAGAATCAGGTCAGCAGAGGTGCTGTAGAGCCAGAGAACCAGGTCAGCAGAGCCGTTGTAGAGCCAGAGAACCAGGTCAGCAGAGCTGCTGTAGAGCCATAGAACCGGGTGAGCAGAGCTGCTCTAGAGCCAGAGAACCGGGTAAGCAGAGCCGCTCTAGAGCTAGAGAACCGGATCAGCAGAGCCGCTCTAGAGCCAGAGAACCAGGTCAGCTGAGCCGCTCTAGAGCCAGAGAACCAGGTCAGCAAGCTGCTGTAGAGCCTGAGAACTAGGTCAGCAGAGCCGTTGTAGAGCCAGAGAATCAGGTCAGCAGAGCTGCTGTAGAGCCAGAGAACCAGGTCAGCAGAGCTGCTGTAGAGCCAGAAAACCAGGTCAGCAGAGCCGCTCTAGAGCCTGAGAACCAGGTCAGCAGAGCTGTTGTAGAGCCAGACAACCAGGCCAGCAGAGCTGCTGTAGAGCCAGAGAATCAGGTCAGCAGAGCTGCTGTAGAGCCAGAGAACCAGGTCAGCAGAGCTGCTGTAGAGCCAGAGAACCAGGTCAGCAGAGCTGCTCTAGAGCCAGAGAACCAGGTCAGCAGAGCGGCTGTAGAGCCTGAGAACCAGGTCAGCAGAGCTGTTGTAGAGCCAGAGAACCAGGTCAGCAGAGCTGTTGTAGAGCCAGAGAACCAGGTCAGCAGAGCTGCTCTAGAGCCAGAGAACCAGGTCAGCAGAGCGGATGTAGAGCCTGAGAACCAGGTCAGCAGAGACATTGTAGAGCTAGAGAACCAGGTCAGCAGAGCCGCTCTAGAGGCAGAGAACCAGGTCAGCAGAGCCGCTCTAGAGCCAGAAAACCAGGTTAGCTGAGCCGCTCTAGAGCCAGAGAACCAGGCCAGCAGAGCCGCTCTAGAGCCAGAGAACCAGGTCAGCAGAGCCGTTGTAGAGCCAGAGAACCAGGTCAGCAGAGCTGCTGTAAAGCCAGACAACCAGGTCAGCAGAGCCGCTCTAGAGCCAGAGAACTGGGTCAGCAGAGCCGTTGTAGAGCCAGAGAACCAGGTCAGCAGAGCTGCTCTAGAGCCAGAGAACCAGGTGAGCAGAGCTGCTGTAGAGCCAGAGAACCAGGTCAGCAGAGCTGCTCTAGAGCCAGAGAACCAGGTCAGCAGAGCTGCTCTAGAGTTAGAGAACAAGGTCAGCAGAGCTGCTGTAGAGCCAGGGAACCAGGTCAGCAGAGCTGCTGTAGAGCCAGAGAACCAGGTCAGCAGAGCTGTTCTAGAGCCAGAGAACCAGGTCAGCAGAGCTGCTCTAGAGCCAGAGAACCAGGTCAGCAGAGCTGCTGTAGATCCAGAGAACCAGGTCAGCAGAGCTGCACTAGAGCCAGAGAACCAGGTCAGCAGAGCTGCTGTAGAGCCAGAGAACCAGGTCAGCAGAGCTGCTGTAGAGCCAGAGAACCAGGTCAGCAGAGCCGCTGTAGAGTCAGAGAATCAGGTCAGCAGAGGTGCTGTAGAGCCAGAGAACCAGGTCAGCAGAGCCGTTGTAGAGCCAGAGAACCAGGTCAGCAGAGCTGTACTAGAGCCAGAGAACCAGGTCAGCAGAGCTGCTGTAGAGCCAGAGATCCAGGTCAGGAGAGCTGCTGTAGAGCCAGAGAACCAGGTCAGCAGAGCCGCTGTAGAGCCAGAGAATCAGGTCAGCAGAGGTGCTGTAGAGCCAGAGAACCAGGTCAGCAGAGCCGTTGTAGAGCCAGAGAACCAGGTCAGCAGAGCTCCTGTAGAGCCATAGAACCGGGTGAGCAGAGCTGCTCTAGAGCCAGAGAACCGGGTCAGCAGAGCCGCTCTAGAGCCAGAGAACCGGATCAGCAGAGCCGCTCTAGAGCCAGAGAACCAGGTCAGCTGAGCCGCTCTAGAGCCAGAGAACCAGGTCAGCAAGCTGCTGTAGAGCCTGAGAACTAGGTCAGCAGAGCCGTTGTAGAGCCAGAGAATCAGGTCAGCAGAGCTGCTGTAGAGCCAGAGAACCAGGTCAGCAGAGCTGCTGTAGAGCCAGAAAACCAGGTCAGCAGAGCCGCTCTAGAGCCTGAGAACCAGGTCAGCAGAGCTGTTGTAGAGCCAGACAACCAGGCCAGCAGAGCTGCTGTAGAGCCAGAGAATCAGGTCAGCAGAGCTGCTGTAGAGCCAGAGAACCAGGTCAGCAGAGCTGCTCTAGAGCCAGAGAACCAGGTCAGCAGAGCGGCTTTAGAGCCTGAGAACCAGGTCAGCAGAGCTGTTGTAGAGCCAGAGAACCAGGTCAGCAGAGCTGTTGTAGAGCCAGAGAACCAGGTCAGCAGAGCTGCTCTAGAGCCAGAGAACCAGGTCAGCAGAGCGGATGTAGAGCCTGAGAACCAGGTCAGCAGAGACATTGTAGAGCTAGAGAACCAGGTCAGCAGAGCCGCTCTAGAGCCAGAGAACCAGGTCAGCAGAGCCGCTCTAGAGCCAGAAAACCAGGTTAGCTGAGCCGCTCTAGAGCCAGAGAACCAGGCCAGCAGAGCCGCTCTAGAGCCAGAGAACCAGGTCAGCAGAGCCGTTGTAGAGCCAGAGAACCAGGTCAGCAGAGCTGCTGTAAAGTCAGAGAACCAGGTCAGCAGAGCCGCTCTAGAGCCAGAGAACTGGGTCAGCAGAGCCGTTGTAGAGCCAGAGAACCAGGTCAGCAGAGCTGCTCTAGAGCCAGAGAACCAGGTGAGCAGAGCTGCTCTAGAGCCAGAGAACCAGGTCAGCAGAGCTGCTCTAGAGCCAGAGAACCAGGTCAGCAGAGCTGCTCTAGAGTTAGAGAACAAGGTCAGCAGAGCTGCTGTAGAGCCAGACAACCAGGCCAGCAGAGCTGCTGTAGAGCCAGAGAATCAGGTCAGCAGAGCTGCTCTAGAGCCTGAGAACCAGGTCAGCAGAGCTGTTGTAGAGCCAGACAACCAGGCCAGCAGAGCTGCTGTAGAGCCAGAGAATCAGGTCAGCAGAGCTGCTGTAGAGCCAGAGAACCAGGTCAGCAGAGCTGCTCTAGAGCCAGAGAACCAGGTCAGCAGAGCTGCTCTAGAGCCAGAGAACCAGGTCAGCAGAGCTGCTCTAGAGCCAGAGAACCAGGTCAGCAGAGCTGCTGTAGATCCAGAGAACCAGGTCAGCAGAGCTGCACTAGAGCCAGAGAACCAGGTCAGCAGAGCTGCTGTAGAGCCAGAGAACCAGGTCAGCAGAGCTGCTGTAGAGCCAGAGAACCAGGTCAGCAGAGCCGCTGTAGAGTCAGAGAATCAGGTCAGCAGAGGTGCTGTAGAGCCAGAGAACCAGGTCAGCAGAGCCGTTGTAGAGCCAGAGAACCAGGTCAGCAGAGCTGCTGTAGAGCCAGAGAACCGGGTGAGCAGAGCTGCTCTAGAGCCAGAGAACCGGGTCAGCAGAGCCGCTCTAGAGCCAGAGAACCAGATCAGCAGAGACGCTCTAGAGCCAGAGAACCAGGTCAGCTGAGCCGCTCTAGAGCCAGAGAACCAGGTCAGCAAGCTGCTGTAGAGCCTGAGAACCAGGTCAGCAGAGCCGTTGTAGAGCCAGAGAATCAGGTCAGCAGAGCTGCTGTAGAGGCAGAGAACCAGGTCAGCAGAGCTGCTGTAGAGCCAGAAAACCAGGTCAGCAGAGCCGCTCTAGAGCCTGAGAACCAGGTCAGCAGAGCTGTTGTAGAGCCAGACAACCAGGCCAGCAGAGCTGCTGTAGAGCCAGAGAATCAGGTCAGCAGAGCTGCTGTAGAGCCAGAGAACCAGGTCAGCAGGGCTGCTCTAGAGCCAGAGAACCAGGTCAGCAGAGCGGCTGTAGAGCCTGAGAACCAGGTCAGCAGAGCTGTTGTAGAGCCAGAGAACCAGGTCAGCAGAGCTGTTGTAGAGCCAGAGAACCAGGTCAGCAGAGCTGCTCTAGAGCCAGAGAACCAGGTCAGCAGAGCGGATGTAGAGCCTGAGAACCAGGTCAGCAGAGACATTGTAGAGCTAGAGAACCAGGTCAGCAGAGCCGCTCTAGAGCCAGAGAACCAGGTCAGCAGAGCCGCTCTAGAGCCAGAAAACCAGGTTAGCTGAGCCGCTCTAGAGCCAGAGAACCAGGCCAGCAGAGCCGCTCTAGAGCCAGAGAACCAGGTCAGCAGAGCCGTTGTAGAGCCAGAGAACCAGGTCAGCAGAGCTGCTGTAAAGCCAGAGAACCGGGTCAGCAGAGCCGCTCTAGAGCCAGAGAACTGGGTCAGCAGAGCCGTTGTAGAGCCAGAGAACCAGGTCAGCAGAGCTGCTCTAGAGCCAGAGAACCAGGTGAACAGAGCTGCTGTAGAGCCAGAGAAGCAGGTCAGCAGAGCTGCTGTAGAGCCAGAGAAGCAGGTCATCAAGCTGCTGTAGAGCCACAGAAGCAGGTCAGCAAGCTGCTGTAGAGCCACAGAACCAGGTCAGCAGAGCTGCTGTAGAGCCAGAGAACCAGGTCAGCAGAGCCATTGTAGAGCCATAGAACCAGGTCAGCAGAGCCGTTGTAGAGCCATAGAACCAGGTCAGCAGAGCTGCTGTAGAGCCAGAGAACCAGGTCAGCAGAGCCATTGTAGAGCCATAGAACCAGGTCAGCAGAGCTGCTGTAGAGCCAGAGAACCAGGTCAGCAGAGCCGCTGTAGAGCCAGAGAATCAGGTCAGCAGAGGTGCTGTAGAGCCAGAGAACCAGGTCAGCAGAGCCGTTGTAGAACCAGAGAACCAGGTCAGCAGACCTGCTGTAGAGCCAGAGAACCGGGTGAGCAGAGCTGCTCTAGAGCCAGAGAACCGGGTCAGCAGAGCCGCTCTAGAGCCAGAGAACCAGATCAGCAGAGCCGCTCTAGAGCCAGAGAACCAGGTCAGCTGAGCCCCTCTAGAGCCAGAGAACCAGGTCAGCAAGCTGCTGTAGAGCCTGAGAACTAGGTCAGCAGAGCCGTTGTAGAGCCAGAGAATCAGGTCAGCAGAGCTGCTGTAGAGCCAGAGAACCAGGTCAGCAGAGCTGCTGTAGAGCCAGAAAACCAGGTCAGCAGAGTCGCTCTAGAGCCTGAGAACCAGGTCAGCAGAGCTGTTGTAGAGCCAGACAACCAGGCCAGCAGAGCTGCTGTAGAGCCAGAGAATCAGGTCAGCAGAGCTGCTGTAGAGCCAGAGAACCAGGTCAGCAGAGCTGCTCTAGAGCCAGAGAACCAGGTCAGCAGAGCGGCTGTAGAGCCTGAGAACCAGGTCAGCAGAGCTGTTGTAGAGCCAGAGAACCAGGTCAGCAGAGACATTGTAGAGCTAGAGAACCAGGTCAGCAGAGCCGCTCTAGAGCCAGAGAACCAGGTCAGCAGAGCCGCTCTAGAGCCAGAAAACCAGGTTAGCTGAGCCGCTCTAGAGCCAGAGAACCAGGCCAGCAGAGCCGCTCTAGAGCCAGAGAACCAGGTCAGCAGAGCCGTTGTAGAGCCAGAGAACCAGGTCAGCAGAGCTGCTGTAAAGCCAGAGAACCAGGTCAGCAGAGCCGCTCTAGAGCCAGAGAACTGGGTCAGCAGAGCCGTTGTAGAGCCAGAGAACCAGGTCAGCAGAGCTGCTCTAGAGCCAGAGAACCAGGTGAACAGAGATGCTGTAGAGCCAGAGAAGCAGGTCAGCAGAGCTGCTGTAGAGCCAGAGAAGCAGGTCATCAAGCTGCTGTAGAGCCACAGAAGCAGGTCAGCAAGCTGCTGTAGAGCCACAGAACCAGGTCAGCAGAGCTTCTGTAGAGCCAGAGAACCAGGTCAGCAGAGCCATTGTAGAGCCATAGAACCAGGTCAGCAGAGCCGTTGTAGAGCCATAGAACCAGGTCAGCAGAGCTGCTGTAGAGCCATAGAACCAGGTCAGCAGACACGCTCTAGAGCCAGAGAACCAGTTCAGCAGAGCCGCTCTAGAGCCTGAGAACCGGGTCAGTAGAGCCGCTCTAGAGCCAGAGAACCAGGTCAGCAGAGCCGCTCTAGAGCCAGAGAACTAGGTCAGCAGAGCCGCTCTAGAGCCAGAGAACCAGGCCAGCAGAGCCGCTCTAGAACCAGAGAACCAGGTCAGCAAGCTGCTGTAGAGCCTGAGAACCAGGTCACTAGAGCCGTTGTAGAGCCAGAGAACCAGGTCAGCAGAGCCGTTGTAGAGCCAGAGAACCAGGTCAGCAGAGCTGCTCTAGAGCCAGAGAGCCAGGTCAGCAGAGCTGCTCTAGAGCCAGAGAACCAGGTCAGCAGAGCTGCTCTAGAGCCAGAGAACCAGGTCAGCAGAGCTGCTCTAGAGCCAGAGAACCAGGTCAGCAGAGCTGCTGTAGAGCCAGAGAACCAGGTCAGCAGAGCTGCTGTAGAGCCAGAGAACCAGGTCAGCAGTGCCGCTGTAGAGCCAGAGAACAAGGTCAGCAGTCTTGCTGTAGAGCCAGAGAAGCAGGTCAGCAGAGCCGTTGTAGAGCCTGAGACCCAGGTCAGCAGAGCCGTTGTAGAGCCTGAGACCCAGGTCAGCAGAGCTGCTGTAGAGCCAGAGAACCAGGTCAGCAGAGCCGCTCTAGAGCCAGAGAACCAGGTCAGCAGAGCTGTTGTGGAGCCAGAGAACCGGGTCAGCAGAGCCGCTCTAGAGCCAGAGAATCTGGTCATCAGAGCCGCTCTAGAGCCAGAGAAACAGGTCAGCAAGCTGCTGTGGAGCCTGAGAACCAGGTCAGCAGAGTTGCTGTAGAGCCAGAGAACCAGGTCAGCAGAGCTGCTGTAGAGCCAGAGAACTAGGTCAGCAGAGCTGTTGTAGAGCCTGAGACCCAGGTCAGAACTGGTGCTGCAGTGACTGGAGAGGTACAAACGTAATCAGACACAGAAGAGGTGCAATGATGCAGGGTAATATGGCACATTCTGTCGCAATATTTTGCTATTTTGTCATTTTACAACACAGTAGTACTGTCTGGGCAAATGTTTCTCCTCATTAGCAGCACTCTAACACCCGAATACAGCCGTCAGCAACGAAATGGTGACAGTTAATCTTTGTAAAGTGTCTGTCCCCCCGGGGGACCAAGGCAGATGCTTTTTAAAGCCTCTTTTGATCCATCTGAGCTAGAATCAATGCGGCAAGTGTGGAAAATATGTAAATACTCTGAGAACGCGGCGGCCACAATATTGCGTTATTCCAGTAGTCCTGTCTATGAGCAAAGACTTGTAGTGTAATGGCCTTGATTTACTGACTGTGTTGTAAATCCATGGAACTGTTCCCCAGAAGAATATTTGGGCAAAAAATAACCTCGAAGTACTGATTCTGTGGTACTGATAAAGTAAGGGTAAAAGTGTAGGCCATGCAAGGTCACTGAAGACAGGAAGGAATTTGCAGTTCTGGACAGCATTGTCATTCTCCAGGTAGGAATTCCCATGCAGGGCAGCGCCAAGTAGCTGGGATGAAACAAACATTTGCAATGCAATAGGTCTCTCATTTACGCGAGTTGGAGCTATTGGCATTGTAAATGACAATGTATTTTATTTATGTTTTAAAAACCAAAACATAAATAAAAGGCATTGTCATTTACAATGCCAATAGCTCAAACTTGCGTAAATGCGAGACCTATTGCATTGCAAATGCTTGTTATTTTTCTTAACTAGTCTATTTCATTGGTCTGACTTCTGGGTTTCAGTTGCAATTTGGGGGAATCACTAGCTGCTTCTTCTGTGATAACGCTTTGTCACTGTTGGGATGGTACAGCCTGCAACGACTATGAAAGGTTTTCAGCATTCTCTGCCTCACAGATGTCCTGACGCACTGCCACACTGGGATGGCTTGACAGCAGATGTTCCAGGTTACCTGTGCAGAGGAACTAGACAATTTGAAATCATATCATAATCTTTATTTCAGCTAAAAAACATAAAACAACAAATAAACATACATACAGAATAAAAACACATGAAAATGAAATCGGGCAATTGGCATCGAAGGGGTCAATTGCCAACAGTGCAAGTTGAGATATAGTTCAATACGAACAATAATATCATGAAACAATTAATTACCACCAATAAAAGTATTGATAAAAAATCCGTGCAGCTAGTGCTTTCTTAAATCATATCATTGGAACTGCAATGTCTGTTTTCGAATCCAGGACAGAGATCTTGGTGCAGTTCCCGAAATATGAGTATTAGCAGCTTCAGGTCTGTCCCTGTCCTGAATGTCTACAGTCATATAGGATGCATATCTTTTCTTTCTCAGTTTGTGAGTATTGTTGGTATACGGTATTGTGCTCCCCATTCTATATGTGATTGATGAACCAATATTTCAGTTTCCGCAGCACCACTCGGTCTGCCTTTCTGTTTTGATGAAAAGGTAGAGTCAGTGAGAAGGGGAGGTGTCATCAGCCAGAAGAGTTTTTTGTTTGTTGATTAAAGGTTGTTTGATTTCTGTGGAACAGTTTTCCGGACTTACGCGCATTGATTGTCTTTCAGTGGCTCTGTGAATGTGGCTACATTTATTATGAGTCATATGCAGTGGTTGGCCATCCCTAGGAAGCTTCTTACCTCTGATGATTTCTGAGGTGGTTGGGCATTTTATATACAAAAAAACAATGTGGACGGACCCTGTTATAGTGTGAATCTATCAATCACTATGTGTGGTAAGTCCAAGGACCATTAGGTATATTTAAAAGACCCCTCACACACCAACCTGGTTGGTGTCATGCTTCATCATTGGGGTCCCAACCGGGTGGCCTAGTACCGCCCGGTTGTGCTACGACGCCTGATTACAGCGGAGCAGGTGTGGTGTGAAAGTGTGATGTGAATGTTAAAAATGCCTCTGAGAATCCTTGCCAAATAATTTTATTAGTGGCGGCTCAGGGTATGGTTAAAAACTATGTGATGTCAACTAACAAGGAGTAATGATCTGTAGTTGTTTCGGTGATGTGGTCTACATGTTTCAGCCCTTTAAAGAATTCAAATGGGCTTTCTTCAGGACCGAGAATAAAAAAGTGAGTGGCAAAGTGAACGCCACCTGAAAAGTGAAGTACCACCACACGCGCTAAGGTGTGTGGACCAGGTGTCGGTATACTTACTGACACCGTTCAAAAGTAATTAAGAGAGAGAAAGGCAGCTATTCAGGGCAAGGGAGGGGTTTCATCCGATAAACCAATTTGGTTCCATGAGGATTCCCGTAAGACAACCTACTGCGGTCTCCCGAAGTCCCTGTATTGACTTTGGTTCTATCTGCATTTCATTTTCATTTAACATGTAGATGAAAAATTCTAGGCCTATTTTTGAGCACTCATGTTACTTCTTAGTCAAGATGAAGCCAATTTGATTGTGCTTACCGTGACAGGTGATAGGCACATTGTGTCTGACCAATGGGGCTTTAGATGTGGTTTAATTGCTTGGCGCGGCAGAAGTATTTGAGATTGCTTGGTGATTGAGACATAACCAGTTGAGCCCAATTCAGGTATCCGTAGCTTGACTGTATCCTGTTCCATGACTTCTATTCAGAATATGAGCTTGCTGTCATCCATTCATTATTATAACAAAAAGCCTGCTAGGTGTGCAAGGCGACATCTGTAGACGTGGAACAGAAGGAGAAGATTGCTGCTTTTTGGGATTCCTATGTTAGTATGACACAATTTTATTTGGGTCACTCATAAGGAGGAACAATTGTAGAAATATATCTTTGTTTATTGGCTCCAGACACCAGCCTGTCCAGGATTCATTGGGTCCACAGTATCGACGTTCATAATAGATTGTTGGGATTTTGGCTGCCTTGCACCCCACATCCTTGAATTTAGGACGACACAAGCATTTATTAGCATCATAAAAAAGTGACAGTTAAAATAGCATCTTTAAATTATGAATAGTGCGCAAAAAGCTGCGTTTTATCTCCGAGAGAATGGTTTCAGGGGGGTTTTAGCCTTAACGTCTTATTTCCTCTTGATGTGAATGTGGAGTATTTTGGAATATTCAGTGATGTAGCTTCCAGGCACAAACTTGTCATGCAGCTCCCATTTCTTTTGTATATATCCGTTTACAGTAAATTGTGTCTTTGCATTAATCAAAACGAAGTGTTTGTTGTATGTAAAATTAGCAGCTGGAGAGCCTGTAATGTGAGACGCCTCACACTGTAGCAGTACATTCATGGCACACAGTTAAAGGTGTGCAGTATTAGCTTTCAGCCAGAAGGAACTAAATCAAGGCATGCACGACAGCCATCTGAGGAATGCAGCCAGAGTTGGCTTTTCACTCTTTCTTTACCAAAGTCATGGTGGGTTCTCTTCACTGGGAAGTAGATTTAAAATGGGTAACTAGAACTAAGGAATTCCAGTTATCTTGTCACCAGAGTCCCCACAAGCCTACTTCTTTTTTTTGCTTGCATGAATAATCTCTGAGGTTAGCTGGAAATGTAGGTCCTAGGCCGTTTAAGCTTGCCATTTGCTCTATGTCTAGGTAAGTTCAAGGGTACGCCATTTGAAGAAGGAAAAGCATGTACTGCGACACAGGTTTATGTCTAAGGATCTAACTCCCTCGCGCTTGGATTACGGCAACTCGCTCTACCTGGGTGCCCCCAAGGCAGTCACTCGTAAACTACAAGTCTTGCAAAATGCTGCTGCATGGACGATGTTAGGAATCCCTAGGTATATCCTTCAGCCATACAGGGTTTGAGGGAGCTCCATTGGTTTCCTGTTGCTCAAAGAATTGAATCTAAATCCCTATGTACAGTGCATAGAGGCCTCCATGTACGTGGTCCCCCTATCTCCCGCCAACTAGTTACCCCCTACTCCCTCAAGAGGCTTCTTAGATCCACCAATTTACATCTGGCTCCGTCTCCACTATTAAGAGGGTTAGAAGTGGAAGACGGTCTTTCTGTTTTAATGCGGCCAAGCCCTGAAACGCCCTTCCCTTGGCCATTCGATCCACAAATAATGAGGTTTTTTCTGAAAATCCCTTAAGACCCTGCTTTTCAAGAATTGATTTTCTAGGTGACTCCTCTGTTCTCAATTGAGCAGTTCTCTTCTCTTGTTAGCGCTTGGATGCCTATGGGTCGCCATGCGCTCTATAAATCCCATAGCATAGGATATTTATTGTTTGCGTGTTCTTGATTTGATTTGTATGTGCGCTATCACTCATTGTTTCCAAAGTACAACAAAGGCCAACATTCTTTATCCTTTGACCTGAGCTTGTGTAAACTACACGAAATGTTACTTGCAGGATGTTTTAAGGGTTTATACTGCACGTGGACCACCGCCACACGTTGCACACCCGGTGTTTGAAACTGTACATTATAACTATCCCCTTGGTTCCTTTTTGGTTGGTTATTTGATCAGAAATATTTCAGTGAAGAAATCCTGCTGGTGTGGTGTTTTATCTTCACTGACCGGGACCCACTTGGAACTGCACCAAATTGCTTCTTCTTCCGAAATAGGTCCAAATGCTGTGGCCCATTCCTTCAGCTTAGTGAAAGGGACTCATTGGAATAAACAGTTTTTGTACTTTGGTTGCTCTAATACCCTGATTCAGGAGTGCCCAACGTAGGTTCAGTAGCGCCAAATCTCTGCCAGATGTTTCTGATAGCCATATAAGATAAATTTACAGGTACTGGCTCGAAATGGAAAACATTTACATAGCCAATGGTGATCCTAAACTTCTGGCAAGGATCAGACCCCCCAGAACCTACACAAGACATCGTAGACTTAGGTGACTAGATTACCTTTGAAGTACAAATGCTACCTTTCTTATGTAGTTAGCCACCCAGACATTTTTCCAAAACCTGACAAAGTGTCGGCCATTTTATAACCCTAGCACTCATTTGACTATGTTGTTTTTTCTAAATTCTAAGGAGTTTAGTGTTTGTTGGTAAAAGTTTTATAAACCTATTCCTAAGTTTGTCCTATGTCCATTTCTAAAGCGGAACTGTTAAAGAATATTACAGTACTTTATGGATGCAATATCATCTATTACTTTTCAAGGGTGGCTTGAACGTCCTTGTTCTGCAGTGCCTTAGTTGTGCATACCTTTGAAATGTTCCTTTCATATTCAGCAATTTTGTACATTTCGTGAATTCCAAGCCTGTCAAAGACAGTATTTCATATCCAGTTGCAATTGCACCTCAGTTTTAGCCACATGACAAGAAAGAGATCTTTTTGCCATTATATTTTGTTGGTGGTCAGTGCGTCTCAACACCACCAAGCTGATGCTTGGTATGCATGTATTAGATATATTTGTTGTGGTGTGCATCCAACCTTATGCAGAACACTATTCGAATAATGTTGTTAAAATAGCATAGTTTTCATAGCCCTGTGAGCAATGACCATTCGTTGGTAAGAATAAAACAGGCAGACGATGTGTGCGCCACAGGAGTTGAATAAAAGTAGAACACTCTTGAGCATAAAGAAAAAATCAACAGCAACCAAAACACTTCCTGCGTTTTGTTTTTATTGAATGTGCGATCCTCCCTGAAGTTGGTTGTGTTTCTCTGTTTCTTTATTGAATACAGGGCCATAAACACAGAATATCGCCTTTGCTGCTCCCAACCACACCAGGTTCACTCTGGAAGAAAGGCTTAAAATGGAGCAGTGTGTTGTTACCTTTTGTGATGCTGTTCTTAGGCAACACATTGTTTCAAGTATACCATTAGCAACAGATGTCATAAAGTTAGGAAACTTCTGCAGCTGCTTGGTTAGACGCTTCAAACATCTTTTTCGCCCCACTAGAAAGTTTGCTACGTCAATTAAAAGGACTCTTTTTAAGGGTATTTTTTGAGTGAGGCTAAGAATGCAAATTGGTTGCAAAATAGTATATAGAGCAGAGTCCAGGTAAAAGCAGGGAACGTGGGAACAGTCGATTTTAGCCAACAGTTCTTTGAGTCGACTTCATCCAAATTTCCCAAACTCTGATAGAATTCGGAGACTGGATGTCTCAAGCTATGGGAGCCATGGACACCTGTGTACAAACAACAAGAGGCGAAAAGTGTGTAGTTTTCTTTTCATTTGTCCCCTTCTCTGTTGTGGTCAGCTGGGGATTATTTTGAGAGTGTGGGTAGATATTATGGGCAAAAAGAAATAAAGTGAACTATTACATAATGGTATGTAATCTTCTGCATGATCTGAAATCTCCTTAAACGTGCACAACCCACTGGCTCCCAGACTTATGCATATCCTTATGACTTACGGGTATCCTCATGGGTAAAGGACCTGCAAATGAAGTGAGGGTACCTCGTGCACATATGTGGAAGGTACTGTGCCGTTGTCCTGTTTCTTCTATTCTGCGTTCTGACCCCGGACAACTGCATATTCAAAGATTGTGGCTCCAGGGGAGCAAGACGCACAAGGAAAGGGTGGGCGAAGACCTTCCCCTGAGGATCTAAATGTGCAATGACTCGAAGTGTGGGCTTCGCAAGGAGAGAGTGGGCGAAGACCTACACCTGAGGATCTAAGTATGCAATGACTCTCGAAGTGTGGGCTTCGCAAGGAGAGAGTGGGCGAAGACCTACACCTGAGGATCTAAGTATGCAATGACTCTCGAAGTGTGGGCTTCGCAAGGAGAGAGTGGGCGAAGACCTACACCAGAGGATCTAAGTATGCAATGACTCTAGAAGTGTGGGCTTCGCAAGGAGAGAGTGGGCGAAGACCTACACCAGAGGATCTAAGTATGCAATGACTCTCAAAGTGAGCGAAGACCTACACCTGAGGATCTAAGTATGCAATGACTCTCGAAGTGTGGGCTTCGCAAGGAGAGAGTGAGCGAAGACCTACACCTGAGGAACTGAATGTTTGACGACTCTTGAAGTGTGGGCCTCTTTGTTCCAGTGCTCTGAAACCCAGCCTTCTATTGAAGTGTTCATCGCCGATGCTGCAGCAGTGGAAAGCACATAAGTCCAGGAACGCCTAAAATATACTCCGGTTCCGAATATGTAGGTAACCCTGCTCCTCTTTCTGTGGCCTAGCTCCTGGTTCCTGAAAGCACCCTTGTCCTTACAGAGCGCCCTGGGTAGTGTGGGAGGATGTTGGGTTCCCTGAAGCACTGGTGACCTCTGGGCAGGATAGTAGTCTGAGAGTGTTGAGTGACACTCCTCTTTGTTTTGTGTGTGGGTCCCTTCAGGCAGATGTGCGGGTGAAACACCGAGACACCCGTGGAACAAGAAGACGACAGCTCATAGCGTGCGCTCTTCGGCACCAGGAAAAATTATATCGCTTTCCATCTTGTCTCTAGGCCCTGCATCAAAGACCTTCACGTGTTTGGAATTTGCACTTGAAAAGAATTACAAGGAGCAAATTGCAGTCCTAGCCTGGGTTATCACGTCTGGAGATTGTTTTCAGACAAGCCCTTTGTCGTGCAGACAGTCGCACCGCCGGGCCCAGCAGGCCTGGCCTGTGAGGAAAAGGTGTAACCAGTCCGTCCACATTTCTGCATCGTTGGCAGTTGTCCAACAAACCCAGACAAAAACGTCACTAGGTCAGTATTCCGTACAGAAAGTGGAGCACAGAAGACGCTGTCGGTAGTGCCGTCCCTTAAAAAATCACACATTCCAAGGTGTTTGCAGGACTGCACTGCGAGTGGAGCGGGCACCGTGCACCTTGTCTGCTGTCCACAGGGCACGGGTTTGCTGCCTGTATGTACTCGATCGATTCTTAGAGGAGCCGCGGGGCGGCTGTTTGTGACACAAACGTGCGATTTAGTTTTCATATGTTTTTTTATATTATACAATTACACAAGGCAGCACTGTCTGTAAGCGCCCGAGGGCGCGTCCAAAAGTTTAGTGCTTTAAAAATGTTAAAGCCTACAGGAAGGGTGATCGCTTTTTCAAAGCCAAAAACCGGGACAAACTGTAGACATAGAAGTAGGACAAGAACTTGTCACTATCGCCTGGGGCTACATATCTGTGGATGAGATAATAGGCAGTTCTAGGGACATTGCAATATGCACTTCTCTTAAACCTTACAACAATATACCCCCAACGGAAGTAACCAATGTGTTCATTTTTGTGGAAATCACGTGGTAAAAATGAAGGCATTTTTTAATGCTCTTTAAACTTGTGCACTTTTGCAAACACGTGGCACCGAGTCGACGAAGAATGGGTTGGGGTTGTGAACCTGGGCCTTTGGGAACTGCTGGTTCTGTGATGCGGCCTGGCCTGTGTGCACACTACTGGGCCTTTTTCAAGGAATGTGTGACTTTGCATGTATCAACAAAAGCTTTACAAAGGTGCCTTAGACAGGCAGAGGTCAGGGCACAATAGTGCGGTAAGCTGTGACGAGCTTTGCCACGTGCCTGATACCGCTCCCCTCGCAGGGATGTGCGGAAAGCCAGCAGGCAGCTGTGCAGGTGGAGAGATGCTTGCCTCCTACTACTAGCTCAGCTAGAGATAGGGTGACCATATTTTCAAAATCAAAAACCGGGACAGGGCCCAGACATAGAAGTAGGACTAGATGCGGTCACTCGTGGACACAGAGGGACTTTGGTGACGTCATTAACTCGCACAGGACTGCACGGACAATTAGGACCACAGTCCGAGGCTGTGGGATTTCCTCGAAAACGCAAAGTTTTGTCAAGCTCATGGAAGAAATAAAGGATATTTCAAGTTGTTCTATGCCACAGGAGTAGAGCATTGTCTGGTTTGCTTTGAATCCTGGAACTTGCAGTCTTTCATTTTTATTTACTAAAAAAAAAGTCACAGATGCTACAAAGAAAATTACAAAAGCCAGGCTGGATAAGCAAGCGTATTAGTCCCATTATTGGCAACACACCCCACCCACACCACAACAGAGTATGCATGCATAAATAAATACACAACACAACTTTTGTTTGGGAAAATTAGTGCTGCAGGTTTATTCCATACAAAAGTATGCAATATGGTGGGTTATCTTACGGGCGATCCAAGGGCAGGCAGCTGTACCAACCTATGCTGCCCTGCCCGCCTGATGAGCCAAGCACTGTGGAGTAACCAATCAGCGCTACCCTTATGGGGGTGATCCCCTTACTGGATCACGTGACACATTGGTCCCTATTACTCACGCCCCTTTCAGGGCGGAGCGTAGCAAGGCAAGCCCCCGGTTGTTCAGGCCCACAACCGCCCGAAGGACTAACGGGGCGCCGACGTAATTGTTCCAGGACCCTCCCATGAGGCTCCTGGGATTTGGCTCTGGCACCCCTATTGTGCTCTTGCAGAGGTACTCTTCTGTACCCATTTGCTTCCAGATCGCCCTGTAACTCCTCCTGCAACGAGAAAGAAAACATTACAACGTTCTATGTATTTCGCCTGCCAACCCCACGCCGGGTAAGCGGTAGGGTGGGAGACGGCGTGTCCGGCGCAAAGAGGACGCCAAGATGGCCGGGGGAGGCATAAATACCTCCCCACCTCCTCTGCGTGCCGGAAGTGACGCGTCTGGTAGGGGGACTCCTCCTTGAGTCCCGCACATCATTGGGGGTGGGGAAGTGCCCAAATGGCACTAAAGGGGCCGCCCGTTCAGGGTGGCCCCCTGCGAGGCCGCGGGCAGCCGCATAGTCCCATTATTGGCAACACACCCCACCCACACCACAACAGAGTATGCATGCATAAATAAATACACAACACAACTTTTGTTTGGGAAAATTAGTGCTGCAGGTTTATTCCATACAAAAGTATGCAATATGGTGGGTTATCTTACGGGCGATCCAAGGGCAGGCAGCTGTACCAACCTATGCTGCCCTGCCCGCCTGATGAGCCAAGCACTGTGGAGTAACCAATCAGCGCTACCCTTATGGGGGTGATCCCCTTACTGGATCACGTGACACATTGGTCCCTATTACTCACGCCCCTTTCAGGGCGGAGCGTAGCAAGGCAAGCCCCCGGTTGTTCAGGCCCACAACCGCCCGAAGGACTAACGGGGCGCCGACGTAATTGTTCCAGGACCCTCCCATGAGGCTCCTGGGATTTGGCTCTGGCACCCCTATTGTGCTCTTGCAGAGGTACTCTTCTGTACCCATTTGCTTCCAGATCGCCCTGTAACTCCTCCACAGCTCTGGAGGCGGCCCCCTCGCCTAAAGAGCCCCCACCAAAACAGCTCCATTTCTCACAGCAACCTGACAATTTCCCGGGCCTCATTCCTGTCCAGTAGGAACAGATCCAAGCCCACCTGTGCCAAATGCACCCCAACACTGTCAAATTAACCTTTGGTGTTCGCCCGGCATAGCTCATGCCTGATGAAGTCAAAGCCCCTGTTCTGCAAACTAGCGCATGGAGCGGGTTATCCTTCTCTGGGAATGTACCAGTGCCTCGCATGCGCTGCAAGAATCTGATGGCCTCCCAGGAGGGAGCTCTACTCTTAAACATCGCTGTATTACCCTACAAGCTGATGTGGCTCCCACCTCCTGCAACCTGAAGTTGCAGGCCTTCTAGCAGTTCGTGCTCCCTAACACCTGTTTCCCCAATATATGGAACAGCAGCACACATGCTTGAAGACCGCTTCCACTACCAGGCTAAATACTCTGGCTGTGCTTAACTGAAGCAACCCGTAACCTGCCCAGGGAGCAGAGTGCACCTACTTTGTTAAGGGTGCCCAGACATGTGCACCGACCTCTGTGTTAATAAACCATGGCGAGCATGGCTGTCCGCCTTGCGCACACTATTGCAGTCACAGCAACCGCTGCAGTGACAACTTACGCCACCTGCCAGGCTTGCTTTAACTAAAGCTCGATCACGGATACACACATGCCTGCTAACCAGCTGTGACCCTAGATGCTCAACCAGCTAATGACCTAGCACTTTGTTATTCCAGGAATAATAGCCCTCCACAAGATCAAGCCGCACCTGAGCATATGGCCTTCATCTACTGGACCGGGTGCCGTGTGTGCTCTTGAATTGTCAGTGATTGTGCCCCAAACCTATCTTTCATGCAGCTATTGGAGCCACGGCACACACTCAGGCCTAACCAACTGACGCATGTCACTTGGCTGACTTGCCGCTGCGAGATTTTGATCTTACAACTCGCTCTTGAGGTTACCGGTGCACATTGTCTATAGGTCCGCCCCCAATCTGTTTATGCTGAATCCTGCAATGTACCCTTCTGCCCCTGTATGGGCGAGAAAATACCGGTAACATTGCAAATCCCACTGCCCTCACCTCCTCGGGCAGTCCGTGGGGAAGAGGAGTCCTTAGAATTGGAACACTGCCCACCCTGAGCAGCCCCAGCGGCGGAAAATTGCCTCCTCCGTTCATTTTTGTGGTGGACACTGGAGGGGCCAAATGCTCTATTACATAGTAGCCTTTTGTGCTTGGCACCTTGGTTCCCCCTTTCCTGGGACGGTAGCACACTATGCTGGCTGACAGCGTCCCACGCAGCGGGGTTAATGTAGCTAACAGGGCGGGGCATATGAGCTTAACTGCAGGAACAAGTCACCTACCCTTGGTTCTGGGGTGCACTTACCTAGCCCCGTTGACCAGATGCTTGCACAGGCCCACTTTGCTTTAAAACCCTGGCGAACACCTTAATGGTGTCAATCTGGTTGAAACAATATATGTCTAGTGCCCACTATTGGAGGCACCTAACCCTTTGTGCAGTGATAACTTACACAACGCACCCCGCTTGCTTAACTGCCAACGGATCACAGATGCACAGAACCTACTGCCCGTCCCTGGCTGCTTCAGACCCTCAACAGTGATGGAATCCCAGATCCCCAGATTACTGTTTAGCTGCAGTACACCTTCAGTGGATCCGCTAGGAGGTACCACAAACCGCATTGGTCATGAACATTACGAAGTACACAATTTCCACCTGGGCGCACCTCAAATGAGGCTGGCTCCACACAGCTGTAAGGCCAGCGCAGGCAGGGGCGGGATCCCCTACCCACCTAGCTTCCACTCTAGTAGTGACATGCCCTTAATGGATGTGACATTCTACAAGCACTGCGCAGGAATCCCCCTTTGACCTGCTAGAGCCTGTGGCCATTCTGCTGAAAGCCTTGTGGGCCTGGGGAGTGCTACTAAACCTCAAGTCCTAGGCACTCAGGAAGCATCCTTCACTGCTGCAGTTGCCCCAACGCATTTATTATAAAACATTTAATGGGTAACAAACCGGTTTGCGCCCACCTTAATGTGCCATGCTGTGAGCAATTAGATACCCCACATATCTCTTCCTTATGCAAAGAATAAACAAACCGGCCAAAGCACAATGCACGGACAGTGCGTGTGCCCACTGAGACACCCCCAGCTATGAGTGGTACAAACCCTAACGCACCACGTGCCATTTTGTACATATCATTCTGGGGTGACTAGGCCCTAATGTGCCCTTTTCCCTGTATGATCCCCAGTACGAGGGTACGGACTGAATGGCCAAGTGCTGCGCCAGCCCATAAACATGTACACTCTTGTCAACAACCCAGCCGTGGCAAATCCCCAGTACGAGGATACCGACTGATGACCAAGTGCTGCGCCAGCCCATAAACATGTCGACGTGTGTAAAACTCAGCCGTAGCCAAACAAAACCACTAGCAGCGGTTTATCCCGACAGGTCACCTGCGTGCATGCCAGGTGGAGAAACCAGCAGCCCTTTGCCAACGGAATGGCCGAGCACAATACCCGCGTTGGAGACAAAATTGACCTTGTTATACCGCGACAGACATGTGCGGCACTCGAGTGAGACAAAGCAACTATTCTTAGCAAAACAGAGCCTGTCCATAACTATTGTCTGTCTTGGGACAAAAGATGAACTGTGGTCTTATCACTGGCCAAGTCTGTGATGTCATATTCGCTACATCTGGTATATTCGCATGAATCGCCATATATGACTGACACCGCACTCTCATCCTGTGCTTGGTGTGGACTTGGCCCACCTCTAGTGTGAGCAGAGCCCCGCGAAGTAAACTTGGCTTCATGTCAGTGCAGGGTCAATCCGCTGACCCCCGCCAAAAGACTGGGGCCTGTGTCCAAAGCCCAAGGCAACATATCTCGGAGCCCCCATCATGGCAAAGTTTGCCAATGCCCACGAGCTGAAGTTCTTCACGACGCCATTGTCAGAAGACGGCACGCCAGACAGGGCCCGAACACACACTGGCTGCGGACCCTCAACCCCTGCCACCGCCACCCCATACCTGAAAGGAGCCTGGCCGGCAGCCCAGAGGGCAAGTCAAACCAGCTCGACGGTCCCCGGGCTCGCCCCGCAAAACACCAGTGCTGCCCGCAGGCACTTAAGCGAAACTCAAAGTCGCTCAGCTGGAACCCATGGATAAGCTTGTCGCTGGCGAGAGTATTCTCCAGTCTCCCATAGGGGCGCTGCATGTAGTCCGCAAGACACAGAGTGACGTACAACTACCAAGTGCGGCATGGGTGCAATCACTGGATGAAGGACGCCATCGCCAGTGCTGTGAGGACACCACCACACTCTACCCTCGCTACTAGGAAAGCCCGGACACACAGTCCGTTCAGCGATAGGCCAGTAGAAATGCCGGCGGTAACTGGGGACTACATCCGAAAACCAACTATAGTCACTGACACTGGGGCCGTCCCTAATACAGTAGCTAGACAATGCGCCAGTGGAAATAGTCCAAGAACCCGCAAACGTTGATTTTATTGGACAGCTTCCAATGGTCTGCCCTTTCGTAGAACATGCCCTTAATGGTACATGACGTTCTACAAGCACTGCACAGAAATCCCCCTCTGAACAGCGGCCATTCTGCTGAAAGCCCTGTGTGCCTGGGGAGGGGAGTGCTACAAACCCTCAAGTCCTCAGGAAGCTCGCTCACTGCTGTAAGTGCCCCAAAGCATTTATTATAAAACATTTAATGGGTAACAACCCGGTTTGCGCCCACCTTAATGTGCCATGCTGTGAGCAATTAGATACCCCACATATCTCTTCCTTATGAAAAGATTAAACAAACCGGTCAAAGCACAATGCACGGCCAGTGAGTGTGCCCACTGAGACACCCCCAGCTCTGTGTGGTACAAACCCTAACGCACCGCGTGCCAGTTTGTACATATTCTGGGCTGACTAAGCCCTAATGTGCCCCTTTCCCTGGATGATCCCCAGTACAAGGGTACAGACTGATGACCATGTGCTGCGCCAGCCAATAAACAGGTAGACGTGTGTAAAACCCAGCCGCAGCCAAACGAAACCACTAGAAAGCCCTGACACAAGAACTGTGCTGCACAAACCGACGCATGCATCAACGGGCCAAGGCCCGGAATGATCATGGCTCTGATTAGGCTTGTGCACCCCTGACAGGGCAGGGAGGCAGAGCCCATGCAACGTGGTTGCACCCTGCCAGACGCAGTGCCGTGCCCACAGTGTTCCAGTTCCCAACACTGGAATGGCCACATAGTACAGTCCTCCTGACAGTCACAGTCCAAACCGCAACTATCACCACGCAGGCCATGGCACACTAGCACCTAGGCACTGCGCTTTGCATGTTTGAAAATAAGTGGTAAAAGGTTCCCCCTATCTACAATGGCCTTAAACCAGACTCTGAAAATGTAAGGCAAACTGACTTAGTCAAGTTCAGGGGGAGAGGGGGGTGTCTTAAAGCCACTCCGATCCCCCTTCGACTCAGCTAAAATACCTACGAATACCAATAGCTTGAATTTACCACCTGAAGCACCATCCAGGGTAAAGTGTTGAAAGGAACGCAGTGTCGATTGTCATTGCATGCACTTGAAACCATAATATAATCAACAATTGACACTTCAGACCGAGATTGCAGCAGTCAGCTCCTGCCAGAAAGGGTAGATGGAATGGACACAAACTATTGTCCAGGCCCCACACTGCTCTGCGAGAGTGGCATCATTCGCTTAATGAATCAAACCCCTTACCAAGCAGACAACGTGCCGCACCCAGGGGTCCAAAATATTAAATGGACAGAAACATTAGGCTCCATCTATGCCTGGCATCGCCTGGTCAGCAGCCAGGCCACCATTGCAGAAAGATGCACGTGCTGCCACCGCCAGACTTCGGAGCCTCGCCCCGTAAACCACATAAGCACAGACTGCACCCTGAATCACCGGACCAGTTAAGAAACACTGGTGCCCTGAGTATTGAATCAAGCGTGGGGGCCTACGGATCCCCGTCCCCCTTGGGCACACAGCCACCTGCGCCCATGCAAATCCCATCCACATTTGTTTAGCCCACAAATCTGGCCCTTACCCCCTACCACCTGGCTCAGGTTTGGCTCCACAATCATAGAATGTAGCACAATGGAGCCACGCAAAGGTATTGCAACGCTATACATGAGTGCCTGTTACATCACCTATTCAGCACAACTATCCTCATGCCCACTGCAAATGAAGCATGGCTGTCCATGGAACTGTGCAACGCACTCGCTGCTCCAGGTGCAGCCCACCATACGCAAAGTTTAGCGGCCTGTGCAGCGTCATGGGCTGAGGAGTCACAGCACCCTCACTGGCTCATGGCCTACTAAGAACCCAGCTTCCCTCTGCGTCTGGTTGCTGCCACCCAGTTCGTAACCTGAAACCACCGGCAGGGAGGTATCCGAAGTAACAAATAACAGAAAGAGGAAAAGAGACAGGTCCTGAACCTGTGCTCAACTCGCTCCCACATTTCAGTGACACTAGTAAATCTTCACATGTATGCTTGTATAACAGTCACTTTTTACTCAAAAGTGCAAGGTGCTCTTGGGTGACTTCACAGTTCTATCTAGCACATGCTCAAGCTGAAGGTATCGGAGCGCCTTACATGAGCACCCCTTACATTGTACCAGGACTTACGCACAGACAGATTTACCGAATTACGAGGGACAGAGTTGCCCTATCCAGTGCAAACACTCTTTGCAGATGCGGGCATCGGTCTCCTAGTCGACTGGTAACCACCCCATCTGCTGCCCCACACACCAAGGGCTGCAAGATTAACAGTACCTGTGACATGCACCAGTGGAAGGGGACAACATTGCAAACAATGTGTGGAACCTCCACCAAACCTCCCAGCCGTGGCCAGTGGAGCACCCCCAAGAGGCACGCACAACTACACATTTGTGCCACGTGCCATAAGCTCCCTCAAGCCACGAGCAGACCGCGACAGAGGCCATCCTGCACCACCCGCAGACACGGGTGCTTAGAATAGTGTGCCGCACGACTAGCATCTGGCTGTTACGTTCATTGAATCCAGATATGTAATATAGCAAGTAACATCATCCCTACAGCAAGTCAGGACTGTTATCTTTGTCTATGGTTGTTGGTCGCGGGGCCTCCTACGTGAAATGCGGTGATTACCGGCCTGACCGGGACTTTCAGGTTATCACCACGATAAGCCTGATTAAGGCTCAGTGACTCGCATGATGGCATAACTGCAATATTATTTAGCCGCAAATTCTCCGCATCTCTGAATACCAGCAAATATAAAGCACACATCACTAATGATGACATGACTCACCGAGGCGCTGTGCATAACATGAAAGCATTGATTTTTTTGAAATATAACCGTTACAATGCATTGTATGTAACTTTATCTCCATGGCTGGTGATCATTATGTAATACGTCGAAGTTGTTAATTGATGGCATTGGTGACAAATCGAAGGCCCGACTGACCGCAGTCTGATGCGCATTACCAGCAGGCGCTGGGACGCGGCCCAGTTTAACCATCTGCAAGTAGGAAACTACCAGGAGCATGACCCAGAGGAGGTCCCCCAGCTGTCCTCACCCTCACACCACTGTGCCACCCACACGTGGTCCTCACTAATACACATCGCTACTACAACGCTGATGTAACCTGAAGGTTGCTTACTTAGGCAAACCCGCAATGAAAAGTCGCATGCTGGGATGAGGGCTCCCTCCAGCAAGGCGCCCTCATCTCATACCGCGGAGCCGGCGAAAGCCCAGGGAGGTTCGCTGCGGAAACCCGCTGAACACCGAGGTGTCCCACAACTATGCACCCCCCCGCCAGGCACCGCAGTTTGGGACAGGACCCCCGGAGCTCCTGCTGCCCATGTGGCTGAGGAGGGGGGGACGGTCAGGGCAACCCCTCCCTCCCGGCCACGTGCTCCGACCGGTCCAGGCGCGTGGCGCGGCCCAGGCCCGAACCGGCAACCCCAGAGCTCCCCAGGGGAAAAGACCGAAGCACCGCAGAGCCGAACCGAGTCAGCCCGACGCCGGAAAAGGGGTCCGACGGAGAGGCCACCCGGCACACAACCACGTAAACGGCAATACTGCCGGGAGCACCGAGGGGCCAGGAAACCCCACAGTGGGGCACCGTGCCGCAGTGACCCCCCCTGACTGAGCTCATGCGGGCCCGCTCGCTGCAAAAGTAGCGCCGCCGCGCCATGCCCCGTCGGGTGCAGGGCATCCAGCCCACTGCCGCGCCGCCACCAGGGGACCCAGCGCACCCCAGGGCGAGCGCGCGAGAGAGAGCAGCCAGGAGGCCGCCGGCGGGCCCCAGCCAAGGGCCCCTGGCGCGAGGGACAACAAGGGGCGGAAGGCCGAGGAAATAATGTTGCCGGCCGCCGCGCGCCATTGCCGGGTAACCTCCGCCTCTGGTGAGACCCCCAAAACCTGCATCGTGTATCCTTGACCCTGAGGGGAGGGGAAGAGCACCAGGGGATCCACTTGTGCGGAAACTGCCTACCCCCGCCCACAGGGCCCACAAGCGGGGGTAGAGACACGCGCCCGTTGGCGCCCTCGCCAGCCCTTGGTAGCGCCGCAGCCTTGGGGGGAGCCCCATATGTCGCCCTAGGGAGGGGAGGCAATAACGCCTTAGCCCGCACGCCAACCCGGGCCGCCTACAAACCCCTGTCCGTCACCCGACGCTACTGTGGCACTTTTCCGCGTGACATGTATGGGCTGTGCCACCCGCCGCAGCGCCCGAGGAGCGCACAGGGTGCCCACTCCCAAGGACTTGCCGCCTAGAAGACGCTGGCTCAAGGCACTACACGAGGCGCGGCGACAAAGGCAGCCGTCTTAGCAGTCTGTCAGGCGCTCGTCCCCCGGGGTCTATACGTCTCCTGTTTCGGGCTGCTACCTGCTGGTCGAGACGCCCGTGCGATGAGGGGCTGGGACCAGATCCACTGGACCCTGCCCCCCGTCCCACCTGCATACCCCGGCTCTCGAACACCGAGCCTACAGCCGATGCCGGATTGACCTGTGTCTCGGCTAAAGGGTCCCCGCGGGGCGGCCATATGGGACCGGGGAGGGGGGCATGGGGCATTGCCCGCACTCACCTCGCACAGCGCGACCCAGTGATCTGTAGTGCGATTCCCCGACCAGCAGCCAGCACGAGACGGAGTGTCGGAATGCGGGGCTCGAGGAGGAGCCCCCCTCCAGACGGCGTGTCCGGCGCAAAGAGGACGCCAAGATGGCCGGGGGGAGGCATAAATACCTCCCCACCTCCTCTGCGTGCCGGAAGTGACGCGTCTGGTAGGGGGACTCCTCCTTGAGTCCCGCACATCATTGGGGGGTGGGGAAGTGCCCAAATGGCACTAAAGGGGCCGCCCGTTTAGGGTGGCCCCCTGCGGGGGCCGCGGGCAGCCGCAGAGTTTCTGTCGGCGTCAGTGGTGTTGAGATTCACATAAATCAGAAATGGGAATTATTTTCATTCCCTAAGCATAAAACAGAAGAAAACAGAACCCTTTTTAGCATCGGTATAGTTATTTGGATTGCACAAAGCATGTGTAAGACTATTAGGCTTAACCTAAAAAAATACACTTTTTCATGATTAAATAACACCTCTCCCCTCTCGCCCATGCTGCGATGAAGCACAGAGAAATAAAGACTCTTGAGCCTGGGTTTTGGCCGAGAGTCCACAAACACTCTTTCACTCCTCTTAAATACTGCTGTGCTGCGTGAGGCGGGTATGTGCATCCGTAGAGGTAACTTATGTCTGCAGTGTGATTGTGCAAGATGGGGTCACGCGAGCATGCACATCAGTTAACATGTTGTGCACTCTCACATTTTCACCGACCATGCCATCTCTTGCTGCATCGCAGCAGTCCGCGGTTAACCCTTCCGATGCACGGAGTGGCCTCATTATGCAGACAGCGGTGTTTAAGAGGAGTAAAGCACCCAGCCCTCGGTAAAAACCGGGACAAATTTTACAATTTTTGAAATGTATCGGGACGCCGGACAAGTGTTCTACAAACGGAGTGTCCCCGGAGATCCGAGACATCCGGTCACCCTAGCCAGATAGGTATGCATGAGCAATGTTTACTGCAGGCCATTATACAACATATTGGCTGCAATTCCCTCCGCAGCACAGAAGGCCCTGGCAGCACGAGGCTACGGAATGCTTGCAGCCCTATCTGGAATAATAAAAAATGCTGCTCCTGATTCCTCGTTTTGTTTCTCTCTCCTTGCCTTTTCCTTTTCTTTCCTTTTCCTTTTCTTTCCTTCCCTTCCCTTCCCCTCCCAACTCCCTTCTCTTCCTCTCTTGCTTTCTTTCCTGCCATCTTTGCCCCCCTCAATTATCTTAATCTCCCAGACCCCCCCCCCCACTCCTCCTCACCGGTAGGAGTGTGTGTAATTAACATAAATATCCTTTTGCGCATTTATGCACAGTTTTCACAAAGTTACACAAGATGGAAATCTGGCATTTAGCATTATATTTTAGTGCACATTGCGTCCTTGCATCCATTTCGAATATGAAGACGCATTTTGCGATAAACAAAATGCAAAAAACACAACTGCCATGAACAGCAGCTGCTCACGTTCTGGCCCTTTGCATTATTCCCATGCCACGCCGTAGGATTTTTACCCAAAGGGTCTTTAATTACTTAACTATGACTAATGTAATTTCGAGAATTTTGCAGAAGTGTAACACGAAATGCCAGAAATTTTACGAAGTTCCATCAACATAACAAAAATATCGCCCAATCTTAATAACCAGCCCCGCTTTATCTCTCCTCTGGCCCTGTGTGTCCTCCTACTTTGTGACCACTGAAAGCGACCGGCTGTGGTGCCTGGGTCAGTCTGTCCTTCTCACCCTTGTTGGTTGGTGGAACTGAGTCGGACTTAGTGTAGCAGGTCAATTAGAGTTGGACTCACTGCTTCAGATGAGTATGGTGCCCTGTCTCCCGCCTTAATCTGTAAGGCTGCGGTATATGGAGGGAGGAGTAAGGAACTATGGGACTTCAAACAATTGTTTGTTTGACAACAAAAAGAAGATTGGGAATCAATCTGTATTTCCCAGCTACAAACCATTATAAAAGCTGCTTTCTAACATGTGCAAGCCGTCCAACTTTCTGCAGCGACCTGCACTTTTTCCAGGGATTTGCACTTTTTCCTTTTTAGGTTGAGCCTAGAGTAGCGCGCAAGCGCTGCTTCTGGCGAAGCATTATGTAGGGGATTCGAAAAGCTGACCAGACGCTCATGCGTCATGGCCTTTTTCGGGCGGTTACCCGCGCGGCCGACATCTGTTTCCCATTATCGTGCCCAGACGCGTGCGCGATAATTGGAAACACATGCCGGCCGTGCGGGGGGAAAAGGCCATGACGCACGAGCGTCTGGTCAGCTGAGCAGGCTGCCGCGCTCGCTCGCCCCCGCTCCTCTCTTGTTCGAATGTGCTTCTGTCTAGGTTTAGTCTGGAAGGGGAGACGAATTTCTTAATGTGCCAACTGCTGGAACTCGGCTTGAAGGGCCCGGCTTGGTTTTTTTTAAGCTCTCCGTCTATGAATATTTCCACCCCCGATTGACAAAGGATTGGAATCGCGTCGGACTCCCTCCGTCACTTTTCAAATAACAAATTACACCTTGGCCTTCTGACAGGAGGAGGGGCCCCGAGACGTTTGCAAAATAATCTGCAGAAACACTAGCACTCGACAGTTACAAAATGTCTGCTTTTGTCATGCCCCCTCTGCCAAGTTTTCCCTTTGTGTTGCCACGGGGAGGACAGACGATCCCGCGCGCGCAGATAAACCAGAGCGAGGGGAGGTTATTCCAGCCGAGGGCGAGGATTCCCCAGGCCCCGCGCGCTCGCAGGCCTGCCTCTACGCTTGTTTATTTTTTCAGTCCTGTTCTTGGCTGTGTCACTACAGGGACATCCAATTCTCAGCTTTTTTAGAGTGCAGACATCCATTTGCAAAGCACTGTCAAGGCGGGTTTTACGTGCATGTCTGTTGTGTTGTATCTAGATTCATTTACTGAAGCCTAAGACTCCAAAGTACTGGTAGGGTGCCACATTATGCACGCAGCAGTCACCAGACTTTGTTTGGGATGTGTACGTGACGAGCCATCAAGCTCTTGCCATGCAGATGGACCAGAATCTAAAGCAGATGGGAGCGGACCAGGAGATTTGAAAGCGCGAGCGTAATATGGTATTGTTACGCTCACTGTCCCACCATCATACGAAAGTGCAGGGAAATGAGTAACGCAACCCCAAATTAAATATTTGAAGAGAACCATTTGACATGGCTGTAGTGTAGCACTGCGGTTCTTAATCTTGGTTTCTGTGAATCCCCACCGAATCACTTTTGGAAGTAAGGTGCCCCGCCTAAGCAATTTCTACTATTGACTTCAAAACCTTGCATAAAAAACGAACACAAGTAAACAAACTTAAAAGAAATTTGGCAAGTGTTCACACAGGGAGCAACAATAGAATTTTTTTTTTTTTTTTTACAGATGCAGTGTTACAAACTGATGATTCACAAAATTGTGATTGACTCCCTCGTGAATGGAGGGTTACAGAGCACTTCTCTGAGCCCAGTACTTCAAATCGGAGGTGGGTGGGTTCAGACAGCACATGCCTGCCTCGGCAAAGATTGCATTTGGGGTGTAGACGGACGCCTTTTTAAAACAGTAACGCCAATATTTAGCCAGTGCAAATCTCAATGGGCCTTGTAAGCTTTCATAATGCACAAAGACTTCACAATCAGGCACATCAATGTTTTAATAATGTAACTATTGTCAGGCAATAAAAAATACTCGCACAGCAAGTTCAGGATAAACCATAATATTTATTGTTGACAAGTACACAGTATAAAATCACTTAGAGCAAGACCAATTTACAGTCATGGTTGAGGCAGACAGCAAATTTACAAGTAATTTACTAACTGGCATTCAATACTCAAATTATCTTGACATTTATCTGGGGACCATACTATAGTTAAATGTCCCGCTGCAGCTTAAGCGCTAGTAACTTACACAAACATTATGGGATGTAATACAAGAGACTGCACGACTGGAAAACGTGGTGAGATGATAGCACCAGCTAACAAGCATTGGCATAGCCAATAGGTCTCGCCTTTGGGACCTTATAAGTGTTTAGCCATGCAACAGTTGATGTTGTTGCACCAAGGATATTGTCTGCATAATTAAATACTTATAAGGTCCCAAAGGCGAGACCTATTGGCTATGCCAATGCTTGTTACTGTTATTGCAGTTGGAAGTGGTACTTCCCACTAAAAAAGTTCCAGCAGCAACACTGGTATTTGGTATTTTGACCAGTGAACATAAGAACTAGCCCCCTGCACAGATGTTACAGGAGATGCCGGACTGTACACCCTGGGCTTTCTGAACCACAGTTTCTGAACTAAGGGCATGACTGGACTAGAAAAAGACTTAAAACTTGTGTTCCTGAAGCACCCAGGTGTTACCGCCTTAAGGGTTTTGATGGCAAGACAGGAAAAAACTTTTTTAACATGCCTAGATTGTCTCAAATATATGCAGTAATAAATAATAGAATACGAATATTGCAATATTATCAAGATGTTTCAGCACATCACAGGCATTGGGTAAATGCAGAGCAAGCCCTTGGCTTTTTTTATTATTGTACTGGGAAAAGAATAGAGTTGTAAAATAACGCTGTGGCACCAGCTCGAATGGCATAACTTGTGGTGTGGAATTGTAGGTTTTGTGAAAAGAATTCTGTCTTCTCCAGTTTATGTCCTTCCAAGGCAGTGCTGGAATCATCAGACAGCATCAGGCTGGGACACTTGCTGTCTCACTTTACTTCATTTCTATACAGGAAGAGTACATCTGATGGACATTTGCCTTCAACTGGCCTCTTCAGAGAAGTTACAATCTGAGTACTTAGAAGAAGACTAGATAACCTTATATTAATGAAAGTAACCTGTAATTTTTTAATGGTGCTTAATTCCAGACCCTCTTACAGTTCTTACTATTACCCGGTATAGTAAGTTTCAATTTATTGACCTCCAGTGATCGAAGGCTGAGTTGTCTTCTCTGAATTCAAAGCCAAGATGCCTAGATCACAACTTATGTCACCAGCGAGTGTTAACATACTGAGCCATATTGCTGGCTATTTAGAACATGAGGCAGAGGTTATAAAATCACTGGCTGTCTTTCTCCATTCTGAGACTCGAATTTTGAGTTCTGAAGCTAGTATCCTTCAATAAAGATACCACGAGGAAAGACTGATTGTACGTATGTTGGGTTCGACAGATGCTTTCGGTAGGCGGACGAGCTACTGTCTCACCAAAGGAATCCGCTGGCGTGGCCGCAGATGGAGTGGGATTTAAAATTCGTAAAATGGGTGACGCTGAAAGACCTGAAGTGGGAAGCGAACTGAGCGGCGCTTGGGACATGATTCTCTTAGATCTCTCGACGACCTTTGACACGGTCAATAACAAACGTTGCATTTGTTTTGGGCATAGGACACATTGTTCCATGAGAGGACCTCTTTTAGGTTGAACTGGAAATGACCAATTTCCATACTTCCCCTCCACTCGAGGCTTAATAGAAGAGGCTGGAGTGTACTGCAGGGATACTTTTTCAATGTATGAATTTCCCACAAAATACTCTAATGTAACCACTTGGCACCTGTCTACCTGGCCATATTCCAGTTCCATTGTTAGAAATCTTGGGCTTCCAAAGATGCAAAACTTTCTCCGCCTCCCAGATGTTGAGACTATTCTTACTCGTGCGCCGTGTATTCCCATTTCTAATTTTCGCCTCTAAGGAAAGGTGGTCCAGGCATTAGTGATGTCACTGATAGATTGCAGCTGCATCATGTACCTGAGTCATTCACGATATCTGATGTGTCATCTTTAACAGATTCAGAGTGAAGCAGTATACCTGAATCAATAACTACACCATAAAAAGAATAATGCTTTGCATGCACTGGCTGCCAGTTCTGAAGAGAGTGACTTTCAACTCTCTGAGAATGGCTTCTAGAGCATTCCATCACACAGGCATCACTTTCCTCTTCTGCAAGATTACACCCTTTACTTCTACTCCATCTGAGGGGCTCTCAGCATCACTTCTGATGACTCTTCAGAGATCCAAAACTAGGTCAAAAGGAGGCCGGGCCTCCTTTTCAGAGGTTCTGCACCTGTGGAACTATCTTATGTAGCAAAGCAACTGAAGTAACTGTACATCCATAACCTGGTGGTAATATCACTCTTTGCCGCATAAAGGCCCTTCAGTCCACATGGCTTGGTGAGCTTTGTGTGTTGTGTTATTAGTTTGGCATCTCACCTGGCATAAAGGCAATTGCAACTTTAGTACAACGTTTAACATGAAATTTCTTTTCAAAGAAAGTGACTTCATTGCCATTTGAAAAACTTGGAAAAATAACCATGCAAATTACCCAAATACACTAGCAAAAATGTAATTTATTACATCGGCCATGACTTGAGTTTGTGATTATTAATTATTGTATTCAATTTAAGGAACTTCGGTCCAGTAAAACATATAACCTTCTTTGAGATAATTACAAGTACGATGGTTTATGGAGATTAAGATTAACGACCTTACTAAGGCCTTTGATTCTGTCAGGAATGTTTCTTCTAAAAAGTTCATACAGCACAACCAAGGAGGGCTCTGGAACGAGCTTCCAAACTTAACTTCAGGAGGGATGAGTACTGTTGGGGGATCTTTCTCACCATGGGCTATGTAAGTGTGCAACACAGTTCTAACATCACCTGCAATGTAAGGTGTCCTTGTAAAGGTCTCTGTCTGCAGCATAATAAATGACTAGTCAAAAAATAGCAACTCTAGTCATGCTTCTGAAATCTGCAAACCAGCAATGTGCAATAGCACCAAGAAGTCACTTGTTAGCAGTAGTTTGCACTTCGCAGACAGCCCCCATAACACAACTGTTCTACGTAACCAACACATGGGTCAAAAGCAACCTCTTGTGAAGTTTTTGGCACATTTACGTCACAGTACTTTTACATTTTTTTGTACATCAGGCAATTTATGTGCTCCAGCTAAGCGCCAAGTCATTGGGGTGCCTACCACCTCCACTGTGTAATTCACACCCTTCAAAACCACCAAACCAGCTTCATGCCAAACCACCGCTCGTTGCACAGTTACTGAAAATATCAGGGGGCACCGTCTTTAAGGCAAACGACAGGGCTCACTGCTGCCTACTTTTATTCTTATTTAATGCATTTGTTTACTGATTATGGCCCTATTTCTCATTTTACATTGAATAAAAGCTGTTTACGCAATTTTGAATACATTTGATATTTGTTGTACATGGCACAGCACCAACATTTTTGTTGCATTTTAGGTGAAACAGTGTAGATGACATTGGTTGATATTTTGTTCCTCAATGAGAAATATCTATGTCCGCTTCTTTCTTGTCAGAGACCAATCAACTCATCAGGGAGATTGATTTGCATGTGTCTGTCGGGATCCATCTGCAGTTTCGTCAACCTTCAATGTTAAGTTATGAACCTCTATCATGGACCCATAACTGAGGAAGGAGAGAGGAAGCGAGTCTATTTGCACGCTGCAAGATTTTTATGTCAAACTTCCTAGTTATGATGCTCCTGATAAACCTATACTCCCCTGATTAACCTGTACTAGTCTACCCTACTACCCATGGCTATATCACCGCACTTCTATGCCTGCTCATACCCTCCTACCCCAGCCTTCCAGTACCCTAGTATTTCTACCTATACATATTTCTACCTATACATATTTCTACCTATACATATTTCTGTGCCTGTACCTATGACTGCACATTAGCTCCTCAACTGCTGCATCACCTCTACCCTGGCTAAACTATGTTCTAATACCTCTTCCCACTCCCCTGTTCAATTCCCTGCCTCCTTTTTTTCCCTTACTTGTTTTCTTGGGCTGTTTTCACATGCCCCTTTTCTGTTATCGATTTTATCTCATTTTTCAAGGAAAATAGTTTTTCTTATTTGGGAAATTAACCAAAATAGAATTTCAGCTGCCTGGCGCAGTCAGGCTGGTGTTTTCTGTCATGTGTTTTCTCTGAAATTAGGTAAAGCCGTCATTTGTACGAACTTAAACTGAATTTAGGAGCGCAAAAACGTTGTGGAGGAGGCCCTAAGACATTTAACAGGTTTGTTAGTAACTGGTCTTACCCGATACCCATTT
Organism: Calotriton arnoldi; assembly: GCA_963921515.1. Classification (NCBI taxonomy): domain Eukaryota; kingdom Metazoa; phylum Chordata; class Amphibia; order Caudata; family Salamandridae; genus Calotriton; species Calotriton arnoldi. Next base: position 1,923,853 of record CAWUFW010002563.1, on the reverse strand, counting down.
TACGGTGTCACTGTTGTATTGACTTTTCATCTGTTTCCAGAAAGCACACGGTGACTGACCACTGGCAGAACATTGAATTGTGGGACACCAGCGCGAGCGCACTCGTCGACATGCCGAGTTACCTGACGTGATTCCTTCCCGCGCGCTGTTGACTCTCCCCAGGCAGATGCGAAACGTGATACGAGTAATTCTTTCATAGCTGGCATTCAGCGCTCATGTCAGGGGAAGTCGCTGCAGATAACATCGGAGGACAGTGAACAACCAGACGTCAAGTGAGGCGGACATGGGTGGGAACTGCTCTCTGAGGCCTGTCCATGAATTTCAAAACAACCAACGGGCACTTGTTCGAAAGAGGGCTTTAGGGTGAGACGTGCATTCCGAGCAAGCCAGGTGTTTCCAAAACGTTCCTACTGTTGAGGACTCCGGATGGTGCAGCAGAAGGTTAGCCGTGCTGTGGCCAAAGCGCTTTTATCTAAATGCTATTTATCCATGGAGCTTAAAGCAAATATTGTATACTTTTTGCACGTTACAGTGCGTCTGGAAGCTCGATGTGCGCAAATATAACCTTTAAATTACATTAGAATAAATGATATACAATTTTAAAAGTAAAACTACCATCCTGATCTCATTTGAGACAACAGGACACGATTATGTCAGTGGCAGGAATTTAGTATTACCCCAACCGACTTCCTTTCAGGAAACTGCTGAAACCCAACTTATGTTCGGAGCTTCTCTCCCACTCTTTGGGATGTAAACAGTACACACCCCTCTTCTGTGACTGCCATGCACCTTACTTAGGCCTCCACACCGGGCACCCCGCAACTTAATTGAACAAGCTCTATCCTTCCTGCCACACTCAGCTGTACCCACCATCTTCAACAATCCCTAAACACTAGATACCTCTTTTTCGTGTACCCTTGTGCAGCACAGCTTGTCTAGTTCGAAAAAGCAGTAGATAATCTTTAGAACTGATTATACATTTAAATGAAAAGAAAAAAAACAAGACAGCAGGTAGTAGGCCTTTTCCATCTATGCACCCAAAATCTAGAACAACATCCCTGTATCCGTTGGGACCACCCAACACTGCTCCAATTTAGGAAAGAGTTGAAGACTCACCTCTTTAAAGAATACTATATCACAGTGCTTTAACCGAGCATTACCCAGCTACCTCTGCTCTTACTTGTTGAGTTTATCCTGTCTTTGACCATGTACAGCACTCTGAGGCCTTTCAGCTAGGTTCGCGCTATTGAAATACCATATACATACCTACAGTATTTTAATTGAACATGGTGTAGTGAGGAGGTCCACGCAGGAAGGTAGTAAGTAAAGATGTTTTATTCAAGGAGGTGACATGCTGAATAGTTCAGAACAACAAGTAGTTAAGTTGTGAAGGAGAGCCCCACCAGGAGCAGCCTGCCTGCTGCACAGCCCATGCTCAACTGTCACTTCACCTCTCTGTGTCCCAACATACCGAGGCTCATCCTGACCCCAACATTCTATTGAGTTCAGAGCACAGGCACTAGCTGAGCAGGTGGAGTAAAATACATTACAATACAAATGCAGGATACTACATATCCCTTTTCCTTCCAACAGAAGAACAAATGCAATATATGATAAAAAATAACGAGTGTGAACAAGAGACAGATAGCAAGGAAGGAATAACAGAGTGACAGAGAGAACGTCAAGGAAAAGAGCAAACAAAGCAGAGCGAGGATATAGATGGGAGAAGACAAGGAGGAGAAGGTAAAGAGTAAGTAAGCAAATGGAAAACCCAACCTCTACAACAATGAAATAGAAAGAAGGAGACAGTGAGACGCAAAAGAGGAAATACGAAATAGAGAGAGACAGACGTACCAAAGACAACCCCTACGCACACCCACTGGCCAGGCAGGCAAGCAAGGAAAGAAGGACAAGGCACGACAGGAACAATACAGAAGACATACCCAAGCACAAGGAGAAGAGAAGGAAGAGATTCCTCCAAAACAAGGAAGAACAAGAAGAACACTGCAGAAAGGAAAAGAATGAAGACCAAAGAAGAATAACAGCGAAATGTGTATGGTCCAGATTCCAAAGAAGAAGAGGAAGAGAACATCAATAGGAAATCTGAACTGGAGAAAACAGAGAGAAAGCGAGAGTGAACAAACAGTATCACTATACTCCTCCCCATTTCCAAATAGTCAATTCAAATATGGTATGAGTGTAACTATGCGTATATAAAACAGCAATATAACATCATAGAAAATACAAAGGAAATAACAGCCAATGGGAATAAAACCCATGGCCGTCCTCTACTCCTAGGCAGGAGGGTGAGGAGCACTGTGAATGGGACAAAAGCCCATGCCATAGCAGGCAGTGTAAAGTCAACCCCCATGTAGAGGAAAACAGTAGTGCCATGTAGAGATGGGACTATGACCCAAAATGCGCCCTGTGTGAGGGTGACTGTGTAAATGTGAATGGGACTGTGACCCATGAGACGGTGCCCTGTGTAAGGGTGCCTGTGAAAATGTAAATGGGACTGTGACCCACGCAACGGTGCCCTGTGTAAGGGTACCTGTGTAAATGTAAATGTGACCCATGCAACAGTGCCCTGTGTGGGGGTAAAAACCGTGTGTGACCCATGTAGGCAAATGTATGTGGGCAAATGGGGCAAGACCCAATCCCATCCCTGTGTAGGGAAAAATATTGTGAACATGTAAATAGAACCAAGAACCCAAAGAAGGTAAGTCCCCAGAGTCCATACATGCAAGATGTAGCCCATGTAGGCAATAGTGTAGTAAGCGAAGTGGGAGTAGAGCCATATGCCATCCCCAAGTAGGGAAGCCTAAAGTGTAAAGCTTACACATGTAAATTGAACACGTATGAAATATACCATGAACCATGAACATATATGATATGTTAGGAAGTGAGAAAGTGTTTAAAGATGGGGATAAAAAGACCCCCTCACCCAAGTACTGGTACTAAAATGGGCTCCAGGCAGTGGACCCTGGATGCTGAGTCAAACCAAAGGTGTAGTGACACCAGTAAACACAGCAGCAAAAACATAAAAACATTCAATACATTTCTGCCAATGCAAAGTAAAATTAGTTTGTAAGGAACATCAACTGTAATTGTACATTGAGCGAGGGGTCATGTTAAAATATCCCGTCACCGACAATAAGGACAAGAAGTCGATGCGAAATGCACATCCTTGAAGCTTAACGTAGGGAGAAAATGCGGTACCAGCAAAGTCCCATGAAGCTGTGTTCCCATGTGGTATTCGTTCGCCGCTCATGAAGAAGAGAATAATGAGAAAGAATTCCTCACCATCTCGTCTTGAGGAGATCTGAAGCAGAGAAGGCTCTTTGTAGTGTGAGGAGTGCATTGGAATGTCCGGAAATGTACTGAAGCTCGTAAAGATAGCTTCAATTAAAACAAAAGATGGCTGCACGTATGGGACGCCGCGCCGGGTGGCTGACGGCGCGCTGGTGCGCTAAAGAAGTGACATCACACAAGATCTGACTGCGTGAGGGGTCGTGTCGTCATAGAAGGCTGTGGAGGAAAATATATTTCGCGCGCTTACAAAAGAGAGGTAAGCACGCGCTAAAACTGTGAAAACGTTAATCTACCCAAACGCAGGGTGGCGGTTTAACAACCACAGCCCCCATGTCACTGAAGAGAAAAAAAATGTTTTGAAGGGAAAACTAACTCACCAGCAGTGTCCCGTTCCACAAGAAACTGACGCAGAGTAGGCAGAGTGGTAAATGCCACAAATTCAAAGCAGTGAGGAAGAAAAGTCATACACAACATTTTCTTCAGAGAGAGCGGCGAAAATTAGCTCCTCACGAACCACCATTGGTGAACAACATCACAGACAGTTGTAGGCAGTCCTTTTCAGTGAACGACATGAACAGTGTCCAAAGAGTAGATTACCTCAAACGTTGTCCCTCACAGTATACAGCAGATTTGCGTCTCCCAAGCACAGGAACACCTTAGGAGAAGGTTGAGTCCAGCGCGATGCATGAGGTAAAGGTTGAAATCTTTGAATTGTAGATGTTGCCACCACAGCAATCCGACGTGAACAAACACAGCAACACCAGTCAGCAGGATGTGCACAGGATCACACAATGCAGGAAGCGCAATCCAACAGCGTCAGGCACACAGTTCCCAGATAGGCACTGGTAACACCATATAGTTGAAAGTCAAACTGCAGACGGTACTTTCACCACAACATCCTCTTACCCTTGTGTTGAGAAAATGGTGAAATAAACAGCTGACAGAAAGTTGGAGAAAGCGTTCTACAGACTGTAGTGGCAAATCCAGTGTCCAAATTATGTAGAGTAGATGAGCACAGCACGCCTGGGCTAGGGCTGTCCGGTGGTGAGGACACTGGTGGGGCTCAACGGCGTTGTGCTTCATCTTACTTGTGTTGTTGTCTTCTTTTCTTTTCTTTTTGATGCTTGTTTCTCGCTTGTTGTCGTCATTCATGTTGATTGTAGAACACGCTTGTTTCATTTTGGCACCTTTTCGTTTCCAGTGGATACCTCCTCGTGTATTTTTTTTCCGCCTTCAAAAGTAGTCTGTAGTTCTGTGGTCTACAGATCCTCTTTTCTTTTGCATGTATCTGAAGTGCAGAAGTAACGCGTTGGTTCTTCGCCAGCTCGTCGCCAAATAAATGTAGTGAGGAAGTCCACGCAGGAAGGTGTAAGTAAAGATGTTTTATTCAAGCAGGTAACATGTTGAATAGTTCAGAACAACAAGTAGTTAAGTTGTGAAGGAGAGCCCCACCAGGAGCAGCCTGGCTGCTGCTCAGCCCACGCTCAACTGTCACTTCACCTCTCTGTGTCCCAACATTCCGAGGCTCATCCAGACCCCAACATTCTATTGAGTTCAGAGCACAGGCACTAGCTGAGCAGGTGGAGTAAAATACGTTACAATACAAATGCAGGATACTACACATGGCCTTCAGATCCACAGAGTTTCTGGAGATTTCGATAGTAACTGCTGTTGGTTTAACTTCTAAAAGACTGATGCTGATTTCTGTAAAAGTTGCCTAGCTGTCATTGTTTGTGTGTTGTTCCCCTGATGACATTCAATGTCTAGTACAAGTGTGATTGCTTTCTCATCCATTAGCCTCTTTATCACTACAGGGCTAGGATAGACATGGTCGTGAATATTGTTTAAATTGAACTGATGAAGGAGCTTTGATGATGCCCGCTTATTCCTGTAGGCAGCATTAGTTCTGCTTAATATTGTTTTTTGAAAACCAACATGTTGCCGTTAAAACCACTTAAGAGCCCGCTCTCGCACATGCATGTTGTGCTCACACCAGTCATATCAAGTGCTTTGTATGACAGTGCGTGAAGTTCTCATAATGCTTTGGCGTTCTTTGAAAATGCTTTCTTTTGAAAATGCAAGGTTCAGACTTTTGGGCTCTATAGGACATTATACATGTGGGTAGTTAGTAATGATCAAGGCCACTGGAATTATGCGATTTTACTGCTGCTGCTTTTTCGCATAATCATGGATTTGCCACACTACATAATCCATCATCTGCTGCATAATGTGTAGGTTTTAACCCCCCCCCCAAAAAAAATTGTTTCTAGCCAAATGGATCAAAAGTTACTACAAATGTGGCAATGTTTTTGCCCGCAGTGATGGGACCTTTGCAAAGTTTAACTGGTCATTTTTAATTTGCTTATTGCTGTATTTGGTTGTTACACTGGTACTAAGGAGTTAAAATCTCTATCCAGATAGTATTACCATGTGTACAAATTACAAAATAATGAAGTAATACTAATAAAAAAATGTGCCACATTATGCAGCGTAATATGCCTTTTCTGGCTGCATAATTTAGTTAACCCTGCCACATAAGTTAGTGCTCCCCTGCCGCATAATTCCAGTGGCCCTGGTTGGAGATGTTAAGGGGTGTTTCAAGTGGATGGTGGCTTTAGTTTGTTGATGATTGTGAGAAGTTGAAGTCCAGCCCTCCAGTATTTTTCTGTCACCTCATTATGAGGTCTTGGTTCTCACTTATATGATTGGATGGCTGGCTTTACATTACGAGGGATTTGGACAGCTGCCTTATAGTGCTGCCCTAGGACCTGATTGCAGTAAATGATCTAACAAAGGCCCTGCTGCTGGCGAAAAGGAATTGCCTGAACAGCAAGATGTGTTTATTTAGGACTCCAAAAAGTCTTTGATGGGAGCTACATGATTTTTTATTTTTTAAATAATGGTTTTATGAAGAATTTGTAGTTTGTTTGTGCTGTAAGGCTTGTGCTGCATGTGTTTCTTAGTCTGGGACCCTGAACTCCCAGAGACCTGCCGCTGTGTCAGAGAATATCACACTTCTTTTGGTGGTCGGAGTGTGTGAATCGATTGAGCTGATGTGATTGTTAGAAATGTGTAGTATTTGTGACGTGTTGATTATAGAATGTTGTGCCAGTTCGGAATCTCACTGCGTGGGGGTTCTGAGCTGAGCCAGTAAGACGGTTGGGAGCTGGTAAATGGACGGGGACCTAGCTCTGCCTGATGTGGAACAGTTTGATGAATAAAGCGTATTTCCTACTTACCTCATCTCTGCGTCTTCATCACAACACGCTTTTTGTGGTGACGAGTGCTGTTCCACCTACACGGACCTATGAGCCTCACTGCGGTGGCTGCCTTGCTGTCTGTCTTCCTCCGGAACCGTTCCGACGACAAGTGAAGGGAGGGAAGCAGTTTCTGGGGTGCTGTGTGTCACGCTGGACATTAGCGGACACACTTGATCTCATTAACAAAGCAGTGGGCAGAGTCAGGTCAGTCCCCGTTTTGTCAGTGGAACGCATGGAGAGTTCTGCGTTTCACATCTCTATCACATGACAACATTACGTTTGGACGACTCGCTAACGTCTTCTCCACCAGCCATCTTGGATGTTGTTTTGAGCAGCATCTTGTGCGGTCTAGTCTTCTTCCTGAGTATTGTGACGTCAGCAGGGCCGGACTGGGCACCGAAACCGGCCCTGGCAAACAGCTCGGCCGGCACCCCCTGGGGTGAGTGGAGGAGCAGTCGAGCTGTTTGCGAGGGCCGGTTTAGACTGATTTTGTTACAGGGGGTGATATTGCCGACCTCCGGTAACAAAAACGGCCCCCCAGGGGCCCAAAACCGGCCCCCAACCTGGCGGCCCACCGGGGAAACGCCCGGTGCCCGCTCCGGCCAGTCCGGCCCTGGACGTCAGACCTACGTTTACGAATACGAGTCGCAGTCCATGTTTTCTTTCGTGCTGCAATTACGAAACCTATTCTGATGTCGGAAGAGCTCTGCTGTTTGACCCTTCACTACGGAAACGCGCATTGACAAAACTTTTAGTACAAGGTGACTATTTTATCAATTTTCGCTGCGTTTGTAGAGCGGTCTTGATACTTGCGTGCTCAATGAAATGTACTCTTTCAATTAATACTGTCACATTTTCAGCCACGGACGCTCCTAATCAGCTCAAATTTATTTGGTTGAAAGTGTTTTGTTGCGTGCAAGTTGGATTTTTTGCCCAATATACTGAGGAAGTAGCACCTCCCACATTTGTGCATTGGTCTGTCAATTTTATTTTGTACCTCACAATACGATCTTCTAACTATACGTCATTTTGAGTGGTTCTATAAACATTTTTTTGTTGGGAGCTATCTGGTGTAAACATGCAAGCAGTTGCACCTACACCACCTTTTTTGAATCACCTGGTGATCCACCCATAAAATGGAAACATTGGTTTGATGGGTTTGAAACTTATTTAGGTGCAATTGAGGCCATTCGATTCAGAGCTGAGAGAAAGAAATATCTTTTGATTCATTCATTAGGGTTTGAAGGCAGGGCCATTTTAAAACACTTGCCTGCGCCAGTTGTTGATGGTCAGGACATCATTGATGATTATCAAGACACTGTAAAGAGACTTCAAGCCAGGTTTAATGTTCAACCAAGCTTGGTTGTTTTGCGTCATAAGTTTTTTTTGCGAGTCCAAAATGCCAATGAAGATGGCAATGCTTACATAACGGCACTTAGAAGATTGGTCTCTGAGTGTCAGTTTGAGAATTTTGCAGAGCAATTAGTCAGAGACCAGTTCTTTTGTCACTGCACTGACAAGGCGATCAAGCAGAAGTTGTTGTCCATGGGGAACCCGACGTTGGAGGACACAATTAAAATGGCCAAGAGCATAGAGACATCTCAATTATCTGCTAAGGAACTTGAAACAAAGAACTCTGAATCAGTTTCAGTAGTTAGAGCAAACGATGATAAAGAGGTCAAAGAAAACAAAGTGAGTGACAGGGTTCGTCCTGGTTATTTTGACAAACAAAATGCATTTTTTTCTCAACATAACATTTGTTTCAAGTGCGAGTACAAGACGCATGTGAAGGGTTGAAAGTGTCCTGCAAAGTTTGTGACTTGCAGAATTGGTAATAGGCCTGGCCACTTTGCCAAAGTTTGTCAATCTGGTAAAAGCAAGCTGACATCTTCAGTCAAATATATATTGGATGATAGTTTGGGTGATGAATGTGATGAATCTATTAGTAAAGACGTCAGGGACATGGTTGTTGTAGTTTACACAGAATAAATCAAAGTGGAAAATCCTGAGTTGTGTGTTGATCCGTATGTTGATGTGCTAGTTGGAGACAAAACTGTGAGACTGCTAGTAGATTCTGGGGCACGTATCTCCATGATTACGCAAGAGCTTTATGATTGTACGTGCCCTTCTAGACCACTTTTACCCCCGATCGGAAAGCAGTCTCATATGAAGGACATGAAATCAGTTTATCTGGGTACATGGAAGATATTATGGAATTCAGAGGTAGGAAAATCGCTGGGAAAGTGTATGTTGCACATAAAGGGTTGAACATATTGGGTTGGTTCCATCAGGGATTATTTGGGATGGTGCTCAAACTTGGAGCCAGTGAACAAGTACTTGTTGTGAGAGACAACTTGGATTTGGAGAATGTAATCAACAAATTTCCACATGTTTTTTCTGGTGAGTTGGGGAAAGTCAAAGACTTTCAGCACAAGATCATTGTGAAAGACGGGGCCATTCCTATTAAGCACAAGTTGAGGAGTGTTCCCTTTAACATTAGGCAAGACTTAGAAAAAGAGCTTGAATCTCTGTGCAAGAAGGGCATAATTGAACCCATTGAATCGTCCCTGTGACTCTCTCCCTTGGTGGTTGCACGTAAACAGAATGGTGAGTTGAGAGTCTGTGTTGATCTTCGCTGCTTGAACAGGGAGATTTGGATAGATTCCCATCCTCTTCCAAACATCAATGAACTTTTGGCAGCAATGAAGGATGCTAAAGTTTTCTCTAAATTAGATTTGGCCTCAGCATACCACCAAGTTGAGTTGGCACAGGAATCTAGGCATCTTACAGCTTTTGTTTCTCCTTTTGGCTCCTACGAATATGTTTGCATGCCGTTTGGCCTTGTGTCTGCGGCATCGGTCTTCCAGCGGATAATGAACAATATGCTCAAGGGGATCAAGGGTTTGTCTGTTTTTCAGGACGATGTTCTTATTTTCGCTCCAGACAGAGCTGCTCATGATGCTATCCTCCAAGAAGTTTTATCCAGATTTCAATCTATAGGTGTTGTGTTGCGGAGAGACAAGTGTGTTTTTCTCACTGAGAAAGATGAGTATTTGGGGCATATGATTACTAGCCAAGGTATTTTCCCAAAGTCAAGTCTTGTAGATTCCATTTCTCGAACTAAAGCTCCCTCAGACAAGGCTAGTCTAAAATCGTTTATAGGTTTATGTGAATTTTATTCCCGATTTGTACAAGATTTTGCCACCAAGTTGAGACCTCTGTCACGGATGCTCATGAAGGGGGCAGTTTTTGAATGGAGTGACGAATGCCAAGGTGCCTTTGAGTGGGTGAAGCAACAGCTTATTTCACCCAGGGTATTGAAACATTTTGATCCACATCTCCAGTGTACTTTGACTGTGGATGCAAGCAATGTTGGTGTTGGGACTGTACTAAGTCAAACCAAAGGTGCAGAGATGAGAACCATTGGTTTTGCTTCCAGAGTATTGTCAGAGACAGAAAAGAAATACTCTGTCATCAAAAAGAATTATTAGCCTGTTGGTGGGCTGTGATGAAGTTTCGCAACTATGTTTGGGGTAGGAAATTTTTCTTAAGAACAGATCACAAGCCTCTGATTTACATTCTGAGTGGGAAGAATGCTAGAAGTTTCACACCTCTCATTGCTACTTTATCCTCAAAGTTGTTGCAGTTTGATTTTGTGCCGGAATACATTCCTGGATGTGCAAATTATCTTTCACGTCCATCTGTCAGTGTTGAACAGAACGTTGAGGCAAATGAGAATGACAAAGAAGAGTTTATTGTAGCTGCTGTTGATCTTCCGCAATTGGGTTCTATCTCTGAGAGTGAGTGGTGTCACGCTTTGAACGATGATTCCTCAATGTTGACTGTTATGGGATATGTTGAGAAAGGCTGGCCCAAGGAGAGGAATCTCAGTTTTGAATTCAAAATGTATGTTCAAGTGGCGGATGAATTGTCCATTGAAGGTGGTTTATTAATGAGGTATGACAAATTGTTTCACCTGTGAGTTTGAGAGCTGGTATCATTATGCGTGCCCATGAGGGGCATTTGGTTGCGACTATGACAAAAAAAAGGGTCAGGATGTCCTTTTGGTGGCCCTCTATGGATAGTGAAGTTGATAATATGGTCAAGGAGTGTGTTATCTGCTCTAGTTGTGACAAGTCTGTGAAGTTGCGCAATCCACCTCTTTCTCCTATTGAGCTTCCATCTGCATCATGGGTGAAGTTAGGTCTTGACATTGTTGGACTATTTCACAAGCTTGATGCATTATCAAGATTTGCCCTGGTCATGATGGATTATTATACCAAATGGCCAGAGGTAAGATTCGTGAGAGAGGTGACATCCAGAAATGTCATTGAATTTTTGAAAGATGTGTTCATGAAGGAGGGTTTTCCAGACACTCTTGTGACAGACAATGGGAAGCAATTTGTCTCTAGTGAGGTGGAGTTGTTCCTACAAACCAGTGGGATTAAACATTTGAAGAGCTCACTGTACCACCCCCAAACCAATGGTTTGGTTGAATGTATGAATAAAGTTTTGGGGGAATGTATACAGTGAGCGATTGCTAACAATTGTGTGGTAGTCAATGCTGTCAAGACCATGCTTTAGTTTTATGGCACAACACCTCATGCCACCACTGGTGTGTCACCTTTTGAGTTGCTTGTGGTCGCAGAGCTGCAACTTGTTTTTGTCCTAGTTGGATGAATAAATGGGTTAAAGGTGTACAGTGGTGTGATGCCAGTGTGAGGAGTCATGTGAGCTTGACACAGGAGAAGCAAAAGGAGTACTTTGATTCTAGGAAAAATGTCCAAGAGCTTGATTTGCTTGTGGGAGATTTTGTTCGTGTAAAGAAACCTTTTCATGTAAAGAAAGGTGGTTCCAAATTTGGTCCACCCATCAAGGTTGTGAAAGTAAATGGTGGTTCTGTAAAGCTTGAGAATGGCCAGTGGCGGAACAAGTGTTTGTTGGTCAAGTGCAGTAATGGTGCAGATGGGTGCCTTGGACACCATGTGGATCGTCAAAGGATTCATACACAAACTGTTCAGATGAACACAAGACGTGGTTCTAGGGTGAGGAAGGTCCCTTTCCGTTTCAGAGATTAATGTACTCTGGTAAATGTACACCTTTTTCGTTAGGTATGTACTGTTATGTTTCTTTTGCTTGTTTTTCTTTTTTTCTTTTTAGTTTGTAATTCTTTTGTTGCACTATTTTAGTTTGGATAGTTTGGATTACATTTTCTCTTGGTTTTGTTTAAAGGGGAAACCCATGTAATATTTGTGACGTGTTGATTATAGAATGTTGTGCCAGTAGGGAATCTCACTGTGTGGGGGTTCCGCGCTGACCCAGTGAGGTTGTTGGGAGCTGGTAAATGGACAGGGACCTAGCTCTGCCCGATGTGGAACAGTTTGATGAATAAAGCGTATTTCCTACTTACCTCATCTCGTCTTCATCACGACAAAATGGCGTAGGGGGTTAAGTGGGGGGATCTTTCTTCATGCAGCCTTGGCTCTTTTTTTCCAGAATGCCTTGTGCATAATTCGTAGCACTTCAAATTTCATCCTAGTCTCCACTGCAATCAGATGTAGTGCTTTTAAGCAGAATCGGATGTGACAAAAAAATGTATGAAGGTCTATAATGTTTTATAGAACGGTATACTACATCCACAGAAAATAACAACACCTTATTTTTTGTGATACAGAAAACCTGTTAAGTCTATGATTGTCTTGTGGTTGACACCTGTGTTTCGAATAAAAATGATCATCTAACTTTTTCATAGAGTGTCCCATATTTATTCTAGAGTAATAGCATAACATCTATTCTGCATGCACATTTTATACCACCTTTTTTCTAATATTGTTTAAAGAATTTAGCCGGGGCTAAGACTTTCTATGAATTGGCAAGAAGAGAAAGGTAATGTAAAATGACTAAAACAAAGTAGGTGAGAGATGAGACACAGGCTAGTTTCATCCTAAATCCCACACAGTGGGAAAAATTATATGGCAGCAGCAACATCACTGCAAAGACACAAACTAGCATTGGCAGCCATATTAGCACTGGCAGTTCATAGCAGCACATCAGGCAGCAGTTACATGGCCCTCAGGTTTTATTCGACCCAGGCTGTGCCTGTATTGAGCGGGTGAGCAGTCAATTACAAGGACATCCACTCTTGGAGTCAAGAACAGTGTGGCTCATTGTTGAGAGGGCTCACCCCAGCAATCACACCAAGGCCAGACTGACCAAGGCAGAAATGTGTTCAGACCTACTGAAGGTTGCTCCCTTTATATTTTATCAATCAAATTGGTATGCACAGCTCTCCTTCCAGTCAGGAGCCATGGTACAGTTGGAAGTCCTATGTCAAGGGCTGTTAGTGCTTCTTTGATGTTATCTATCTTCCTCAACCAGCTCATATGCAGGGTACATTACAACATCATTTACCATATTTCTTATCCAGTTGCGAGGCTTGGGCTTGTCATTCAAGTATTACTATTCCCACTTAAGGGGCCTCAAACAGCAACTTACATGGACTAGTCTATAGCGGGCATGTGTTGGAGCTGTTCACTAATATCCAGTGATTTTGTTTGTGGTTGTGGGTGCTACTATGGCTTACACTAGGTTTGGCTTCCATGCCCAGTTTGAATGTTTAACTGTGAACATTTTTATAACTGAACACTCACACGTATTCAAAATAATATATATTTTTTTCAGTTCTTGCCTATAGACAGCTTTCAGGTGTCTGTTGTCGAAAGACCTGTTGTAGACAATACTAAAACTTGCAGTGGACTTTGGGCCAGCCCATTGCTTACCACTGGTTGGCCTTCTTATGACTTATATTTTATTGCTTCTTTTGTGATGGCCTTCCTTCTTTTTTTCATGTTTGTCCCTCCCCTAGAGAAGATCCTTTGACTGGATGACTTCCTTTTGATTGGATCACTTGTGTCCTCCCACTACTCACTTTCAAGGAACTACATTTTTCTTTTGCTTTCAGCACTTCAAGAGAGTATTTGAGTTTTCTTGCACTCTCCCTCGTGAGCTGCTTTGACCCACAAATACCCATCCCCCACTTGCTTCTTGTTGCTTCTCTCTCTTCCCACCCCAGCTCATCCTTTGATTCTCGAATTTGGCTTGTTAGTTTGTTTTCTTTCCTATTCAGTCTCCCCCTGCTCCTCCATTGCTTCCCCCCATGTCACAGTACTTTAAAAAAATGGTTTTTTTGTATTTTGTTTGGTTTGTCCAGCAGCTACCAAATGCTTCCAAGCTTCTCTGTTTGTACAAAGTGCTTTTGCATGTTTAAATAATATATAAATAAAATGCCAGCCATGCCATGCCGTGTGAGTGTGAGTGTGCAGGCACGGTCATGCATATGTCGTCACACAGTGCTCCATCACGTCATGATGCTAAGGTGCGGACACATCCTTGCTTTTTTTTTTATTCCGCATGCGGCACAGCAAAATTAAAAATCATTGACAAAGAAGATAGATCAAGGAGGCAAAACCTATTAGCTTTGCCAAAGCTTGTTAGGTTATTTTCCTGTGGAGCATTAGAATTCATTAGGTTGAGCCTACTAGACAGTGCATTCACTGTCTTTTTCAAGGCACATTGCAGCTTACCAAGAACACAGAGGGGCTTGGATCCCGCTCATTGGGTGACTTTTCTAGTCACTCTTATTTGCCTGCTTCTTATTCGTGCCCCAGCTTTGCATTCTTTTTTTGTCCCTCCCATGGAGCATTGCCTCTCTACAATCTCTGTGTTTGGTTGGAATTGGTGCTTCCACTGCTTGCTGTTCAAGCACTATTTTTTTCTTGTTTTGCAGCACTCCATTCGAGTGTGTGTTTTCGAGCCTTCTCCCTCATATATGTCTCTCCACCTGCACTCTGTGTTGCTCTCTGGTGCCCGACTGCTTCTCCCCGCCCTCCTCCATCTTTCACTCACCCGTGTCCTTCTCCTGCACCCTCCGTTTTGCTTTCCCCCAACCTGTGTAGCGTTCACTCCCACCCTCCCCACTTGTTGCTTTCACATCCAATCAAGGCCTCCCCCATGTTGCTCTTACGTACCTGCCCGTGTTCTTTCGGTGTTCTCCCACCCTACATCGTGTTGTTTTGACGTTCACCCCTCCGTCCCTTCGCCATTCCCACCATGCTCGTCCATTTTGCTTCCGTCCCCACCTGCTTAAAAAAAAAAAAATGCTTTTGTGTGCTATATTTTCTTTTTAGTTACTGATCCAACTCGGATCTGTAACTAAAATGAAAAAAACACTGCATCATTTTGTAGGCGTGCACATGCGTGGTGCTCGCACTTACAGAATGACATGGGCAGCCGCTTCAAAGGCTTTTGTTTTTTTGCCCAGCATAGCAAGACCTATTGGATTTGCCAATGCTTGTTTTTGCTAAGGTTATCCTTCAATGAGAAGTTCAGCGTTCATATCAGCAAAGTTAATCATAATTAATACTCTATAGGCGTATAAAAATAGAGAATTCTTTTGAGTATTTATATTGAATGAGATTGTGCAATTAACAATCTCTCCTTCACATTTACAGCTGAACAAGCTGCCTGCCGTGGTCACTGATATAGAAGCCACTTTTATAAGATTTTCCCAGTCTCTACTGGGCAGTACATGCACTTCCATGACACTGTAGTTGCCACAAATAGCATTATTAGGTGCTACAACACCCACGGCAACACGCCGTAGTATAAAAATGAATCATGCAACATAGTGTGAACTAACTTCTTATTTAACACCTGACAGGTTCGTAGGACTAAACCGACTCCATCAAAGCCACTTCTCAAAAATAAATTTAAAATCAATCCATTTAATTATCAAGGCAACAGTAGCTTCATGGAGAGGTTGGGCAAGGGGACAGTCGCCAAATACGTGAAATAACAAAATGAAATGTGTATCTTCATACCGCACATGCTGGGCTGCAAAGTTCGGGCGTTGAACTCGGCAAAGGTGCTCTGCTCTTATATGATTAAGGGGTACAGATGTTTGTACGGAGTTTGGTAATCTGATGTACAGTATCTCATTTCCAGTTTCAGCAACACTCATCCTTTTGTTACACCATAGCGCCCCCTAGTGGACATTGAGTGTTTTATATTTATTTGTGTCGGCTAATTCAGGCGCGTTAGAGGCAATAACAGCACATTGCAGGTCATGTGACAAAAGCGGTAGCCTCCATAATTAGTGCTTTTAACCAAAAATGTAGATTTTACTCCAATTTAGTTCACGAACATATGCATAAAATAAATGACTGATCGTGTATTTTTATGCATTGGGCTTTCTAGACCCCAGTTGGAGATGCAGCCTCCATTTTGTGACGTCAGAGTGCCATGGAGTCTTTAGTGTCCAGTGATCAAAATACATTAACAACAAGCATTGGCAAAGCCAATAGTTCTCGCCTACAAGTAAACGGCTTTGTCATTTTAACTGGCCGCTCATAGTGCTTTTTTTAGGTCTCGCGTGGCGTGGCAGCGCATGCGCTGCTCGCGAGATTTATTGCAGATGAGTAGTTTGTGAAAAGGGCTTGAAGCCCCGCCCCTTATTCCCATTGGCTAGCGTCACCGTTTATGTTAAACGGTGGGCTGCCATTGGAAATAAGGTTTCTAGGGTGCCTCCTTTTCCCTTTTTTGCCCGGCCCATCCGGACTGGATCGCCTGCATTACGGCTGTCGTGACGAAGTTTCTTATCAGAAGCTTCGTCACGCTGCCTTGCACGCGCCAGTCCGGCTCTCTGATTGGGCCGGACAAAAAAGGAGACATGGCGCCGCGTGTTTATTTTTGCATCTTGCTTTCACTTTAAAGTGAAAGCGAGATGCAAAAATAAACAGCGGATGCCTGGTGAGCGCTTGCTATAAGTGGGGATGTAGGCATCACACAACCCTCATTTGGAACACGCCCCCTTCATTCATTTCAGTACAATTGTCATTTCCCTGCTGTGACCGTTTATACATTTTCCCCCAATTAAGTTTTGAAGTTAAAGTTCAAGTTAGTTTTTACTTTTGTTAGAACTGATCGTTTGTTTCCTGGTGAGCGGCGGAGGGGGGCCTTGTGCATTTGTGGTGTTTGCGTCTTCTGAGCAGATCTCAGCCAGTGAATTTTGCAGCTTGCACTGTTTAGTGGTCAGGATTTTTAAGGAGACTCCCATTTTCTTTCTTTTATTTTTTTTAATTTTTTTTAAAAATAAATAAAGTTTTGTTATTCGAGGTCTCCTGCTCCAACACATTCAATTGTTTAACTAACAATGTTGAATGTTTCCTGCAAACGCCCAACTTTCCCCAGAGGGTTTCGGAGGTGGTCCGATCTGGTCTGTACGCGTGTTTACACAAGGGTCTGTGGTGTGAGCTGGGCTCGGGCTCTTTAGGGGTACTGTGTGAGCAATGGGGCGTGGTATGCCTGTGTGTTCCGTCTGTGACCGACAGTTACCCCGGGAACAAGTTACTTCCCATGAATGGAACCGGCGCCAAGGTCACCCTGCCCCCCTCCTCGCCGCTGATTGGTCATGGGATGCGAATCACACCACAGCCGAGCCCAGAGTGCTGTGGAGAGGCTGGGCTGGGAGAGAAAGGTGGAGGCGGGGTGAGGGAGACAGAGGAACCTTGGAGGGAGTGCAGAGAGGGAAATAGAGAAAGGAGAGAGAGAAAAAGAAAACACAGCTTTCAAAAGCGCAAAGCACACAAAATGGAAGGGAGGGCGGGAAGTTCCGTGAACAGAATGATTGATTGTGTCCATGTGTAACTGGTGCTCATTTAAAGCGCTCCAATACCTTTGGGTCAAGTAAGCGCTATATGGAAATGCAACAACAACAAAAACAAGCATTTGCAATGCAATAGGTCTCGCATTTACGCGAGTTTGAGCTATTGGCATTGTAAATGACAATGTCTTTTATTTTTGTTTTGTTTTTTAAAACATAAATAAAAGGCATTGTGATTTACAATGCCAATGGCTTAAACTCTCGTAAATGCGAGATCTATTGCATTGCAAATGCTTGTTTTTTATTGCTGGCGGGACGGAAGCAAACAGGGAGCGAGGGGCAGGTGTGTGGAGGGCAACATGGACAACGGAGGGTGTGGGGAAAAAGTGATATGAAGCAGTCAGTGCTAGATGCGTCATAGCTCTTTATTTTTGTTTATTGCAGGATGGGAGGCAGGAGGCAACACAGAGGGATGGGGAGCAGGAGACAACATAGAGAAAGCGGGGTTGGATGCTACACAGGGAGGGTGATTCGGGAGCAGACAGCATGGACAACGGGGGAGGAAGTAGGGGCTGGGAGCAAGCACAGACAATAGAGGGTGGCAGGGCGAGGGGCAAGCAACAACAGAAGGAGCGTGGGAGGGCAGGGAGCAAGCAACATCGGAAGTGGGGGATGGGGTTAGCAATAATATGAACAATGGAAGGATGGTCGTTTTGGTGTAAGAAACAACTTGGGCAACAACGGTGGGAGGGATCTCAAATGGGGGCAAGCAACACTGAAGACAGAGTGATGGAGAGCAGGTGGATTGGGGTATGTACCATGGACACAGGAGAGAGGGTCAAGAGTGAAACAGCTGAAAAAGATGCACTTTGGTAGAGTGCTTAAACACAAACAAAAAAGTAATGACTAAAAAAGCAGCAATGAAAGGACACAAGTAATGCGTTCATCCTCCAAAGGATGGACAAACACACGAAGCGGAAGGAAGCCTACAGCAGCTGTCCAATAAGAAGCAATCATATGAGAATGACAAGGAGGCCAACCAGTGGTGAGCAATGGGTGGCCTCTAAGCCCACTGTTAGACAAGAAAAGTCCTCAAAGATACAGTGCATGCGCTGTCTAGTCAAGACCTAAAAAAAAGTATAGGAAGAACTGTGATCCTGCATGCAATGGGGAGGGTGTCAAAGGCGTGACTAAAAAGAACAAAATAATCTGTAACTATTTTGTTGGTCTTTCAGACAACGACAACTACAACTGCAAGGTAAACTAATCAGTGAGAAATGCACAGAATTGAATCCTGGTTGGTGCAGTGGGGAATAGTAACTTGTGACTGTTAAGATGTATCCAGTATTTTAAACTTGCATTGCACACAGTATAAGATAGGCTGCTGCAAAATGATTTCTGTTTAAGATAAAAAAAAGTGCTTTTAAAAAATAGATTTTAGCAATACGCTGTTAGACTAAAAAATGCCATTAAAAGTATGCACTCCATAATTCAGCTTGTAACACCTTTATATTACCAATCAAAAAAATATCTTTATCATGAAGCTTTAAGTGACTCCATCAGTTAATGCCAACAGGCTTCTGTGCAGCCTTTACATTTGAAGATTAACAATTTGCACACATTTCTTTCAGGTAGAGGCATCCAGGTGAATAGTCCTGCTCCTTCTTTAATACTCGGCCCCTCCTGTGGCTCTACAGCACAGGAGACCCCCTCTCTTTCTATCTCAGCCGAGGCATCTCAACTGCCAAAACTATCTGTTCTGTTATGGTTGTCTTTTAACAAAAGTAGGGGAACTGTTTTTGTTATATTAAAAAAAGTAGTATGGACACGTTGTTTCCCACAGATACTACCTACTTCAACCTTTGGTAGTATCCCGCAAAGCACATCACTGTGCAACCTCCTCCTCATGAGAGCGTTCCCAGACACTTTACCAACACACCCATCCCAAACTGTCATCATTGGTCAGGTGAGTCTGCAAATAAAAGGGAACTGGATACAAACACCATCACTCCAGTTACCATATAGCCCAAGTGTCCATATTTTTCTCTAACATTGCATAGCCTGCAATGTGCAAGACAAGGAGATAAAAGCCCCACCTGCTGTCTGTGGCACCAGGTGTGACTGAGCTTGAGTTGGGCTGCAGCACTGCAGCTCCAGCCACATGGTACCCCTACCTGGCACAGCTGACACTGTTTTCTTCAGATGATGGGGTAGGAGAGACTACACACCACCAACGAAGACCTCCTTTCTGACCCCTCCTGACCTGCCACAGCCACATGACCTCCTATGCCTGTCACCCAACCACTACTGATTCTGCACATGGAAGAGGAGCAAGTCTGACACTTTCTCCTGGCCCACACAGCTGTCCCTGGTCCAGAGAAGGCCGCATGCCCTTCCATCTAGCCGTTGACAAGGAAAGGACCTGATCCTACTTGCTAGCCTCCACACTTATGGTTTGCACCAACCCAGAATGGAAAGGCAGCCTGCTGTGGTCTAATCTGTCTCGAAGGACTGCTTACCGCGGTCTTTTTTTAGTTTCTTGATGATAGTCAAATTGTTGGTTAAACAGTTGTTAAGCGACATTTGTTATTCTCTCTTAACGTCTGCATGGAAATAGGTGTTGTTTACCTACCCCTTGCATTCACAAATGCCCTAAGTGTTTTGTGCATTAATGTGAGAGGACTAGTCTGATCCCCTCTAGTTTGCAAGTCAACCAACACCTCTACCCCAACCTGGGCATCTTTCAGTCCCTGACAGACCTCCGTCCTAGGTGTCCTTCAGTCACCGACAGGCGTCTATCCAAGTCATTATCTCATTGTATAGGGAAACATCCAGAATGATGATTTTATGCTATTCAGAAAAGAGACCTACTTATGCATATTTATCAGAGGAGCCCTGTGTAGCTTCTACATCGAGTTGCCACCTCATCAGAAACGCTATCCATTTGTGAACACATAGCTTAATTTGAGCCAGTTTTTTTCCGTTGCTCGGCACCGGCACTTAATTGTCAACACCGGGGCTTGTGACAGTCTCCCACAAGGAGGCGCTGTCTGGCTAATTTAGAGATGATCACATCAACAGTTAATTATTAATTCAATATACATAAAAAATGTCTGTTACCTGCCACCCAAGCCATCCTTTGAGGGGCCTGAAATAGTCTGAATTGTCACGCTTGTAAGAGTGTGATGGTCAGTAGTTGTGTTGTTACTATCAACGGCAGCATGGCAGGGGCGATGTGTGGTGCAGGCTGCAGTGGCCTCCTGCCGAGAGCCCTGGCACTTATTTTTTTTACATACTAAGCACTGGGTCCATACTAATGAAATGGCACGGATCAGCTCATGCATTCTCACCCTAAGTCTTTTCCCTATTCATTTCTTAAAGGTAGCATTTGTTCTCATTTTGTAAATTAAAGAATCTTGGCAAAGTGCAGTGTTTTGTTCTATGCTACCGCACCATCTGTCTTGGTATGCTGCAAAGGTTTTTGGCTGGTCTTTAACTTTATTAACAAGACTACACCGCCATTCAATCAAGTTCCTGCCAACTGGCTGCAGTTCAAGAACTTTTACTGCTAGCCTCCATAGTCTCATTGAGAATGGCTTTCTCTCACATTTGAGGGTATTGATTAACTAACTTAGGGTACTCTGCCTTAGTAGGTTGACAGGTGCTGTGAGTGCCTGTGCAACAAATACTCTTGTGTAGAAATTGTAAGAGGGAGATTTTCAGCACCAGACAATGGGTCATAGATATCATCCCTCACTTTAAAGTAGATTTGGTCACTGTCAGCTTAATGATGTGCTTTCCATCAAACTGTATATATTTTACATTGCTTGCTATTCTAAGACTTAACTAGAAATATCTGCCTGTTCTATCCCTTTGTTATATATATGGTAGTTATAGTTAGGACTATGTTTCAAAAGGAAAGGCATTTTTTGACTTGCCTATATCTCTGGTGCCAATTGACGAATCTTCACAAAATTTTCCAAAAGAAATTTGCAGGAGATTCTTGTTGCACATGGAAAGTTTCGGGGTGATCGGTCAAGCGGGGGCTGAGAAAAAGGGTGGGGTCAAAAAAAATGTGTTTCCCATGTTAATTCCCATAGGGACTTTGAACATGACTACAGCCTGAACAGCTGAATGCAATTACACCAAATTTGGCAGAAAGGTAGATTTGGTTACGCACATCACACTTTCTGTTGTTTGGTGTAAATCCGTTCAGTAGTTGTTGAGAAATTTAAGGAAATCTAAATTAGGATATCTGCGATTGCGAATAATAAGCTTGTGCATGGAAATTCAGAGCTCTGATTGGCTGCCAACACTTTAACCAGGAAGTGTTGGCAGCCATTTTGGGACTTGGCTTCTGCCGAGTCCCACAACATTTTTTTAAAGCCCAGCCCTGATCCTGGTGTACCCTAGGGACCCCGCCTGTGCCAGAAAGTATTTTAAAAAAACGTTGCCAAGAAATGGCAACAAATTCACTTCAAAATAAAAAAAAGAAGCACAGTCTCCCGCGCTTCTTTACATCTCAGCCCCTGGGTGGGCCAGGTCCCGGGGGCGTGTCGGCACCTCGAGATGATAACCTGACTACTTATTATGTGTACGATTTTTAAAAGAAGGCTCCATTATAAGCCTGCCAATTGTTGCAAGTCAATTTGAAGCCACTTCTGAAATTGTTTGTGTGCAAAAGGCGCAGCGAGGACAGCTGAATAACCAATGGTGTTTGAGTGCTGGCAACAAACAGTGTAGTTTTATTGCACAACATGTGTTGCACACCTGTTTCTCACAACAGTGCACAAAGAAATGGTTAGAAAACACAGACAGTTCATGAGGAAGTAGACGTGAGGTGCAACAACTGCACAATACCAGGGCCCTACAAGTGATGGCAGTTCTATGCGATCACCACATGACAATGACAGGCTAGGGGGACACTGTCAATACACTACCTGGAATTGGGGTCACTAGCCCCTTTTGACTTCACCTGTGCCTAGGGACCCCATTTTCCACCAGGATATGTGCCAGGAGGTGCGACTGCAGAATGGAGCCCAAGGGGGTGGGGCCATCACCCCAGTGCTTAAAGTGTCTCTGCTTTCCGGCCATGCAGGACAATTCACTATCTGGACTTTGGGTCACCAGCCCCTTTTGACCTCACCTGTGCCTGGGGATCCCATTTTCCACCAGGATATGCGCCAGGAGGTGCGACTGCAGAATGGAGCCCAAGGGGATGGAGCCATCACCCCAGCTCTAAATGCGCCTCTCCTATCCCGCCGTGTGGGACAATATACTACCTGGACTTGGGATCGCTGGCCCTTTTTGAGCTCACCTGTGCCTGGGGATCCAATTTCGCCCAGGATATGTGCCAGGAGGCGCAACTGCAGAACGAAGCCCAAGGGGACAGGGCCATCACCCCAGCGCTAAAAGCGCATTTGCTATCCACTGTCAGTCAGAAGAGGAGTCCACGAATTTAAGAGCCGTTAATGGAAAATGTAAGCTTTAGCGGCAGATGTTACAATTTCTCTGATATTTGTTTACACCACAGTTACTTCTAGGTACCCCTCTGATCTGGGATGCTCAGTGGAGGACAGACAGTGGGTACCCATGTAAGGTGGACCAGGGATGCCATACAGAGATGCCACATCTGCCAGTTCATCACAGGGTCACCTCAGTTTATTGACCCTATTCCTTCCCCTGGGAGAATGATCCGGGAGAGGTGGGATAAGAAATGGTGCAGACCAAGTCCACCCCATGTCCCATACCCTGTTGAAATCTTGAGACCTTCCTCATGCATGCTCCATAATCCCCTCTGTCCACACAATAGTGCAGGTCTGCAAGTGACCTGAGAGAGGTACTCTCACAGGGGGCATGGGGGGGGTTGATGAGAGAGGAGATGGGTGGCCTCACAAGACAGCAGGTGAAAACCAAAAGGGTGCTGGTGACGCACATTCTTGCTGCTGTGGTATATGAGGACATCTTAACCAAACAAAGAAGCACTTACTTCATATAGTTAAGAGAAAGTATCCTTGTTTGGTGGATATTTACCTCTATGTAGTCTTGTTGTCTTCTCTATTGGAAAATTCATATTATCAAAGATTTATGGATAAAGATGCACAAGGCAAAATTACATTGCTGAAATGTATACAAGGTCACTGGAGACATTTGCTCATTTCTCCATTACGCAGATATAATGTACAATACACACTGTATATTTAACCAGTGAGGTAGTTCTTAGTAATTAACCAGAAGAAAGTACTCCAGTTAGGTAGACATTTTGTTGAAAATTGTGTTCTTTTGTAGGATAAAGGGGCAGGCGAGGTTCTGTTCTGGCGCAGTGTTAGAAATGGGATTTGTGGTAGGCTAGGGCATGTGCCAAAGCCAGGCAGAAACCACCACTCTAGTCAGGATAAGGGAGTTACACTCCTAAAATAACCCCTGCTCACCCCCTTGGTAGCTTGGCACGAGCAGTCAGGCTTATCTTAGAGGCAGTGTGTAAAGCATTTGCACATAGCCAACAGTAATACAGTGTAAGCACTACAAAAGGACACCACATCAGTTTAGCAAAATATCCAATAATTTTATATACTAAAGACAAGACCAAAAACGATAAAAATCCACAATACAGTACTTAAAAATCTTCAGTTATCAAAATATGCTTTAAAAACAGTTCCTTGATGTCAATAGCTCCGTCCGGGGCTATCACGGCGTCGTGAGCAAACAAATCCAAACAGTTCTGGCTGACCGCGGCGTCGCGGGCCAGCTACGGTGTCGGGAAGATCCGCAAACAGTACCTTTTAGAAATGCAGGGCATCGGTGACCTCTCGTTGAGCTTTCGAAAGCACGGCGTCCGCAGGCGTCGGTTCCGGAGGTCGGTGCAGGAGTCGTCAGGGCCCTCGAAGTCACACGCGTTGCAGATCGATCTCCTCTTTGTTGAAGTCAGGAGCGCTGGCGTCGGCAGGCGTCGTGTGCTGCGGTGCAAAGTGCAGCGGTGCGGCGTGCGGTGCCCTCAGGTCGCGGTGCGAGCAGCGGCTCGGTGGCGGCGTCGGATGGCGTCGTCGGTGAGACCAGGGTCGCGGTGCGAGATGAAGGCGGTGTTCTTCACGGTGCTGGCAGGTCACGGTGCAAGCAGCGTCGTCGTCGTTGCTGAAGCGCTGTCGCCAGCTGACAAACTGGAGTCAATGGCGCCGGCAGGCCAAGGCTGCGGTGCGGGATGAGGGCGGTGCGTCGTGTAACTTTACGAGCAGTGCCCTCGAACCACAATGCAAGCAGCGGCGTAGATTTCGGCGTGGAGCGGCGTCATCGGGGATACCAAGGCGTCGTCGTGAAGCGAGGCGGTGCGGAGTGTGGTGCCCACAGGTCGCGGTGCGAGCAGTGGCTCGGTGGCGGCGTCAGCAGGCGTCGTCGGTGAGACCAGGGTCGCGTTGCGGCGTTGCGGTGGTGCCCTCTGCGGTGCCAAGGCGTCGTCGTGAAGCGAAGCGGTGCGGAGGGCGGTGCCCACAGGTCGCGGTGCGAGCAGCGGCTCGGTGGCGGCATCAGCAGGCATCGTCGGTGAGACCAGGGTCGCGGTGCGGCGGTGCCCTCTGGACACGGAGTCGGCAGCGGTGTCGTCGACGTCGTCGAGTTGCTTTTCTTCTGTTGCAGCACAAAACACACAGTCCCCAGTGCTGAGGGCAGAAGAACTTGAAGTCTTTGCTGTTCCTGAGACTTCTTGAACAAGGGGCAAGCTCTACCTCAAGCCCTTGGAGAAACTCACAAAAGTAGATTGCAGAAAGTCCAGTCCAGGCGTTTCACTGCCCAAGACAGAAGCAGCCACTGCAGGCCAACACAGCAAAGCACACAGCAAAGTGTGCTTCTCCGGCTCTTCTTCATGGCAGTCTTCTTGATCCAAAAGAGTTCTAAAGTTCAGGGGTCTGGGCCCCAGTATTTGTATCCAAAAATCCTTTGATCTTTCAGGCAGAGGGTGTCTGTGCCCGGCCAGAACCAGTTCTGCCTTCTCTGGTGTGATTTCCTGGCAGGAGGTGGAGACGGCATTGTCAGAGGCAGACCAGGCCCTTTGAGGTGCAAGGAAATCTCCTCCCCTTCCCCCATCGCAGCCCAGGTCTATTCAGCCCTTTCCTGACCTACCTAGACTATCTGGAGCCCTTCCGGCCCCCCAGCCTTCAGTCATCCAAAACCCAGACAGGCAATCCACATTCCAGCAGAGGCACACGGGATGACTGAGCAAGAAAATACCTACTTTCTAAAAGTGGTATTTTCAAACACAGAATGTAAAAATCACCTTCACTAAAAGATGCATCTTTAGATTCTGAGTTCAGGCATACTAAATTCTATTTTCTTACCGAATTCCCTGGGCCAGTTATGTTTATAAGATGTTATAAACAAACCTCCCATTCTATCCTATGGGGAACTGGTAGCCTTGCAATAGTGAAAAACGAAATTGGCTGTAATTCACTATCAGGACATGCCACACACACCAGGGCATGTCCCACCTTTCACATACACTGCACCCTGCCCACAGGGGTACCTTTGGCCTACCTGAGGGGTGTCTGGCCTGTAAGAAAAGGGAAGGTTAGGGACCGGCCAGTGTGTGCACTGGCCAAGTCGACATGGCAGTTACAAACTGCGCGCAGACTCTGCAATGGCAGGTCTGAGTTACCGTTTTCAGGGCTACTCACGGGGGTGGCACAACCAGTGCTGCAGGCCCCCGAGTAGCATTTGATTCACCAGCCCTGGCACACGCAGTGCACTTTACTAGGGGCTAAGAGGTAAATCAAATATCCAATCATGGAAACACCCATCCATAACACAATTTACACAGAGAGCATATGCACTTTAGCACTGATTAGCAGTGGTAAAGTGCCCAGAGTCCTAAAACCAACACAAACAGGTCAGGGAAAAATAGGAGGAAACAGCAAAAAGTTTGGGGATAACCCTGCAAAAAGGGCCATTTCCAACACGCAGTCACTCACTCAGCTACTGGCACACCCACACAGACACTTACACACCCACACAGACACTTACACACCCGCTCACACACCCATTCTGACACTCTCACATCCACTCACAGATCCACACAGTCAGTAACATCCACTGACTGATCAATACACCACTCACACACCCGCAAAACCACTCACCCACTTACAGACCCATACGACTACTCCTACACCCACTCACAGAGCAATACAGCCACACACATACACATACTAATTGACCTATACAACCACTTGCAAACCTACTCTTAAAGGTCGTAGGTTATAGTTAGGAAATAGAATTAAAAAAACCTTACAAATTCTCTGAAAAAAACATAGGTTACAGGGATATTATAGTTAGGAAATTAAAAAAACCTTAGTAATTCATTGAAAAAACAAAGGTTACAAGGACGTTATAGTTAGGCTCAGATTTCACTTGTACAAAACCAATGAAATTCAGCAGTTATAGTTACCTGAGCTAACTATAACTTATGCCCCCGCAATGCACTGCTTATGATCTCACATATTACATAACTCATGACATGCTCAGTGACATCACTGATGGCATTTCAAATGACATCACTGATGGATGACAGAACCACTCGCACCCGCTTGCACCCCCATGCAACCTCTCATACACTCACTTACACACCCACACAACCACTTACATACCCATTCACAGACCCATACAACCACTCACACACCTACTCACTCAATGGTAGAGCCACTCACACACCCACCCACTCTCTCACCTATATAGTTACTCACACAGCCACTCACCCATACACCTACTCACACAGCCACTCACCCATACACCTACTCACACACCCATACAGCTACTCACACACCCACTTATTTATCCATACAGCCACTCACACCCTCACTCACTCACCCATACAGCCTCTCAACAGAGCCACTCACTCACGCATACAACCACTTATGCACCCACTCACACACCCATACAAGCACTCACACGACCACTCACTCACACAAACACTAACTCTCCAATACTGCCACTGACATGCACACTCATTCACCTATACAACACTTATACACACATTGACTGTGCAATATAGCTACTCGTACACATACTAACGTACCCATACATTCACTCAAACAGCAGCTCACTCACCCATGCACCCACTTACACACCCAATCACTCAGTTATGGAGCCACTCACACAGGCACTCACTTACTCACTGATACACCCACTCACACAGTCACACACACCCAACCACTCACTCATCCGTACAGCCACTCACACAGCCACACACTCACCCATACCTTCGCTGACACACCCACTCACTCACCCCTACAGCCACTCACGCACCCACCTACTCAGCCATACATCCACTCACCCATTCATACAGCCACTCAGTCACTTACCCACCCATACAGCAACTCACACACACACACACACACTCACTCACCAATGCAACCATTGACACAGGCACTCACTCACCCATACAGCAACTCACACACCCACGTAATCATCTATACAGCCACTCACACACCCATACAGCCACTCAGACTACCACTCACACACAGATTTAGACAGTCTCACAGCCTCTTAGATGACATATGTTAGAAACAGTATCACTCATTAATAGTACAAAAAGAATAGTAGTTAAGTTATGCAGTCGCTTAGTATATATCTTTAAAACTCAGAAACATTTACAAAACACACTCATTGGATGATGTCATCAGTGATGTTATTTGAGATGTCATCACTGACCATGTTAAGTGTGATGTAATATATGCGGTCATAAGCAATGCATTGCACTGCTGAATTTCACTGGTTTTGTATGAGTGCAATCTGAGCCTATCTATAGCATCCCTGTAACCTTTGTTTTTTTCAGTGAATATCCAAGGTTTTTTAAATTCTATTTCCTAACTATAATGTCCCTGAAACCTTTGTTTTTTTTTCAGTGAATATATATATATATTTATATAGATCGATAGATAGATAGATACTAAATTGCTAAATTCCACTATCCACTTATTTTGCTGTGGAATTGTGCTGAGTGCTGTTGAAAATACACATTTATGTTTGATTGCCGTTTTCTTATTTATATTTGAATTTAATCTAGGTTCTTCATAAAAGCAGCTGAATAGGCACATTATTTAAAAACATTAGAACAACGGGATATACGACTATAGCCCTGTGCCTCCAAGCCAGTAGCCCAACTGGCAGACAGTTCACTGCATACCATTGGTGGAGCTGGTCTTGACAAATTATTTCAACATAACCTTATTTTCATACAAAATATTTTTATTTCTCAACATCATATACAAAAGTATTAAAAACATCTCTTAAAAATAATTTTATTTCAAAAGATGTCAGAAACCATTCTAATACTTGAATCCATAATCATTGGCTTCACAAGGTTATACAGTTTTTAGTCCATTCGTTCATGTTATTCTTTCTGGAACCAATCACAATCTGAGGTCTTAAGCAATACCAGAGTAAGATCACAGGCAGAGCAAACATGTTCCGTGGTATACTACCGCTTCTTCAGGTTTCTGCAGTTTCACACAAACATGACAAATAAAAATAGTTTTGATTACATCTCAAATCATAACAAATATAGAGAAACAACGAAAAAGATGAAGAGGAACGCAACAAAAGCAGGTCTTAGTTAAAAAACCCATATACAGCCCTAAATGAATTTCTGGAGCTCACCAAACAGGTCTTTCTTTTTGCTCCAATTTTACCTTCATAATAAATCTTTTTAGTTTTATTTTGAATAATCACCTTACATGAATTCTTCACAGTACAAATATTATTTCACGCTACCACTACAGCAGCGAATACCTAATTTGAATGGCAGGATGTATTGCCTTGCTTCCAAATACTCTGCTATAACCAAATTATAGTTGGTTAGTGCATCTTCCTTATTCTTGTTCTGTCCCTTGCTGCTCAGTCTATAATGATGTCATTTGGAATGTTGAGTGTGTGGGACTTGAGGAGATGTCAGTTGGAAGAGATGGGCTGAGCAGCAAGGAGGCTGCTCCTGGTGGGGCATTACATAGACTTTACCACCTTCCACTTACCTTTATCTGAAACTGTTACTTTATGAATAAACCTACAACTTGTTTTCTACACGACCTGTCTACGAGACATCTTTCATTTTAACACTGGCGACGATTTGAAGTGAGAACCTACGCATTGAGGAAAGAGACTGTGTTTAAAGAAGATACTGGAACAGGAGTCTACTAAAGAGACTGGAACATATGAATTGAAACTTCAAAGGAAAAGGAAACGTAAAGGAAACGCTCTGGTCAGCCCCACCAGTGTCCCTCATCAACAGGACAGCCTGCATCCCAGGGCGTTTAGCTTTCTACTACATTGCTGCCATGCACATTTAATGAACTGGCAAAGCTGTTTGTGAACATGATGTGAATTGAAACTTAAGCTGCGAGCTGTTTTTCGACGATGTGACCTATATTTGCGTTGCAGCAGCCAACATGCCATTATACCGTCTGAAATTGAACTGAAGCGGAGTGACCCGCGAGGCTCATCGTGAAGGTACTACGTTATTGATTTATGTGGTGGCATTTTGGCAGACTCAATTTGTGGCATACAGTGAATCGGCTAGCTTATGGTGGAGCCGCTATTATCATTTGCCAATGGTGTGATCTGAGGAGTACTGTGGCGGTTGTATTCAATGTGGTGAGTCTCCTACGGAAAACTCGTTTTTAGCAGCGCGTGAACTGAGTAGTCGGTGCAAAGCTGGTTAGTATTATTTAAATCTTACCTGCTGTAGCACGCGTTAACTTTCAAAGGAGGCATCTATGACGTCTGGTTACTGTGGAGCCGCAAGCGGAGAAAACGACTTGAAGCTCCCGTGAAGCCCTCATGGAGCGCGAGCTGTTCTACAAAGTTGCGCTGTCCTGTGATGTCAGGGGAGCATGTTCTTGCCGTGAACCACCCGACGCTGCTCATTCCGGCGTGCCGCCATTTTGGGATTGGCGCTTCAGATCTACTTGGTTTCCTGTTTCGCCAACCATGCATCGTCGTTTCAGTGCTGATAAGTTTGTGGACATCTCGTCGTTTCGATACAGCAAATACAGGTACTCTTTTGTTATTTAGTAAGACGGAGATGTGGGCAGCAGCAGTTTGCAATTGAGACAGGACACATTACATCGGTGTTTATTTATCGAACGCTATGCAAAGACATTAACTAGGATGAAGTTACTGCGCAACAGGAAATTGGAAGGCGACAGTTACATGCAGCTTTTGAAAAGGTTTTCTCTTCGTGTCAAGGCGTCGGGTGAGAGATCGCTCACCGGTGTTTAATGACTTTCCCTATTGTTTGTTATGTTTTACGTGTCATGCATTGGTGTGTGTGCTTGTGGACATGCATTTGTTTTCATGGTGTATGCTGTTCTATTTTCAAGGGTAGTGAGTACAAGTTTGTGTTGTGGTGGTGGGGCGGTGAGTGCCCCAGTTCAGGTTTCTAGGGTGGTTAGTACCCTAATACGTCGAGGTTGAGGGGCGGTGAGTGCCCCAGTCTGTTCCACAGGGTGGTGTTTTACAGTAAGTTTGTGGGGCGGTGAGTGCTCCAGTTAAGTTTTTAAGAGGTTTTGAAAGTTAAGTGCCCAGTTATGGATCATAGGGAGTTGTGTTCCCTATTACGGTGTTTCTTCAGGGAGGTGTTTCCCCTATAGGGATGTGTTTTCCCCTATTACAGTGTGTTTGTTCAGTTCACAGGGAGTTGTGTCCCCTATTACGGTGTTTTGAGTTTCATAGGGAGGTGTGTTTCCCCTATCACAATATTCAGTGCGTCATTGGGAGGTGTATTCCCCTATAGGGAGGTGTTTTTCCCTATTACAGAGCTTTTGAGTTTCGTAGGGAGGTATTTTCCCCTATTACAGTGTTCAGTTACATTGGGAGGTGTATTCCCCTATAGGGAGGTGTTTTTCCCCTATTACGGTGTTTTGAGTGTCATTGGAAGTGTGTTCGTGGGTAGTGAGTACCCAACTATTGAGTTTCCCTAAGGGAGGGGGATGGGGCATTCATTCATTTGCTTTAGATATTTTTCGTGCATTCATTTGCTTACTTGCATTTGCTTATGGTGTTTTTTTCATGCATTCATTTATCTAATGTATTTTCTGGATTGAGAATTTTCTGATTGCATTATGTACATTCAACTACTGCTTAATGTATTTTCTTTCTAATTCGTTTAAGATGTTTATCTTGTTTACGTAGCAATGTAATTTTGTTCTTTGTGCCTTAATGCATTTATATATCTTTGCTATTTGTTGGCAGTATTCGTGTTTAGTTTCCCTAAGGAAGGGAGATGTGCTATAACCTAATTATAGTTGGTTAGTGCATCTTCCTTATTCTTGTTCTGTCCCTTGCTGCTCAGTCTATAAGGATGTCATTTGGAATGTTGAGTGTGTGGGACTTGAGGAGATGTCAGTTGGAAGAGATGGGCTGAGCAGCAAGGAGGCTGCTCCTGGTGGGGCATTACATAGACTTTACCACCTTCCACTTACCTTTATCTGAAGCTGTTACTTTATGAATAAACCTACAACTTGTTTCTACGTGACCTGTCTACGAGACAATCTTTCATTTTAACATACTCTCTCTGTGCAGATCAAAAATTAAAATACAAAAAACACAGGCAAACAATTGCAAAAAAGCAAACACAGATTTAGAAATAAGTATTCTGTAGTGACCAACAATTATTGTTTTAATAACAATTCGAGCCTTTTTTCACACCACAATTATATGTCTACGACTATGATCTTTCCAATATAGCTTGAACGATGCACCACAAACCATGTCCCACAGCATTCAAAATTCAAATTCAATTTTTTTTATTTGATTCAGACCTCACAAGAGATCAACAAATACAGATATTTAAAATTATTATTCTTGGCGCTTGAATCAAACTGTTGAATTTCTAATTAAAAATGATTAGTTAGTACAATTTATACAACATACAGTTAATAGAAATACTAAAATTAAACGTTTTTAAAATAACATCAAAAAACTTTTAAAAAATTTAAATAAGTGATAACATACAAATTCATTTGCGGGAGAGTTACACAGCAAAATTAGATCTTGAGCTAACATGGCATTGTATCTTAACTGAATAGGCGATATAAACCGTCGTCTAGCCTCTACCAATCTCGGGTTGGGGCAAATTAATAAAACATGATGCAGATCTTGTTGGCCCCCTTTGCATAGATCACATATGCCTTTAGAGTTATTTGTGCCTTCCCACTTAGCAATAAAAGTTGCTAAAGGGAGAATGCCCAATCGTAATAGGAGGATACAACGCCTTGCCCCATGCTCGAATTGGAACTGTAAGTAAGGCTGAGGTGTTTTAAATACTATTTTCTCAGCAAAGATTTTATAATGCTTTAGTTGAATACAGTATTCTTTATCCCTTTCATAACTGATTCTTGGGGCCATATGTTTTAAAAAGAGCTTCAGATGAGCTGGAGACCAATCCTGTAAAAGTGCTAAAGTGCATTGTGAGACCTCAAGTGCTTTTAGCAGGTTCCTATTGAAAGTGTACCGGGACGCCCCCTCTCTAAAAGTCTCCAGTTTTATCAAATATCTCAATGTGTCTGGCGCTGCATGCAAGAGATTATATGCCCACCTTATGATGTTAGAGATTACTCGGACGAATATTCCCGTTATAGATAGCTCAAGGCGAAAAGCTTGAACTGGGACAGATTGGGGAACTTTTACTAGTTTTCGTAGAATACTACCTTCCTTTATTTTTATCTGCTGCCATGTTTTGATTTGTGTATATTCCATGGAATAGGATAATATCGGGGGGATTTTCATGCCATAGACCTCCAACAACGATTTGAAGTGTCTGTTTCCCATAGAACGATAAAATCTCAGTAATGCCCCAACATGTGATACTGCCTTCCGCGCTAGATGTTGAAGGTGGGCTGTATCTTGTAGAATATGCTTAAAAATACGGGCCAAATATACATATTCTTTTACTGTCTCAATTTGCTTACCTCCCAGTGACCAAGTGAAAGATAAAGCTTTCCTTCTGCCATTGAAAGGGAGTGCTTTAGTTTTAGATATATTTGGGACCAGAAAATGTTCAGTCGCATATTGACTCAATTCGTTCAGATTTCTTTGCAGGCCAATTGGAGTACGATCGAGTATGATGATGTCATCTGCATACATTAAGCAGTGTATATCAACATGTGCTAACTTTGGAGGGAAATTCTTAATTTGGGAAAAGCGCCCAGGAAGGTCACTGATGTAAATAGAGAATAGTAAGGGGGCTAATAAGCAGCCCTGCTTCAACCCATTATTCGTAGGAAATGGAATAGTTAGACCTTTTTCTCCCCCCATCTGGACTCTGCACCAAGTAGCTGTATGTAGGGAGATTATTATTGTGAGAAGATCAGAAGGGATTCCCAGATTCTCCATTTTTCTCCACAATGTCGGTCTATCTATACTATCGAACGTGGTTGAAAAATCGATAAAAGCACAATATAAAATTTGAGCATTTAACGTTACATGTTTGTCAAGAACTGTCTGAAGTACAGCTATGTTATCCAGTGTCGAATGCTTAGAGCGAAATCCGGCCTGTGTCTCGGGGATCACTTTATTTGCAAAGGCTCAGTCTTTTAAGTGATCCAGGACACAAGCTGCAAAGATTTTACCCGTAGCGTCGAGTAGAGCTATTCAGCATTCATATAATGTACAATTCAAAGACTTCGTTTACAGGCCAATCACATCAAGGTTCTAGATGGCAGATACAAGAAAAAACCCTGCATTTAAATCATATCTTACTCGTCCTGCTAAGCATTCACACAGTTCTCCTTCTGGCTGTGTATGTAATGCTCCACATTTATTGCAAATATTTATATACCAACATTAATCACCAATATAACAGCCCTTTCAACAAAAAAACACCCAGAAAGATTAATCCTTCAAACCAAAATAACATGTCTTGCAAAATACAACAAATTAAAAACCCAAATCATTGATACCCCAAATCATAATAGGTTATCATGCCCCAAACATCCAGTCCCAACGTCTCTTACCAACCATTGTCAAACACACAAAAGAAAATACTAATACCACCCAAAAGAAAAAAAGTTTAGAAGACACACTTCAAAGTGAATTGCCAGTATTCATGCCTTCGTGAGGAACGTACTGGGCCATATAGGTTCCAAACCTGACATACAGGAAACATGCACATTATTTACACCTGATCATATCTCCAAAGGTGTCTGATGTCATATCCTGTTCGTCATCGCGCCAATTTTGTAAAATGCCTGTTAGACGTTATCACCAATGGTTAGTTAGATACCTATTTCCATACCTGTACAATATTCCTTATTCCCACGAGAGACTTGAATATTCACTAAGCGCTTTTAGGATATTATGGATTATTCTCCTGTTTCCTTATAGCTTGCATTGAAACACACATCTCTGCCAGCTTTTGCAATGTATTTGCTTTTACAGTGGTTTTCTTCTGATATATTGTAAAATATTGTTAACCCTTGGCTTAATTTCTAAGGAGAGATCGAAAGCAAAAGCGGTCAGAACGTTCTGCATTTATTGCAATAATAAGAAATATAAACGGGTAGCATTTTGTCATAATGCCAAACAATTTACCATGCTATGATTTTGTATATGTTGTCTTTCAGTGCCCCTGAAATCATTTTATGATAGTGTTTTGGAGAACAACTGTGTATGGAAAGATGTAGGTCACGGAAGCGCAGTATTTAAATACGATCTTCCTGTTAAAGTGGGATATTTTTGTTTTAAGTGAGGGATAAAAAGGCCTCAGGAAGGTACATCACACTTAAGAGAGGTACTTAGCAGCTGTCTTTTGCCAACCATCAATTAACACTGAATTCATGAGCTTGCATCTCGTGGTGTATTTTCAGGTTTTGAAAGCTAAGATCCCTCCGGGGACCCTTAATAACCCATAGAGCCATTGAGCCATTCATTGTTGGGCTGGAACACATATGACCGCACTAATATGGCTGGTGCACGAGAGCACACACACTGCAGACAGTGATAGTGGTTTCGTATAGTCCTGCATTGTGATATGGTGCAAGAAACTGTTCTGCAAGGTGATTTGGAGATGACCAGTGGTCTGGGAGACCAGGAGGAAAAGATGACCATAATAGCCAGGCTGAAAAAGGAAAACAGATATGTCTAATGTAAGAAACTCTGTTCAGAAAGTGAAATCTGCAGAGTGACCTCATGAATATATGCACGTATTGCACCAGAGTCTTTAGGGTAATGTATATAAGGGATAAAGTAGCCCCTGCCATACATTATAAGGCTATTGCAAGTCACAGAGGAGTTCCATAACCATATAGAGGAACGAGGCCAAAGGCCAAGTTCCTTTATAAAGTTATGGAACTCCTAGGTGACTTGCAGTATCTTTCTCATGTATGGCAGGGGGGTACTTTATTCCACATAATACATGGTCACACCATCACCTTTCCCACAAACTACTTAAAACCTTGGTGCGTAGCTCTTTTATTTGAAAGAGCGAGCATGTTTGCAAACATGATGAATCAACCAAGCAGTATTTGTATAGCGCTGCACTGTCACACCTAGGGTTATCCGGGCGCGGAGGGTGCTGCATCTCTGTCGAAGAGCCAGGTCTTGAGTCGCTTTCTGAAGTCCGCCAGGGAGGGTGCTGTTCGGGGGTAGAGGGGCAGGTCGTTTCAGGTCTTGGCAGTGATATAGGAGAAGGAGTGTCCTCTGCTGCAGCTGCGATGGATGCGGGGGGTGTGTGCGAGGGCGAGTGAAGCAGAGCGCAGGTGTCTTGCAGACAGGTGGAAGTGTAATTGTTGGTTGATGTAGGAAGGTCCTAAGTTGTGTAGAGCCTTGTATGCATGCGTGAGGATCTTGAACTGGCATCTCTTCTGGATGGGAAGCCAGTGGAGGTCTCTGAGGTGAGTGGTAATGTGGGTCAGTTTGGGGAGGTCCAGGATAATTCTGGCTGCAGTGTTTTGTATTGTCTGGGGTCTCTTCTTGAGTTTGGCGCAAATTCCAGCGTAGAGAGTGTTGCCATAGTCGAGGCATCTGGTGACGAGGGCCTGTGTGACGGTCTTTCTGGTGTTGATAGGGATCTATTTGAAGAGTCTGCAGAGCATGCGCAGGGTGAGGAAGCATGAGGAGGCGACTGTGTTTACTTGAAGTTTCATGGTTAATTGACTGTCTAGGATGATGTCGAGGTCGCGAGCATGGTCTGTTGGTGTAGATGTTGGTCCAAGTTCTGCTGGCCACCAGCTGTGGTCCCATGCAGCAGTGTCTTTTCCGAAGATCAGTGCTTCTGTTTTGTTGAAGTTGAGTTTGAGGCAGCTGTCTCTCATCCATTTGGCTGCACCGGTCATGGCGTTGGAGAAGTTAGTTTTGGCGTTGGAGGGTTCTTCAGTAAGAGAGAGGATGAGTTGTGTGTTGTCAGCGTAGGAGATCCTGTTGACTCAGTAGGATCTGACATCTGCGAGGGGGGTCATTTAGATGTTGAACAGGGTGGGGCTGAGGGATGATCCTTGGGGAACGCCGCATATGATGTCCTTGGGCGCGGAGTGAAGGGAGGTAGGTGGATGTGCTCTGTGTGCATCCTGAAAGGAACAAGGCGATCCATTTGAGGGCGTGTTGCTGTATGCCGATGTTGTGGAGTCTGTTGATGAGGATGTGGTGGGAGATGGTGTTGAGCGCCACAGAGTGGTCGAGGAGAATCAGGGCTGTGGTTTCTTCCAGTCGAGGAAGCTTCTGATATCATCTGTGGCAGCGATCATCGCGGTCTCAGTGCTGTGGTTGGCCCAGAATCCTGACTGTGAGGTGTCGAGTAGGTGGTTTCGTTCCAGGTCATCGATGAGTTGTTGGTTGATGGCTTTCTCAAGTACTTTGGCTGGGTATGGGAGCAGGGAGATTGGTCAGTAATTTTTGAGGTCGCTCTGGTCTGCAGAGGGCTTCTTTAGAAGGGGTCTGACCTCAGTGTGTTTCCATCTGTCTGGGAAGATTGCTGTGGAGATGGAGGTGTTGAGGATGCTGGTAAGTTCTGTGCTGATTATGTTGGCCCTGAGGTTGAAGAGATGGTGGGGGAATGGGACAGGGGGTGCTTCGGAGTGGATGGATGACATCGAAGTTGTTATAGATGGTGGCGATCTTGCAGTAGAAGTAGTCTGAGAGGGTGTCCCAGAGTTGTTAAGAGGGGTAACGGTGTTCTGTGTGGCTGCCGGTTTGGAGAATTCCTTGATGATTTTGAAGAGTTCCTTCGTGTGCTTTGCCTCTGTGGGGATGTGGTTAGCAATGGCTGTCCTTTTGGCCTCTTTGATGCACCAGTGGTAGTCAATGAGGGGAGCTTTGTGGGTGGCTCTGGCGGTGGGTCCTTGGTGATGCGTCATCGCTTCTCGAGGCAGCAACAGTTTTGCTTAGTGGTTCTGAGCTCTGGCGTATACCAGGCGGCTTGTCTTGAGTTTTTTTTGGTTTTTGCTGGCTTCAGCAAGGCGACTCTGTCAGCGCATTTGTTGATACAGGCGGAGAACTTGTGGGCGACCTGGTTGAGATCTGCTGACGTTTAGGGTTGTGTGGAGCTGAGTGCCTGAGTCCATTGGGTCTCGGTTACCTTGCTCCAGGTACGGTAGGTGGTGCTGTGGTGTTGGGTGATGGATTGTTGGTCGTCAGCGATAGTAAAGTGGACAATGGTGTGGTCAGTCCAGGTGAGCTCTGTGACTTGTGTGAGTTTGATTCTGTCACGAGAGGTCAAGATGGCGTTGAGTGTGTGTCCGGCTTTGTGTATGGGTTTCGTGACTAGTTGGGTGAGGCTGATGTTGTTGAGGTTCTCCAGGAGGGAGGTGGAGTTGGTGTCCTTGGAGTTGTCAATGTGAAAGTTGAGATCGCAGAGCAGGGCGTAGTTGAGGAAGTCGATGGTGAGGGAGGCCATGAGGTTGGGGATGGCATCGCAGAAGGCTGGTCAGGGTCCCTGTGGTCTGTAGGGTGCCTCTTACAGTGGTCTTGGCGTCGATTTGTAGTCAGAAATTGAGGTGTTCCATGAGAGGCGTTGGGTCGTCATTTGAGGCGGTGCAATGAATGGTTTCCTTAAATATTATGGCTGTTCCCCTGATGTGTTTGTTGGAGCGGTCCCGGTGTATCATTTTGTAGCTGTCGGGTGTGGCGATGCTGATGTCGGGGTTTGAGGTGGGGTTGAGCCACGTCTCAGTGATGAAGGCCATGTCTGGGGCGAGGGTGATGATAGTGTTCCAGATTTCCGTGGCGTGTTTGCTGAGGTATTGGGCATTGAGCAGGATGCATTGGAGTGGTTCCAGGTTGTTAGTGGACTTCTGAGTGGTTGCGGTGCTGGGTCCAGTGTGGGTAGGAGGTCTTGTGAAGCAGGAGAAGCGGCAGTGGTGGCAGGTGAAGGGACCTTCGGTAGGCCGTAGAGAGGACATGAAACAGCAGGCATTGCGGTGTCTGAGGTTCAGAGCCAGGCGCTCCTTGGAGGTATAGCGGTAGATGGTGGGAGGACAAGGGGTCCTGCTGCTGGGCATGGTCCCGGCGCAGACGGGCTTGCCTTTGGCGCGCCAGCGACACAGCTGCATAACGGCCTCCATTTGTAGTCATGGGAGAGGCTAGCTGGGTGAATAAGAATAAAACCTCTTGTGCAAGATAAACACATCAACAAGCATTGGCATAGCCAATAGGTCTCGTCTTTGGGACCTTATAAGTGGACTACTGTTAACAAGTAGGCAGTAGCGTTTGTATATGCTATGCCTGCTCTGTCTCTTAACTACAGGTCAAACATTCTTCATCGATGACATCTGACATCTGCCGACTGTGTACCCCAGAAAAAACAACTGAAGAAGAGGGGAGCACACGGATTGAGATTGAGACAACTTCTGTAACATCAGTGCAATGCATGACTAGTTTTATTGACCTATTCGCTCAATTAATATGATTTAACTGGAAGTCGAGCAGCAGACTGCACTGGC
Organism: Calotriton arnoldi; assembly: GCA_963921515.1. NCBI lineage: Eukaryota > Metazoa > Chordata > Amphibia > Caudata > Salamandridae > Calotriton > Calotriton arnoldi. The sequence goes on along the minus strand of CAWUFW010002563.1, from coordinate 1,884,710 downwards.
TTACAAAAGTGCAGCCCAGGGCTGGGACATAGTGCTCCTCGTGACCCCATGCCCTCTGGTAACCCTACTCTTTAATATAGTGTAAACACACTAGATGGCGGAGTCTGCTCAACGATGGCAAAGCCAAGGTGGAAACTACACAGAGGACCAGTGGAGAGGTCACTGCAAGCACATTCAACTAGTGTCCTTATTTCGAATTGAAATTAAATCATTTCACAAAACCGCTGCCTGCTGTTAATGTTTTAATTTCTCCTGGACTTGGAAATTGAAATGTATTTACGCGAGCAAAAAAAGGAGACGGAGAGGGCGGAGCGAGTGAGTGGCCTGGACGTGTGGGCGAGGAGAGAGGCGCGCGCGCGCTTAGGAGAGCAGTCTTCACTTTTCAAGCACTGCACTCGTGCTTGTGGCGCACCGCTGCTCGCTCCCGCAAGGTGGATGCCGCCACAAGCACGAGTGCCGTGCTTGAAAAAGTGAAGAGCGACGGCTAAAGGCCCTCCTAAGCAGCGCATGCGCGCTGCGTAGGCGAGACCTAAAAACCTGTTAGATATTTGTTGCAAACAGATATTAGAAACAGTTCAATAGAAGTCAGTTAAAAAAAAAAAAGCTGCAGTAGCTCAAAATGTGTAGAAACATGCAAATAGATTCTAGCTTTTCTCTATCTAAGGGGTGCAAAAAATAAACATGTTCTCTCTGCTTGTCATTTTAAACTATTAAAATAGATCAGAAGAAAGAAAAGCAACTTTCAGTTTTAGATGCTTAGCAGCTGCTTAAATTATGCTCTGTGACCTGACCTGCCTTTCACCTTTCACCTCGGCTGCTGGCTCTGGCAGCAGACATTGTGACATCAGAACTCGACCATAATAAATCATAATAGTTGAGTGTTGACCTCTTTTCTTTGTAATCGGTGACTGGGTGCGTCACATTTCGCCGATTTTAATGAAATTAGAGACTGCCGTGTAGTGTTGCCATGTTCTTTATTGGAATGTGAAGGTGTCATTATGAGGTATGTAGAATGCTAGGGGAGTTGGGTTCTTGGGGAGGCAGTTGGTGTTTAAGCCTGGACGTTATGGGCTGTGCTTGGTGTCCCTGCTAAACGGAGTAGAGATTAAAGGATATACTTTTCTATATGATTGCTTGGCATGATCTTTCACTACAAAGTTGGCGGCGGGCTCAACTCTGCTAGAACCGGCGTGTAAATGAGATTTCGGATGCTGTATTTGGGAACAACGTGAAGTCCGAGGAGCGGATTATGGAAGTTGAATGAGAGGAAATTACCTGTTTCTTTAAGGAAGAAGAGAAGATTCAAGGTTATTTACAAGTCGGCACTGCTGTAAGGAAGGGGCTTTTGAAGTGGAGTGCAGCGAAGCAACCACGCACTAAGTCGTTAACGAGGAGGAGCGCGAGGGGTCTCGTGAGGCTGAGCGAGACAGCTGGAAGTGCACACGACGTAACGCGACACACGTAAGGAGCGGCCATGTTTAGTTGGGCGATGTGTACTGCTAAAGATGGGGATGTAAGCTGGCGTCATGACGCAATGAGTCCAACGAGAGGAGCGGCCATCTTAAGTCGGCTTGAAATACTGGATGTGGAAATTTTATTAGGGTGATACGCTCTACAATCTTAAGTGAAGTGCCTTCACAGACTGTGATGCGCACACCATTCAGAAGTGTTTTGGAATTAAGTTGACAAGTGGAAGGCGTATTACAGTGGTGATGTGCACACTCTGAGGAATTAAGTGTGTTCACACTGTGAAATGCACACCAGTTTTGGCGATTTGTGAAGCGGAAAAACACAGTAAGGTACTTTTTTGTTCTGGGATAATAAGCGATTGGATGAGTTATCCTACGGTGATGTGCACACCTTAATTAACTAAGATAATTCTTTCATCTGTGCACAGTTGATTGGGGTGTGTGGGAGCTGGAACAATTTTTATTTAGCGGCAGTGATGTGTGCAGCACAGACTTTTACGTTGACTCCACCAATTCCATTTTTGCCGTGTCCAGGGGAGCCACGCATGAAGTGGCAAGAATGGAAAGATTATTTTGAGAATTATATGGTCACTATAAACAATGGAACATTGACTCCTGAGATTAAAAAGGGTATTCTTTTACATTCTTTATGGCCGGAGGATATTAAGCAATACAATCAGATGGAGAAGAAAGTGAGAGGAGAAGATGAAACTGATGTCTATGTTAATGTTTTAGATGATTTAGAAAAATATTACGCTCCTACTGTCCATTGCTATAGATAGGTATAGGTTTTTTCACAGGAAACAAGAGCATAACGAAACGATTGATGATTATTTGGCTGTACTTAAAAAAATGGCAATACCATGCAGATTTGGGGCATTGCAAGAGGAATTGATAAGAGATCAAATTATCATGCTGATGAGTACAAGAGAGGTTATGGGCCATGTGAGATGGCGGTTGTTAGGAGAGCAGAAGTGTCGTTGAGGTGTGCGAAGGCTGCTTTGAATGATAGTAAAGAACGTGATGATGTTTGTGTCGTCTATAATAAGAAAAGTGCTAAATCTGTTAAAAAAATGTAGAAGGAAGTAAAGCACAAGATGTAAAGGAACCAAGGAAATATTTTACTCCAGCAAAAGTGGAGTATAGGCATGAAGCACAAAAAAAGGGTTAAGTTGCTACAGGTGTGGTAGTCAGGAACACCTTGCTAACAGTATACAGTGCAGAGCGAAGGATCAGAAGTGTTCGATTTGTGGGTTAATTGGACATTATGCACGTGCATTCGAGACCTCTTGTATATACTTTAGTATATACTTATTATATACTTATATGTGTATGTACTTTTTGGGCTCTGGAGATTAGCCCTAGGACTTGTCTGCTTCCGCTTAGGGACTTTTTCTGTTCAACTGCCTCTATTTAACTGTCTGGATAGAAAACGACCAGCAGAGGTCAGTAAAATACCAAAATTGCTTTCTGCTGAGAGACTTTCTTTTTTTTCTTTTTCTGGCAACTGCCTCTATTTAACTTTCATGATAGAAAACGACTGATCCAGCGCTACACTTTATCAGGGATCGATACTCATCAATATTTCATACAAATGGTCCATACACATTCACCCAACTCATAAATCCCTGTTGCGCTGGGGGTCAAGTTTCAATGACGTGAAAAATTATTTCCTTCACAGATTCACGTTTAACATTTCTAAATACATAACTAGACCTGTATATCAACTCTCTTTCCTCTCGGTCGACGGACCCTTTAGTTGAGTAGTTGATGGTAATAATAGAACTACCTAACTATCTAACCAGCTAAATAATCACAGACTCTCTGTAAGATTAATAAAGTTTATCTCAAATAAATGTAAATGATAAATGCTCATCGCATACTGGTTGTAACGCAAACAATGAATCTCACAAAAGGAGAGAAAATCAAATAACAAATTGCAAACAGTGTCATACTCATCATCCATGTACGATATACATATGAAGGAGTGGATAGATGAAGAGACATAAGTTTCAACAAAATAATGCGAAACAATATACATATGACGGAGTAGATAGATGAAGAGACATAAGTTTCAGAGACAAAAATACATTTTGCAAATAATTATGCAAAGTACGAGTCAGAAGATAATACAAACCCAAAGAACAATGAAATACCACCCCTCTGGCCAAGGGAGTAGTAGTGGGGGTCTCCTGAAATAGAGTCAGGAAACAAAGATTTCAGGAACGGGACAGGACAAGGACAGGAACAGCTAGGCCTCTCTGCAAACTGACGGACTGCGATGCATCACCCCTCTCTCCTCTGATCTCTCGAACCCCTCTCAATCTAAAAACCACACCCCCAAAGGCACCCCAGTTATACCCTAAAACCTACATGTCCAACCCACATTAATTGAAACATTACACAGAATTTGACTGCTCGTTGGATGCTTGGGGAGGTGGTGTATCACACCACCGTGATTTCATTAAAAAAATGTCATGCTCATTGTTCTACATCCTTTCACATTACATAATTGTTGACCAGTCCATTCAATTTAGTTCTTGCTACATTTCATTATTTTCACACACATTTCTCAGCCACGTCCGCGGAAGAAGTCTTGAGTCCCACGGCCAGCCTCATCTTTTGGCAGGCAAACAATGTTCTCTGAGCTGAACAACCTTGAACTTTTGTTCATCAACCGCAGCTCTCAGCGCTTCTGTCTGTTTTGTCAGGTCATTCTTGCTCATTTTCCAGCCCCTCATCTATCCGGTCAATTTAAGAAAATACAGGCCTATTCGGCTCACTATGACGAAATAAACACATACATTCATTAATTACATGGAAATGCACCTTTCACTGTTTACCACCCACCTTTACACTATTCCCTGTTAATATTTTCTTAGCATAAGCTTCATGCAAAGTGGCATTATTTATTATCGTTTTAAAGCAAGATGCGAAATGCGCTAGACGTGCATTAATTTTGTTTCTTTTGAAACTCAATGTAAAATGCGGCCTAGTTCTTTCATGCATTAGTTCACATTAGTGCACGCATGCGCAAAGTGGTTTCCCATGTGGTTCATGTGATTTGCATGTTAGTTTTCACTGCACAGTTAGTAAGTATTATGGGGGAGTTAATTCGAGCAGGTTTCTTTTTGCGAAACCCTCCTCCATCACGACCAACAGAGGTCAGTAAAATACCAGAATCACTTTAGCATTCTCTAGATTCCAGTCCATAGAAATTGTCTTCCACGAGCACCTGTAGACAATAATATTTTTTTCAAATCTTGTATTTTCAGTGATATGACCACCGAAAGCCCTGATTTTATATTAAAAACAGAGCTTTCGACAATACCATTTCCCGCTGAAAGGCAATATTTCTCTCCATGTGTTCCCATACCTGGCGTGTCACGCAGTTTGGTGCTTACTTTCCCTCCATGTTAAAGAACAGTAGATGTTTCAGCACCCAGGCTAATGTGCTGCATAGCTAAATACATATAAGGTCCCAAAGGCGAGACCGATTGCATTGCAAATGCTTGTTTATGTTAGTCACATTGTTAGGTCTCGCATAGCGTTGCAGCGCAACGCGCTGTTCGCTTTGCGAGACATGCAGTATACACTATAGTGGGGGGAAGCTCCGCCCACTTTCCGGCCATATGTTTGATTGGCTGCAATCATAAATTCTGCATTAGGATTGGTTTTTGGTTTGTTAGTCCCGCCTCCTGACGGCCATGTCGTCATTTTTATTCTTCCGAGGCTATCAGCCCCTTTACTTTAAAAACCGTTTTGTTCCCCTGCCTCTCCCCGTTCCCTCCTGCAGTCTGTAACTTCTTGGACCACAACCAGCCCCCCACCCCCTCCCGCTCGTGCCTTCTTTGATGCCCGCACTTCTGTTGAAAATGCAATAGGTCTCCCGTAAATACGAGTCCTATTGCATTTTCAATGCTTGTTTGTCCTGTGATTGGTGGATAAATGTGCACTATATTTTGCCTGAACTGTCCTAATCACATGCGCAATACAAACGTCTCTCTTACGCATGCATGGGGATGGTATGTCGCCATTGTCTGTCGCCGCAACGGTGCTGCGGGTCTATTATAACGGAGTGAGAGTTATTCTGCAGCAGCTCTTCAGCCGCGCCCTGCCCGCACCAGGTTAGAGGCGACATTATATCACATGACGCCATTATGGGGAAGAGGGAGGATGGGACGAGGGAGTTGCGCCAGCCATGTTAGCAGTATCGAAGGGCGCTGGCGATAATGGCACGTCACTCCTGGGCTGTCGTGCAGACACTTTCACTTTCAAGGTCGTGCGAATCACGGGGCAGATGCGGTCTTGCTCACGGCTCTGCCTGTCCTCCTCGCGAGGGCGTCTAAGCACTTTCACTCCCGAGTGAAGCTTTCATCTTTTTTAGTGAACACACTTCCCATGCTGCAGTCAGTCATCGAACAGGACACGGGGCTGCAATCATGCGATGTGTTTACGTCGCCAGCAAGTAATGCAAAGAGGTGTCTGATTTAGAAGCAGCGGCGATAAGACTGTGATATGCCGCATCGCCTCTGGGGTTAGGAACTGTAGTTCTCGTCGGGGAAGACAAATTAGATCGGATAAAGATTTGTGTGGGATTTGTAAATCTGTTGAATGGATGCGAATGACGGGGGACATGCTACAGCGGTGAACAATATGACTCTCAGTCTTCTGCTTCTCACCAATAACGTTGACTTCCTTGTCTAGAGCTGTGCATTAGACCGTTGATATTTTAGGATTGCACTGGGGTATGGGGTTTCATCCCCTGGTCTGAGATTAAGCATTTTATCTCCTGAACAATTACATTCTAAATCCAGATGTTTCCTCTCAGCTAACTGTGCAATGTACACTGGTAATGCGCTTGTCATAATGGTGTCAGTGCGAGGTTTGTTCGAGGTATTTGGACCCTGTGCACTCCCAGTAAAATGAACACAGACATAAGGAACTGTTCCCATATATTGTTTCTACTGCACTTCTGCTTCTACTATCTGCTGCAATTAAAAAGTGAAACAATTAATCAGTTTAATAAACCTATCAAGGATGGCAAGCTGCTGTTATCTTGTCCTGGATAATGACCTGCTTCTCACTGATGTCAGCAGCGAGCCTTTAACGCGCTGAGATCATTGCAATGCTCTTTTTTGCGACCCTGAACAACAAGATACTGCCCAAAACCGGAAAATCAGCTCACGGATCTGTTCAGGATAGTTTTTTGCTGCGCGCTCACTTTTGGAACGCAGAAAGCAATTTGTCTAAGATCACACATCGCCAATTTCCAGTAAACGGCACTTAATGAAAGCAGGCATGTTTTCATGTCCATAGCAAACTCCCATCAATGTCTTTAGCCCCTCGCTGACATTGCTTGTGTACGCTGCGCCATCCCTCTGTTTCCCATGTCACAAGCAACCTCGAGTTTCCCTGCGGCTTTGTAACCTGCTGGCACCCCCACCTCAATGAAGCTAAACTCAGCTGGTAAACACATCAAGCACATCAAGCCTTTATCAATGAGCTGATTTTTTCATGTAAATGCCCATCCAGAGGCTTATTACGGAAGCTTTCCACCAGGGCAAATCTGTTTTGCTGCTTGTGCAGCATAAACCTACCCGATGGCAAGGTTGCTCAGTGAGTTAATACTTCTGGAAACCCGGACATCGCACCTATGTCAGTAAAATGTTTATTATTAAATGTTATTTTCAGCACTTTGGAATTGCAAAAATGCTTCATAGAAAACGTATTATTATAAAAATAGCAGTATGCTTTGACACACCTAATACCATAACTGAAACCGGATATTCTCTTTTCGGTGCTTTGGTATTGAATACCATGCGAAATCCGACAATAAATCAAAATGCATCCTTACTCATAAATTAATATATAAACGTTCAGTTCATCTGATATGTAGCTGTTGTAATTTCCTCAAAGTTTTATTGCATTTGTCTGACGACCTCGTTCCTTGATCCTTATCACCTTGAACAATACATGGTTCCATTGTCTTTAGAGGGAAATGAAACTGTTGTTTGTTATGCTACAACAGCTCGACATCTCAGGTAACACATGGATAATATTAATATCTGATTCGATCTAATAGTACAATGTAGACTGCGGACACCCCAACATTACCATCTGCAAACAGGAAGAGACTGCTCGGTTCAATATCTCCCAAACGTGAACAAACGCTTCTCTCCAAAGCTATTCAAGTGGGCATAGTATTCTTAAAGCTTACTTAGTAAAGTGCAAGGTCGGGGAATAACTTTTCTCTTCCACTATCTTTTATGGAACTCGTCATAGCATGTCCTTTATTGCATTCAGGTCACCTTGACTGATTGTATCAACTGCTGTTGCAAATCCATCTCGGACTAAAATTTAGTCAACAGCGACTATGTTTTCATTTATGATTTGTATTATGCTACATAATACGATAAAGCATGCACTTGTGTAAAAATACATGAAAATTGCACAAGCTGGGTCTACAGTTGTAAATGCAAGACTCTTCAATATGTGGGGGGAAATTGTCACAAAGCCCAGCTGTTTTTAAATGACTCGAGGATTTTGTCAGTAACCCTATTTTTTTTTAACAAGTCACCTGTTGTGTAATTTACAGGATGGGTCTGCCAGTTGCTTGGCTCGTGCTTTAGATCTTAGCTTCAGTCAAAATCTTGTCTGAATTCTATCAATAACTGGCCAGAAATTACATTTTTCAGAAAGCAGAAGTGTGATGATGTGTAAACACTGCTTGCTTATGGTTACACTATGCACAGCAACAGCAACAATAATACTTAGTCATATTAGTGTAGTTAACTTTTTGCTACCACACTTTTATTTGGTGTTTTGTAGCGTTGCAAACAACAATTGTTGCTATTACCCAATTTAATGGTGCCTACACGAATGTCTGTCTAAGCAGGAATTGAAACTAAGAACTCGATAGAACATGAGTACCTCTCTGCCGCAACAACACATAACACAAGTATTTGCAATGCAATAGGTCTCATATTTCTGAAAATTTGAACGTTTGGCGTTCCTAATAATAATGCAACGCCAAGAGCTCAAACATTCAGTAATGCGAGACCGATTGCATTGCAAATGCTTGTTTTTGTTCCGGTCTGAATAACGGCTTGCACTTATTTATTTTGCCACACGATGGCAGTATAACGACAGCAAATATCTTTGCTTTTATCTTTACCTAAGGCAGATTTAAGTTTCCAGCTCGGAGATAAAAACATTATTTTCGCTGTTTGCGAACTGTTAAAATCACATAATAAGTTGCTGTCGATTTAATAGATAAATACTTTTACTTAGTCCTAATCAAAGGGCATAGAAAATAAACGTTTAAATAAACCTTGCCGAACTGCACTAAGCTGGAATACTGCAAGGAATAATACTGCGTTTCTTTTATTTCGGGCATTCCCTGTCATATTGTTTACAAAGTCGTCAATTTGGAAAAAGAACATGAACTACAGCTCACAAAAAAGTGCAAAAGTGACAAACCACCAAGAAAAAAGTTTTGCACAAAGGAAATAAAATCATTTGTTTAGTGTTTTTCGGCCTGATTTAGCTTTTCTTTCACTTTATTTTCTTTATGTGATATTTAAGTAGAATTTCAAGTTTGTTTGATCTTCGTGTTTTAATATCTTTTATTGGGTTTGTTTTATCTTCTTGTTTTTGATCAACTGGTTCACATTTTTGAGCAGCTGGTGTCCATACAGTTTCCATGCAGTGCTCTCAGTCACTCCACAGTGTATTAATAGCAGCTCTTGATACATTATGACTTCACCCTCTGAGAAGCCTCGTCTGCTGTACCCGCTGCAGCTGATTGATCGTGCTGTGAAGGAGAAGGAGAAAACGGGTGGTGTATCTGTGCCAGGACAAGTTCTTCGATGTTTCTTCATTGAGCACCTCACTGAGTTAGGCGGTGCACCGCATAGTTCACCGTATGTCTTCTTCCTCCTGACCTCAGGTAGACTACCCGGGGAAACAGACAATGCCCGCAGTCTCCTTTTGAAAGTGGTGTGCTTGTGAAGAGAAACCGTGGCGTGTAAATGTCTCTTCTTCACAATATTGATTCAAGAGGTAGTGGCCTTAAAGGGCCTACGTCATTTCTTTGTTGCCATTGATGGAAGATGAGGGAGGCACCACAAAATAGCCTATCAGATCTGATCAAGTGTACTGTCAGCAGTGGCGGCTGGGATGTCCCGAGGGTGGTGTGTTGGGTGAGACATTGAAAGAAAAGAAATAAATTAAAAGCAATTACCTGTGAGATCGACGTCCTCCTCAAGGTTCTTCTCTCCTCGAGGCAGGCAGGCTCCAAATTCCCAAGCCAAAGCTGCCGCAGCTCTCAACAGCATGAGAGCGGCGCCAGGATTGGTGGGAGTGGCCTCTATCACCGCTCAGAAGAGCACCGGAGCCTTTGCTTTCTCTAACTCAGCTGTCTTAAGACAGTTGGGTTAGAAAGGTTTAAAGTGCGCATGTGTGACTGGCCTTCTCAAGACCGCTGGCCAAAAAGACATGTGCACTTTAAACTGAAAGTACCCTGCTCTCTCTGCTGCTGCCAGTCAGCAGCAGCCATGCCCCCATCCTGACACTCCGTTTGGGACCGGGTGACGAAAAATAAAATGATAATGAATTAACTTCATTACCATTTTATTTTTCGTCTCTGGGGGCATTTCAGTGGGGCGATGCTCCTCTGCTCAAACGTAGGACCACCCCTGACTCAGACGACAGATGCTTCGGGCAGTCACTCACAAGTGCAAACAGCAAGCGGAAGTCAATTCAGGAAAGTCCATGTAATCCGAAGATTCCAGCATTTGTCAGCGAAGGACGGGGCCAAACCAGATTTTCAGAATATCTACAAACGTCCGATTTCATAAAATTATTCTAAATCAGAATCAATTAGGGCCAGATATACTAACATAGCAGTCGTTAAAAGTGGTAGCAAATTGCACACCAACTTTTTGCAACCGGTATCAGATTTTGCAACCCTGCCTATGTACTATTTGGTCGATGTTTTTTTATTTCCAGTCACAGTGGGTTCTATAATGACCTGCCTAAGGAGTAGTAATTAGGCAGGTCACAATTTGTGGCCCCCTGTGATTGGCTACTAACACAGGGATTGTGGACCGCAGGGAATGGCAGACCAACATCCTTGAGTTTGCATTTCTGAACAGAAATTCTTTTTTTTCCTTTTCAAAGCAGCCTATGTCCATTAAAGGAATCATTCAGACAAACATCATGATGAGTAGACAGCAGTTCCCTGGACCTCTACTGCCACAGAAATTCTCAAAGGGAAAAGGGTCCCAGGGTGACTCTTTACCTATTACGAACCAGTTTGCACCTCCTTTGAGGTCTCAGTAAATGTACAATGGTTTGCAACCGAAATTTAGGCCACAAACCATTGATACACAGTTTGCCAAATAGCAATTTAAAAGAAATCCAACTTCTTTTTGTGTGACTTTTGTGGATTTTGGATGCTCCTTTTACCCTCATTCAAGGCCCCACATTCTGTTAGCATGGCACCTCCTCCTCCGGGCCTACTCCCAATAGCTCCCTAAAAATAGAACCACCGCTCAGCAAATACCTAAACAAAACTTTCCTAAGGGGGCTACAGCGCTGTAGTTGCTTACAGATGCAAAAAGAACAATTGATGGACAGAATGCTGAACAATGTCAAATATTCACCCCAGTACAGGAATCTGGGCCTAAATCCATCGTTTTTTTGCTCCCCATGCCATTCCATTTTAAACCCAGCCATATGCAAATCAGTCTTAGCCCTGCACCCCATGGAAACAGTCCAGCCTGAACTGCCAGGCCAGGTCCTCCCTGGACTGGAAGCAAGCCTCCTGGGACCGGTTTCGGGGTTTCACCCCTCATCAGCCAGGCCCAAATAAAGAAGAACGGGGTACTTACTGTCATATCCAAACAAGTGAAAATTACGGTATTAGATACCCTCTCTGATTAAAATGGAAGGTGTATACTCAATAAACTGTCAAAATCTGGTAAGGAATTATATCTGTTGAACATTTAGCGCCCAACACTAACAATACAGACTTTTGGAAACACATTGATGGACTGATTTCCAGTCTCCCCAGTGACTCCCGATTGATAGTGGGAGGCGACTTTAATCTCCCACTTGACCCCGCCGTAGACCGTAGTTCGACAGACAAATTTAGGCCATCCTCAGCCCACAAATGACTCCACAAAATATGCTCCAACTACTCCCTAGTAGACACCTGGCATATCCAACATCCGGACACTAGGGACTACACTTTCTACTCCCCTTCCCACACATCTTTTTCCATAATTGACCATATATTAGTATCTAGTAACCTGGTAAGAATGATCTCTGACTCCTCCATCGAACCTAGGTTGGTTTCAGATCACTCGGCCATTTGGGCCTCGCTAGACTGGGTCACAACCACCCGACCTGACAAATCCTGGAGACTCAATCCTGACATATTCCAAGACACAGCAGACATTAAAACAATCCGTTCAGCCATTAAAAACTAATTTCTTGAAACTCCCCCTGAAGACTGTTCCCCTCAGGTGCGCTGGGATGCCTTTGAAGCCACTGTTAGGCAAGGTAATAATTGAAATCAACTCCCACATTAACAAGTCTGCTAATATGCAAATGAAAAACATGGAAGCTGATATTAACCAATTAGAAGTCAGACATTACTCCCAAAAAGGCACCCTCCTCTTGGATACAATAAACCGAAAAAAATATGACTTTAATAAACTCCTGAGCACAAGAGCTGGCCAGTGGGTGACCAGGTTTAACTCAATAAAACTTTGTGCTGGCAACACTGCGTGTAAAGTCTTAGCTCGATATTTAAAGCACAAACAGAACAGCTCACAAATGACCCCTATCAGAGACAAAGAGGGAAAAATACACTTAGATCCCCATAAAATATCCCAAGTCTTTCTAGATTTTTATCGGAAATTATATGATGAAAATACCGATATTAACTCCACAGATAGCTTGGCGTGTCTTAACAAACTCAACCTCTCCGCACTGTATCTCCAACGGCAGTTACACTTTAATCAGGCCATTACGGAAACAGTATTACAATCGGCTATCAAATCTCTTAAAACTGGTAAGGCCCCTAGACCTGATGGTCTAATTGCCCACTTCTACAAACTGTTCATGGAAGAGCTTCGACTACCCCTAATGGGCCTCATGCATAACTATGCTGAGACCGGATACATTGGGGAGACTACTGCAGGAGCCATTATAGCTCTAATCCGTCAGGAAGGCAAGGATCACATCTATCGCAAAAACTATAGGCCAATATCACTTATCAACTTAGATTGCAAACTGTGTGCCAAGATCCTAGCTAAACGTATTGAAGCGATTCTCCCCTCCCTAGTTGGCCCCCTACCAAGCTGGCTTCCTTAAAGGCAGACTTTGCAATGATAATATTAGGTTATTAGGCCATGTGCTACAAATTGCCAAAACCGAAAATTCTCCAATATCAGCAATAGCACTCGATGCTGAAGTCCACAATGCCTCGTTTCAAATTAGGTGAGTCATTTATAATGATGGTGATGGCCTTATACTCCAATCCCAGGACTACGATTAGTACTAATGGTGTACTATCTGACTTGTCCCACTCAAACAAGGAACTAGTTAGGGATACCCTTTCTCTCCAACCTTATTCCTCTTAGTCATAGAACCTCTTTTGTCTTTGCTTAACAAACATAACTCAATTGAACTGAAGGTTAATGGCAAATCTTTTAAAATAGCGGCCTATGCGGACGACATCCTAATAATAACAGAGCAAGCAGATATTACTATTCCTGAAATGATGACTAAGATCGAGGAGTATTCCTTAGTATTGGGATATACCCTTAATAAAGATAAATTGGAGGTTTGTCCTCTTAACATTACCAAAGAGGTTCTAGGCTCCTCTGGCTTATTGTGGCAACTCAACTTTCTCAAATACCTAGGACTCAAGTTTAATGATGATCTTATTGAATCCATACGACATAATGAATCCCAGATCCTTCAAAAAGTTGAGAAATTTCTAGAAGGCTGGTCACCAAAATTCATGACATGGTAGGGAAAACTCGAATCCATAAAAATGGTTATCACTCCGATTGTCAACTATCTACTAAACACATGCCCCATCCTCTGCTCTAATTAATTTTTTCATAATATAGACGCCTTCTTAACAAATTTGTTTAGAATTCTAAAAAAACACGTATTTCTCTAAAAGAACTTCACCTACCTAAACATCTGGGTGGTACTAACCTTGCAGACTTCAGGAAATACCAATTGGCTTTTCTGGCTGCACAAGGTGCGAAATGGCTTGACTCTGCCCCTGACTTTATGCCCCCTTGGTTTTCCCTCGAACAACTACTAGCAGACAATCTATCTCTGTCGTTTCTTTTAACCATCTCAAAGGAACCCCACATCCTTAAAAACCTAATTTTGAAACATACTAGAATTGTCTTATTATATCTCGACCTTCGTTTCTTAACGTTAAACATTAGACGCTCCCTACATTCCTCAATCTGGGTCAATAAATATTTAAATGTGATTCCTCTATCTCTATAGGAAGTTCATGGAGTTCGAAAGGAATTTCTGTGGTAGGCGACTGTGGCTCTAAACAACTCCCCCTATCATTCTACGACAGTAACCAAAAATGCAATATTGCTCCATCCGATTTTTATGACTTCCTCCAACTAAAAGCTGCCATCTCCGAACACAGAACCCTCCTGGCATTATTTAGGCGAGGTGGTCACCTGGCCTCTAGAATTTATGCGAGGCTCAGACCTCTAACCACCTCATTATGTAACACTATCCTACAGAAATGGTGTTCTGACTGGTCCCAATACGGACTGCCCAACCCGTTGGACATTGACTGGCCGAAACTTTGTGTTCACCTTTCAATAAGAAAATAACACCAAATCTTGTTCAGATCAAATTACATATACTTCACAGAACCTTCTGGACCCCACACTGACTGACCACACTAGGTCTCATGGACAAAAGTACTTGCTGGAGTTGGGACTCCGAGAACGCATACCTTCTTCACATGATGTATGAATGTCCCTCATTACACAATTTTTGGTCTAAAATTCACAATACCATTGACAACGTCTTTCATTCTAAATTCCCCAGGACCTTTTCATTTTCTATGCCTGGGTCTTTTAGTTCCTCACACTCAATGGGATTACAAAGGTATGACTTACTTCTATTAGACTTAGGGCTTGATTATGAATTTGGCGGTACGATTGACCGCCAAACCCACGGTGGCAGTGCGGCAACCGCTGCACCGGCTGTCCGACTGCCGTATTATGACTTTGGCGGTCGGACCGCCATTGGACTGCCGCAAATGCCGGTGATCCGTGATCCCCTGGCAGTGGCGGTTTGAAGCCGCAATATGCTTGCGGCGCTGCTGCACCACCGCCAAGCATATTGCGAGTTTCCTCACTGCCACAGTTTTCATGGCAGTGAGCCCGCCATGAAAAGTGTGGTGGTGAGGAAACTATGGGGGACCTTCAGGGCCCCCAATTGCCTCTGGGCCAGGGGATGCATGCAGGGGGGGGCACACGGTGTGCCCCCCTGTCTGTATGCACCCCTAGTTTCTGCACAGCATAGACTTCAGAGTGCAGCCGTGCAGGAACGTGCTTTGGCGCCAAAGTACCGCCCGCCAGGCCACTAATGTACTCGTAATCTGGCGGGCAGTGTGCAGACGAGTTTGGCGGTGTGGGAGCAGGCGCTGGTGAGGCAGCCAAAAAAAAGGTGGTGCACTGTCAGTGCGCCAATTGAGGGCAGCCACCTAGAGGGTACAAAGTGGGTTCCATGAACCCCTCCAGACATCCCCCTGCAGGCAGGTGCAGTCACTCCCTACACCTGCTTGCAAGGGGATCTCTCTCTCCTCTTCAAAGTGCATGTGACATGCCGCCTGCACTGTGAACCACAGAGCAGCTGTGAAACAGCCGTTCCGTATTTCACTTGAATTTTCTGCCCGAGGGCAGCGCGAGCATTCTTTGTAATATGGTGCACTGTTCCCGTTTGTGCCTGGCGCACGTTTTGAAAGGAGTGCCATGAAGGGAAAGTGCCCCATATATAATACGGCCCCTGGTTTGTGAATGAGCACTTGCTCCTCCTGAAGCAGATAATTCTACTGTGGCACACATGACCAAACAGATGGTAATTCGGTAGAGTATGGTACCTTGTAACTTGTGTTGATTGACTTCTTCTTCAAGAAGTTAGGGTATTCAGAATTTCTTGGTGGAAAATGCAGTGTACAGATCTATTGTTAAATCGTGCAGATCAACTTTCCTCGTTTTTTAGAGACATGAGGTGATTTGTTGTCAACTCATAAGTGTTGGCTGTTCAGCTCTGCAGTGGTGCTATGTAGAAATGCATTGTAAATGTCACCAGAGTACAAGAACATCCCTAATACTTCAAAGCAAGATATTTAATATCAGGAAAACAAGCCAATTCCTTTCTTTCTGCTTGAATGTCAATGGCAGGTAGGATCCAAGAGTTAAAAAGGTCGGTTAGACACTGCATGCAGCGGTAAGTCTCCAGCACCCTCTCTGCCTGAACATTCTAGAGAAAGCAACTGCAGCACAACTCTAAAAGTTTCTGGCATCTAATAAAAGTATTGTCACCTTGCAGTCCGGCCTCAGGACTGACAGGGGAACTGAGACAGCTTGACTCCATTCTGGATATCCTGGATGGAAACCTTAACGCCACACTATGTTTACTTGATTTTTCGGCAGGGTACAAACCTTCATTCATCCCCTCCTCCTCATTATGGCTAATGATGGTTGTGAAAATGTTCCACTTGGCTAAAAACGAATTTGCCTCTTGATTCAGAGAACATATTCTGTGTTTTGGGTGGAGGGGAGTGGCAAATTTATTTGCACTTGGGCCAAGTTAAGGTGAAGTTCTGCTGGGCTCCTCTCTTTCTCTGGCTCTCATTATTATGCATCTGCAAGCGCTACATCACTCATTGCTGCAGTGAGGGCATTATTTGAAAAGACCACAGGTTACCTTTAAACTGGCACAATCACTAGGACAAGACCTCATTTTTATCCGCCGTACATTTGTGTCATACATCAGTGGATAGGCAACAACTGGTTGAATCTCAATAAGTTCTTATTATTAGGCTCTCCTGCAGACTGGAAAAAGTACGCCCTGGTCAACACCACTTACAAATTCCAACAGTCCCCCTCACTCCTGGGTGTAAACCTTGTTTGTTGTTTTTAATTCTTCTTTGACGATTCAAAATAACAACAATGCTGTGGAAGCCTCCTGCAAATATTATCTTCAGGAGGATCAGTCGTTTGTCAACAGCGAATCATTGAGCAGCCATTGCAAGAACCATCATTCCTGACAAATAGATTATTTCAATATTCTTCTAATTACCTCCTCTCAAACTAAGGTACAAACATTGCAGGGGTTGCTGGGCTCGAACGCCCAGCTGCGACCAATGTGTCCAGGAGGGACCATATCTTCCTTGCATTTGTGAAACTGCTGAAATAAAATTAAATTAAGACTAGACCTGTGTTTATCAACACTCCAGCCTATCTCCAAACCGGATTGGAAGTCTATAACTCTGCTGGCTACATTTTGTACCGGTAAAAAAAAAAAAAATCTTGATGGTTTTAGAGTCCGTCATGCTGGAGCTGTAGGCCGATCACTTATGTTCTATGTAGAATCCTTTGCCTTACCTATGTTTATGTTTATGTTTATTGAGTTTTATATAGCGCTGGCTAGACCCGAAGGTATCAGAGCGCTTTACATGAGGTACCACAAAGTTACAAAATTACATCAGTTAACTGGTTACATAAGTTACTAGTAAAACATTTAAAGAGCATAGGAGATGAGATAAATGGAGCGTAGAAGGGTAGGGGGGTAGGGTGAAGGGGTAGGAGGGAGATACGACGGCGAGACGAAGGAAAGTCTGCCCCAAGTCCGGCTGGGTAGGTGACGGCCGAGGGGGAAGTCCACGGCCCATCTCCTCTTTAGCTATCAGGTAGCTCCACCGGGCATCGGCCAGATAGCAAGGTCTCGGTTAAAAAAAAAACATTTTTAAGAGCATAGGAAGATGAGATAAATGGAGCATAGAAGGGTAGGGGGAAGGGTAAAAGGGTAGGGGGAGAATACGATGGAGAGACGAAAAAAAGTCTGCCCAAAGTCCGGCTGGGTAGGTGACGGCCGAGGGGGAAGTCCACAACCCATCTCCTCTTTAGCTAACAGGTAGCTCCACCGGGCATCGGTCAGCTAGCTGGGTCTCAACGGTCGGAGGAAGATCCCAAAATTTATGTCATGATGGGTGAGCCAGGTGGGGGAAGATAGTGTGGGGGCAGTGTAAGAATTGAAGGACCGCAAATACTCTTCAAAGTCCTTTATTGCTTCGCGACATCCCAGTTGAGCTCCTGGCTCAACAGCTTCTCCAATTCAACTGCCCACATTCCTTACCAAGTCTGACATCATGACATTCCATGATGTCAGCTTAGCATATCTCCACACATCTCCCCCTTACATTGCCTTGAAGAGGAAAATTCACATTAGTAAAATAAGATTCTTGAAAGAACCATACAATACAGTAACAGAAACTCTAGAAAAATACTTCAAAATACAACTGTACGAAATCATTAAGATTGAATCCACAACACATGCAGGATGTGATCATGCTGCAAAGCAAAAGATCACATGGTTACCTCATGACCTTACAAACATCACCCATACTCCTCGTAGTGCCATTCTCCAAAATAACTACATTTCGCTTGACTTCCTTCACTTTACAAGGATTGGAATACTTGCTTTCTCCCTTATGAACAAAGCCCTTTCTTCTCACAACAATCCAATCTCCAGACACAAAACTAGGTCTTTTCACACCCATTCTCCTATTGTAGTACGAAACATTCCTTCCATGCGATCTCAATACTCTTTTCTTTATTTCTTCACGATCGACCACAACTTTCACCTCACTCTTCAACCATACTGGACACTCCTTAGTATTCGGCAACCTCCCTTTAAGGGAAACGAATGGTGAAACTCCAGTCACAGAATGAGGAGTTGTCCTATGTGACCACATCATTCTTCTCAATTCTTTTTTCCATGATAAATGGTTAGCCAAGGACAACTGTATGTTTTCCATAATCAAATGGTTTACTCTTTCCACCAAACCGTTGGCCTGTGAATGGAAGAGAGCCACCCTATCATGAACAATTCCTAACCCAGACAAATAAGCAACCATTTCCTTGGACACAAATTGCACCCCATTATCAGACACAATAGTCTTCGGTAAGCCATCATCCATAAAGGTTTCTTCCATAAAATCAACAACCACAGACGTGTTCACCTCTGGCACAGTCTTGATCACAAACCACTTGGAATGGTAGTCAACTAACACCAGAATAAACTTGTTTGCAGTTCCCAACTTAGCTACAGGTCCCAGAAAATCAATGGCTACTTTCTCCCAGGGCTTGCTAGGAAAACTTAACACTCCCAATGGAGGCTGTCTAATAACTTTGGTTTTATCACTGTTGGCACACGCCACGCAATTTTTTACCCTTTCCTCTACATCGTGATCGATACCCGGCCACCAAAATGTTTGTCTTACTCTCCTCTTCATGGCACTACGTCCAAGATGACCCTCATGAATGATATCAAGAATCCTAGGTCGAATACCAATGGGAGGAACAAGCTGACATCTCCTTCTCAACTTACCACCAACGATGCTCAATTCATCCCTGACTTTGAAGAATTCACGCATATCCATTCTTTGCGCATCCCTGTCTTCCCATCCATGCACGACCTTTTCCTCAACTTCTCTCATAACATTGTCACCCTCTCTAGCAACTCTCCACTCACTGGCAACAATGGCTAGTTCACCATCAACAAAGAGCACCTCACCAGAGATAACCTCAGAAACTATTTCCTCCGCCTCCACAGGCATCCTGGACAAATAATCAGCAACTACATTGTTGCTACCTTTCACGAACTCAATTTCAAAGTTGTATTCCATCACGCTTAACAACCAACTCGTAATACGAGGCATAACATTCCCTTCCAAGCCTCGCCCACCTTTGAAAATGTAGGTCAGGGGTTTGTGGTCAGTTCTTAGTCTAAAAGGAATTCCCCACACATAGAACCTGAAATGGTTAATTCCCCAGCAGCAGGCTAAGGCCTCTCTCTCGATCACAGAATAAGCAGTTTCTGCTCCCTGTAGCTCCTTGACGCGAACCCAATCACATTTTCAACTCCATCCTCAACTTGGGTAAGAACAGCACCGATCCCAACGTTGCTGGCATCGGTGGTAATGTAAGTTTTCCGTGTCACATCAAAATGACCTAAGGTCGGAGTGCACACTATATATTCTTTTATCTTATTAAAAGAACACTCACACTCTACTGTACAATCATATGTGTAAGAATTGAAGGACCGCAAATACTCTTCAAAGTCCTTTATTGCTTCGCGACGTCCCAGCTGAGCTCCTGGCTCAACAGCTTCTCCAATTCAACTGCCCACATTCCTTACCAAGTCTGACATCATGACATTCCATGATGTCAGCTTAGCATATCTCCACAGGCACCCCTAGCCTCACTGGTGTAAGCTCGATGAGCCAGTCCATGGAGTCCGGTGTGGGTGGAGGGGCTTCTCTATTTGCTGCAGTCCGGTGGAGCGAGAAGGGGGTGGGTGGAGGAAGGGCTTCGAGAATGAGGAATAGAAGGTAGGAGCCTAGTTGTTTAGTCAGTTTGTGTGGAGGCCATGTCGAGGTCAGGCACCCGGGTATTTTGAGATCCCTCGACCGCTGCATCTTGATGATTCTAGAGGACAGGGTAAACTGCTTAGTAGTCTCTACAGATTCAATTGGCCCCATCAGTACCTGCATTAGTAGAGATCTTACGTGGCTCGCACGGCCGCCATGTTGTGGCCTCATGAGGAAGAGATAGCCGCCATTTTAGGGTCAGGCAGGTCTCCTCAGGATCGCCTCCCCATACAGTTTATTTTAATATCAGGGGACCCCCCAAACCTCCGATCCATTCCTCCGTGAGCACTTTATTCCTGTTGGGCCCCTCCGCTTAGAAGCCACTCCCCACATCAGCTGTTTCACACGCGCTGAGCAGCTACCGTGGTACGTGTCTCGGCGCTCTTCTCCGACAGCCTGGCTTTGATCTTTTCACCGCTGTCTGATGACCGGGCTGCTTCTATGCAGTTGGAGCGCTTTGGGCAGCAATCTTATAGCATGGGAATTCTCAGCAGCGGGGTATTATGCGACATCTTGAATAAAGTTTTTGCCCGATCTTAGCCGCCATTTGCATTTTGGTAAAGCGCGAGATTGTGCTGGATGCGGTCAGACTGCGGGGGTCGTCTAGACGTATAAAATGAAGGCTGTGGGCAGTAATTGGTCCTGCTGCGTGCCGCAATGACCACTAGCACTCACCCTGCAGTAGGAGGTAGGTCAGCAAGTGGATCATGTCAGCGCCATCATTCCGCCGCGATCGTAGCAGAAGGCGGCCGCCATCTTGATTTACGCTCCGATCTCCGAGCGCGTTACCTCCGAAGTCGATTTATATATGTGCGAGTCCAGAAAGCAGCTCACTGCAGCAAATTTGGAATGCGCCCACATTCCGACGTCCAAATCGATTTAGTAGGTTTGTTTTCAGGTGCCTCCTGCATGTATTTATGACGGATGTTGGTCCCAGGCCAGCGGAGCTGCACTAACGCGCGGCCATCTCGCTGCGCGACCCGGAATTTCGTACCTATACCTATCTTTAACACGTAACTTCCTACTTACTTATTTTAAAGCACTGATAAAAACATTCCTATTCTGATCATTCACATATGATAGTTGGTACTCTGTGGGTGCATAGATGCCCATGGGTTGGTGCCTCTATATGAGTGTGAGAGAATGATGGTGAACTATGAGAAATATTGCTCAATTTATTGGTAGTGAAGTGATATGTAAAACATGGAAAACCTTTAAATGTATAGGTTTCCTGACTAAACCGTCATATTGACATTCACAGTAATTTAAGGGACTTATAATTCTTGAGCTACAGATGACAAGACTACATAAACTTCGACCAGATCCACTGCAGAGCTCTCTTTCAACAAAGCTTTGAGTGATAAAAAAGGAACAGTGGAAGCTATGGATTTATATTCAACGGGTGTTCATTGAATATCTTTGGGAGAAAATATCCTACTGCCTGTGGCACTGAATTTGTCCCTCATTTGTATTACCTTCCATTCCGTTGGGGTGGATTGGTGTTCAGCAGCTTGATGAAACTTTGCCTACGCTGTGATGAAGTAAAAATGTACAAGTAAGGAGGGGATATAGGAAGTGTACTTGATACCTTAATTATGGCCCTATTAGTGAGCAAAGGAAGAATTCACAGATCTGCTACCCTTCACTTTTCCGCTCACCTTGACCAGGTGTAGAGATGACATCACCCACTGCTTATTGCAGGGTTCAATCTATTTCATTCTCTGTTTCATCTACAAATGCTCACTACTTTCCGACCTGATATGGTCATAACGTATCACCCTTATGGTACGTTCACTCTGCTGGCTACTAGTCCGGCTCAAGTAGAGGGTTGAGTTCTAGAGCCCGAGTCTCACACCTAAAGACCATCAGGGCCTCACTCTCTAAGCTGATGCTCCTGTCCCACCTGAGCAGACGTCTGAGGTTGACTATTGCACTGCAAGGCGCAGTACAGCTCTCGCTTTCAAGGCCTCCTTCCTCAGAAACTCTCTTCCACTGACCCTTCCCCTTCTAGGATACTTTCTAAAGCACAGGAGGAAACGCTTGAAACTCCCCCGCCCCCATCTTCCTTGCAGTACCTCCTTCCCCCTCACTTCTGTTATTCACTGTATGCTCTAGTGGTCTAACGCAGTCGAAAGGCTGTATGACCTTGCGATTGTTACATAGAACAACAAAATAAATAAATAAAAATATTTGAAAATGCAGGGTTTGGGGTATAGTAGAATTAACCAGAGTATTTGATTGTGAGCCATTCAGAAGCAAAAAAGTTGTATTGCTGGACCAGCTATTTTTTAAATTGTAAAAAAGTCCCTGTATATCAAAGATAGAGAGAGAGAGAGAGAGAGAGAGAGAGAAAAAGCTGGTTCTGCAATGTATATATCATGTTAATATTTCCATCCTTGATATTACTGTTTAGATTGTGGGGCCGCACCTTCTGTCGGCAAAAAATTTATTTGACTTATAAGTGCTCTTCCCCATGACAAGAAGTTCTTTGCTTTAGTAGCACATTTTAAAAATATTCCCTTCCATTTAAGCCATAACAGACAGCGCAGCAGTCTGGTTTGCTAATGACATCCTGGGGACATTCGGAAAGCTTCCTTGAGAATGCATTCCACCCTTTGCTTACCATTGGCTTTGTGGTTTGTAACTCACATGTGCTTGCTTTCTATTTATTGGCTCTATTTGTTTTAGGCTGTCCAGCCTGAGTTTGTCCCTTCCGTTGCCCAAACGTATTTACTGTATTCTTACACCAGTGCTCGATTTCTGTAAAAAGGCCTTTAAATCTTGTTCACATCTGGTCACATTTGCTATGCTTTCGAAGACCGAGGTCAAATGTCCGGCTTAGTCTTCCAAGGAGCTTGGTGTTTGCTTTTCTTTCTCTGACTTCCAAGTGAAAGGATTTATGTGACAATCATGCTGGCTACTAGGGATGTGCTTGAGGAAAGCTGTACGATATTATCATTTGTTTTTAGCACACAACTAAATTTAGATGTCTGTAAACTGTGCAGATATTTCCGAATATATCAGAATTAGAAAAACATAAATTAACCATTTTTTGTTAATTCTGAAGCGTGGTGAAGACAGATATTTTATTACGATCAAAGCAAATCAATACACTAGGTGATGACATTTCAAAACATTATCATTTGTGCACTGTATGCTTTTATCAGTAAAGCTGTATGTCTGTGCAAATGTAATGGTCATATCAACGGAAGATGTGTTGTCTGCAATGGCAGTACGCTACCACACCATGCATACTTCACTTTACCCCACCCCACTCCACTCTTCTCTGCACCACTCCACACCACTGCAGTCTACTCTGCACCACTCCACACTATGCCACTCCACGCCACTCCACACTGAGTCACAGTACTCTACTCTGCACCACTGCGCTCTATGGCGCTTCACTCTACGCCTCTCTATTCTACACCACTCTACTCTCTGCCAATGCACTCTACCCACACTACTCTACTATGCACTACTGCTTTCTTTGCCACTGCACTCTACACCACTTCACTCTGCGCCACTTCACTCTATGCCACTTTACTCTGCATCACTGCACTCCATACTCCTGCACTCTACGCCAATGCATTCTACTCTGTACCACTCCACTCTACTCTGAAACAATGTGCTCAGTCCCACTGTACTTGGCACTACTACACCCTGTTCCACTGCACTTGACTCTGCCCCATAGCACTTTGTCAATGCACTCTACACCACTTTACTCAAAACCAATGCACTCTATGCCAATCTACCAGCCGCGGCCCTTGCACGTAAGAGCGGTGGGGCTGGGTTCGGGGGGATTCGACTGACAACCACGACGGAAAATTAAATAAATAATTAATTTTCCCTTGTCTGTCGAAATCCCCCCTCCCCCACCCGGCCCAACCACTCTTACCTGCACAGGCCGCGGCTGCAATCTACTCTGCACCACTGCACTCTATGCCACTTTACTCTATTCTGCAACAATTTACACCACTGCACTATATGTCACTGCACTCTACACCATTGTACTCTACGTCACTGCACTCTACCCCACTCTATCCTACTTTGCACCACTGTACTCTACTTCACTGCTCTCTATGCTACACTACTCTGCACCACTCTATGCCAATGCACTCAACGCCACTCTACTATACACAACTGCACTCTATGACAGTCTACTCTGCAACACTGCACTCTCTGCCACTCTACGCCACT
The DNA here is from genome assembly GCA_963921515.1 of Calotriton arnoldi. NCBI lineage: Eukaryota > Metazoa > Chordata > Amphibia > Caudata > Salamandridae > Calotriton > Calotriton arnoldi. Next base: position 1,860,317 of record CAWUFW010002563.1, on the reverse strand, counting down.
GCACACTACTCTGCACCACTCTCCTCTATGCCAATGCACTCTACGCTGCTACACTCTACGCCACTACATTCTACCTTACAACCCTCCACTCTACTCTCTACTACTCTATTCTACTGCAGCGCACTCTATGCCAATGCACTCTACACCACTTTACTCAAAACCAATGCACCCTAAGTCACTCTACTCTGGAACACTGCAGTTTACCTGTGCACTCTACTCTGCACCACTCTACTCTGTCACTCTACTGCGCTGTACGCCAGTGCACTGTACGCCACTAAACTCTATGCCACTCTATTCAGCATCACTCCACTCTACACCAATTCATTCTAAGCCACTCTAACCTACTCTGCAATACTGCACTCTACGACACTGCACTCTACTACACTGCTCTCTATGCTACTGCACTCTTCTCTGAAACAGTCTACCACTACACTTTACTCCACTCTGCACCATTCCATGCCACTCCACTCTCCACCTCTGCAGTCTGCCCTGCGCCAGTCCACTCCGTGCCACTCTATTCTACGATTCCCTCTTCTACTCCGCTGCACTCTACACCACTGCACTGAACACCAATGCACTCTACACCCCTTTACTCAAAACCAATACACTCAACACCACTGCACTCTTCGCCAATTTACTCTGCACCACTGCACTGTATGCCACTATACTCTACTCTGCAACACTCAATGCCACTGCACTCTACGCCACTCTACACCTTTGCTCTCTCCATTACTTTACTCTGCACCACTCTACTCTGCAACACTTCGCTCTCCATCACTGAACTCTATGCCACTCTACTCTGCACCACTCTATTCTGTTCCACTGCAATCTACTCTGTGCCACTCTACTACACTTTATGCCAATGCACTCTATGCCACGACACTCTACACCACTCTAATTTACTGTGCACCACTGCACTCTATGCCATTTCACTCTACTCTGAACCACTGTACTCTATGCCAGTGCACTCTACCCCACTCCAGTCTATGCCCCTGCAAGACTGCACTCTATGCCACTGCACTCTACACCAATGCATTCTATGTCACTACTGTATGCCATTGCACTCTACCCTGCATCACTCTACTCTACCCCGCACTACTCCACTCTACTCTGAAACAATCTGCTCTACGCCACTCTACTCCACTCACTGCCACTCTACTCTGCGCCACTCCATTCTACTCCACTGCACTCTATGCCATTACACTCTGTGCCATGCCACTGTATGCCACTCTACTCTGCACCACTTTATTCTACACCACTGCGCTCTATGCAACTCTACTCTAAACCACTGAACTCTATGCCAAGGCACTCAACACTACTTTACTCAAAACCAATGCACTCTATGCCACTGCACCCTAGACCAACTACTCTGCACCACTGCACTCTACACCACTATACTCCACTCTGCAACACGCCACACCACTGCATGCTACTCCAATGCACGCTATGCAACTCTACACCATAGTGCTCTACGTCAATCCACTCTATTCTACTCTGCACCACTGTACTCTAGGCCACTCTACTCTTCACCACTCGACTCTGCGCCACTACACTCTACACCACTACACTCTATGACACTCTATTCTGCACCACTGCACTCTACGCCACTGCACGCTATGCCTCTCTACACCATTTTGCTCTGTCACTGCACTCCATGTCACTCTATTCTACTCTGCACGACTGTACTCTACGGCACTGCTCTCTGCACCACTCTACTCTGCACACCTCTACTCTGCACCATTGCACTCTATGCCACTGCACTTTACTCTGCACCACTCAACTGCATGCCAATACACTCTACGCCACTACACTCTGCATCACTCGATGCCACTCTAATCTATTCTGCATCACTGCACTCGACACTACTCTACGCCACTGCACTCTCCACCGCTATACTCTACACCTCTATACTCTACCCTGCACCACTCCACTCTGCTTGTTTAGTTCAGTCATGCAACAGCAGCACTCTCCCTTTCTATAGACCCTTCTTTGTCAGGAGTCAAGTAGAGGCACTTTTTAAAGCTCTACACCATGATGTGGAAAGCTGGCATGTTCTCGAATTGACAGATTGGAAATCCAATGGTTACAGTTGCAAACCTTGCCCTTGATTGACAGTTTACTTGCTTGGAGGACCAGCTTTGCAGTAAGACGATACAAATGTACTTCCAGAGCACAACTTGCAAAGAAATTTAATAGCTCTGTTTAAAATGATTCCTTTGATGAGATGAATTAGGCTGAATCCTGGCCCGCCCCTGGCAGCAATCACTGATACATGAAGCAACATGAAAAACAGAACAGCGTTTCTCAACATCTAAGTCTAAAGTGCAACTATATCAAGGCATGAGCGCCTTATATTAGCTTATTTTATTACATTAAAGTTGCTCCCAGCTTGCACACTATCAGTTGAATCTAATCTAGGCTTATGTCTACTGCCCGCCTGCTTATTAGATGCATAATGCCTCGGTTTGGCAAGCCTGTTTGCTGCTAACATTGTTCTCATGTGCCCTCCCTTCCATTAAATTCAGTCTAAAAGACTCTTAGCAGATCTTGGTGCTGTTAAAATGTAAGGTTATGATGGCTTTTCTGGAGGAGATGAGGGTTTGGTAAATTCTTATCTGTAGGGTTGGACTTTTGCAGCGTCTTCGTGCCAGACTGAAGTATTTGCCTCCATGTCTGTGAGTTTGGGGTGGGGGTAGAAGCAAGGGATGGTTGGTTGGGTGGAAAGATCTGTTACGGTGGTCTATTGAAGATACAGGGGTTCACTTTTGCAATGGCATAGACACTGCCTCTTATGTACTTGTACTATAGTTCTAAGGGATGTGCAACTTCTGCTGGACACATTGACATAATATGCTAACATGGAGCATTAAGGTGAAATTGCTGTTTCGACTCAGTCTGTTACCACATTTCAATTTGATTTGTGAGTTAGTTAAATACACCATTCCAACATGGGGGCGATTTACAACATGCTTAAACGATTGATAGTATGTCATCATGCTTTAGTATGTTCTCTATGTCTATTCTGTTTTTACTGCAATTCACCCCTCTTTTTTTGAATCTGTGAGCTAGGCTGTAAGGCTGAAATGTGTCGGGTTCAACGGCCATAAAATACATTTTCCGCACCTGCAGCATATATGTGCACATTCCTTTATCTTGGATGAGGGTAAGCCATGTTGTGGAGTTCGAGCGTGCACCTCACACCCGATCTGCGCACTGCCTTCTTGAGGGACTACAGGTGGCTTCATGTGAGGAGGATCTGTTAGTGTTATGTTCAGTTTTAAAATCTAAAACCACTGAAATTCACCAGTTATAGCTAGGGTTATCTCAAGTAGCTATAACTCCTACCCTAAGATAACTACAACAAGCGCCTCCGCCATGCACAATGATATTATCAATGATGTCAAAGAAGATGTCATGAGTGAGGTAATATGTAGGGTAATTAGTAGTGCATGGCAAGGGCGCAAGTTATAGTTAGTTAGCTTAGGGCACAAGTTCTAGTTACTTAAGATAACTCTAACTGTAACTGGTGAATTTCAGTGGTTTTTAGAGTTTAAAACTGAACATTTCACCTGACTATTATGTTAACCTTTGTTTTTTCCAGTGAGTTTCTAGGGTTTTTAACGGTTTTTAATGTAAATTAATATTTAATTACCAAACATTAATCCATACGTTAATCCAACCCCCACCGCACAGGGCCTCTGGCCGTACGTGGTTGGGGGATTGACTGCTGGGCCATCCTCCCCCCCGCATGCAGCCAACCCCATGCTTAAGTTTTATCTACCGTTAGCCTTCCAAAGATTGAAGGTGATATTGGACATCTCAACTGAAACTAAACTGCTTAATGAATTGTATTTTTATTGTATTGTGTGTTTTGTAAATATATGTTTGTATTGTTGGCATATTTATGTTTGTTAATATTTCTTAAACAAAATAATTATTCTATATATATATCCCCAAAAAGTTTTTGTATACAAATAATGAAAAAGAAATTATATCATGAAATAATAAAAATACTAATTATGAGATAGATCTATCTGCTGTTTTTCTTTTGTATGTATGTACATGATCTATTGTCAATAACTATATAATGTTGCTTTGAAATATTTCGGAGAGTTATTCACTTGCTATTGTGATTTTTTCCCCTTGTAGCCAACCCCATGCTTCACAGGGCGTTCGGTTGCGTATGGCGTGGTGTTGGATTAACGTATGGTAATTAAATATTACTTTACGTTAAAAAAAACTAGAAATTCACTGAAAAAAGCAGTTAAAGTAACTGGGCACCCTCCCCAGGCCGATCACGGCCCCGGGGACCCCATCCCCTGGGGCCCGGCCAACAAAGGGTGGGTGTTTTAGTGGCGTCCTAGTGTCCACCCAGGGCACCCACCACACTATGGTTGGAGGGCTGTGGGAGGTGCCCCGCGGCCCCAGCCGGCTCCACACATCTTGCGGGAGCCAGCATTGCTCCCGCCCGCAGGGAGCAGCTAAAAATGCTACTTCCTGTGGGTGGGTGGGAGCAATCTTTTCATCTACATGTAAAAAGTCTGCTCCCAGTGGACGGAAGCAACTTTCAAGCTCCCACCCGCTGGGAGCGGACTTGGCGTTTGCTACTGCTTGGCAGAAGATTTGAAATTGCTCCCGCCAAGTGAAAGCAGTTTCCCTGCCCACATGGGCAGGGAAACCTGTGCTTGCTATGTCTCAGGGGTGGGTATCCCGGGACATTGAAATAAATGGGCCATGGGGTCCTCAGGGCCATTATTGGCTCAAGGAGGGGGCGCAGCCCCCCTCCCCTTTGCATATTTAGCCGTGCCATGGGGGATGAAGTCCCCGGGCCGAAATCAGCCCCAGGAGGGGGCCACATGCCCCCTCCCACTTCACATTTGCAGCCGAGCCCCGGAGGATGGGGTCTCCGGAGCCAAAAGCAGCCCAGGAAAGATGACCGTGTGCCCCCTTCACCTTTACATTCACCAGTATCCCAGGGATGGGGTTCCTGGGGCCAAAATTGGCCCGGGGAGGGGGGGCCGCGTGTCCTCCTCCCCTTTACTAAACAGCAAGGCCCCAGGGGTTATTTTCCCCAGGGCCAAAGTCTGCCTAGAGAGGGGGCCACCTGCGCCTCCTCCCTTAAAATATATATATAGTTGTTCTCTCCGGGAGCTGGTCCACCCAGGGGCTTAAAAATAAAAACAAGGGTGGGAGACCACGCTTGTTTTTTTTTTCTTTTGCAGTACATTTACAGCTCCTCTGTAAAAAAAAAAACTGGCACCAGGCGTTGGCCCTCTTGGACCCTACCACCAGGCCTAGGGGGTCAGGGTATTCCTACCCTGACCCCTTGTGTCGTTTTTTGCATTTTATTGTAGTACTTGGGAACAAGTCATAGGATGGCTGCAACCACTTCCTGGTTGAGGTGGTGGCAGTCAATCAGATCTCAGTTTGAAATTAATTGCTCAAAAACTACTTAACGGTCTCACACCAAAACACAAAAATCAATCTTTCTGGACATAGATCTAGCATTATGCCAAATTTGGTGTAAATCCGTTTAGCGGTTTAGGCTGTAGCTGTGTCTAACCTTCCTATGGGAAAATGAATAGAGAAAATTAGTTATGGGATCCCTCTTTTTTCTCGCCCGACGAATCACCCTGAACTTTTCCATGTGCAAACTATGCAAACACGAGCACTTTTTTGAAAAAGTTTCATGGAGATTTGTGAAACAGCGCCAAAGTTACTAGCAACATAAAAAATGCATTTCCTATTGAAACATGATCCTCACTATAACTACCCGGGAAACAACCTTTAGAACGCATGCATTACATCGCATGCCATTAGATCGCGGTTTTTACAACGAAAGTCGTTACAACGACTTGCACTGGAGGGCGCTATAGGACAAGGAGTAGTTTAAATTACTATCCAACACCTTCCCTACTGTACGTAGGCTGGAGTTGGAATAGTAAATTAAACTACTCCTAAGTCCAGCGCCCTCCAACGCAAGTCGTTGTAACCGCGATCTAATGGCATGCGATGTAATGCATGCGTGGTATCGTCATACATCCTAACTACCCAGTTGTGACCGCCCCGCCACTGGTTAATATTTATATATATAAATCTATATATATATATATATATGTATTCCCCTTGCGTCCTCACCAGTTGTCACACGACACGGGTGCAACCTTGCGTGTCGGTGAAGACACGTACAAATTCCACAACTGTGGTTCCGTCGCGACCAGAAACAGATAAGGTGCACACCAGGAGTATCCAAGTTTTTAGATTTTTTTTGCCAGCACGTTAAACACCGGACAGACGTATTTCGGCACGTTCGCCTTCCTCAATGTCCTTTGACATTGCCGACTCGGCAATGCTGCGAGCGCAAGATAAGTGGTTTTATTTCTTTTTTATTTTAAGTTAACTTATCCCGTTGTATGTCGAGTTCCCTGTCCCCCACCACGCCCTGCCACCGCCCCACCACTCTTACCTGAGGCGGCAGCCACTGAATGTGAAGCCGAAGTGCACTTAGAAACTTCTTGCTTACTGTTTTCTCAGCTGTAAATTATTTTGCTGATAGAGAAACCTTTTCTCTACATCCCATAAAATTTGAAGTTGTTCCACCCACATTCTCGTTCCAAAACTCATTTACTCCTGCCCATAACAAAGGAGAAAACTCTATAAGCATATTTGGAGTGGGAAGCTAGCAGCAAATCTTGGTGAGTGTGCCCAAACCAGTTTGTTGGTATTAATCATTTTTTGATAGTGCACTCACCGAGAAAATGCCCACAAATCGGTCTGTAGTCATAGATTGGCTGACATTGAAATATACTGGTGGAATGTCCATGTAAGGAAACACAATTTATAGACTCACCACCCCCACAGATCCATGTATCAGGGGTAGGATGTTACCCTAGCAAATTACGTTTTCTGCACAACTAAGTTGAACTCGGTACACAAACTTTTTAATAGTAGTTACCTTAGAAGGCAAAAATCAGATTGCACAAGTCATGCCTGCCAGGAGGTACCTAAAAAGCTAGGTATTCAACCTAAGCAAAATTTGGTGAGCCATCCCTTGCCTCGTCTATCTGATGAATGCTGCATCTACAGACCTCAGTGTAAGTGCATCTCAGGAAAACCAAAAACATGTATCTGAAAGTGCAAACAGGTGCTAGAAAAACTGCTTGGAAGCCTAGCCATACCACTTGCCAGGATAACCCAACGGAAGCATGCACGGTGGTGATGCAAGAGAATACTTAAGGCAGAACCACTTTACAAGGCTAGGGGTGAATTGGAATGCTTCATTAAGAACACCGAAGAGTCATCAGACATGCTTATGCAGGAAACATGTCAGAACATTATACTCCTGCGGCAGCGCAATAAGAAACCAGGTGGTCCGGTTCTGACTTTCAATCTGCCAGCGTCTCACTGAGCGATGCCAGCCTGATCTATGCCAAGAAAAGGACTGAACTTACCCAACTTCACCTAGGTGTGAGCCATTGCTGGTGAAGAGAGTACGCGCTTCATCTGTAGCGCGGCTGTACACACTACACGTCTACTCAGAATCATCCCTGGCATGGTCATGCTTGCAAACTGTCTCTCTCACACATGTCCAATGACAGACCCCTGCCCTATCTTTCTTTCTCCCTCGCAGTGACAGCATCACAAACCCCTTCTTGCAGTCCTCTCTTGCTGTCTTTTCTATGATACACCCACCATGCTCTCCACATCCCACCCTAATGTATAGACTCCACCAACAAGCGTAAGCGCCTGTCGAATCTTGGCGCTCTACAAAATGAGTGGTAGATGTAGCAGCAGAGACGAGCGTTGTGCAGGGTGCATAAGTGGCCTTCCCTTGATGTTTCTTAGTTTGCACAACAGGACAGTCCTACTATTGAGCGCAAATGTCACTCAGAACGAACTGTGCCAGAAAAAAGGAGGGGCTCATAGTATCGAAGTCTATTAAGCAAAGCACAGAAATTTCAAAACCACTGGGCTGCCAATGCAAAGCTTGGGGGGTGGAGGGGTAGGGGCACAGGATCGACTTTGTGTCCAGTGTATTAAGCATGCCACAGATGTCACATGGGGTAAGAAGGCTCTCATAATCAAGACCGGAGTTCACCAGGGTGTTGTCACTGCAGTTCTGCTGGTTTCAGTATGGACATGTTCGGTCCTTGACAGAAGTCCGGGGTGCGGTGGCATAAAAGGGCACCGCTTCCACCTGGGTACCAGCGCAAGGCAAAGAGCCAGTCTTTGCTTGAATAAGGGCGGACACCCCATAACTTATGGCTACTGGTTAGATGTCCTAGTTTCTTATTGGCATCAATCGTCGTCACGTCAATCATTTCCTGCCTCCCAATATAATTGTGCACTCCAGTATGCAGGCCTGGTTGAAAAGCGTCAGGTCAGACTTTTCCATACATTTCCTTTTTGCTGTCTATGTCAGTCCTCTTTAGTGAACAGATACAGGTAGCACGGTCTAGGATCTCAATGTACACCTTACAGATGAGATCTGATTTGGGTAAACCTACCCAGGTTACCTATGTTCACGTGAAGACTCGCCTCTTTAAAGAACACTATATTACAATGCATTCACCGTCCCCTCCGTTTCCACTCCCATTACTCGTGCACTTTTAGTTTGTCTTTGACCACGTACAGTGCTCTGCACCCTTCTGGGTAGGTTTGCGCTATAGAAATCTCATATACATACACTTACAGAGGGAACTTGGCTCGGAGATCTGGCCTGCACGCTGCCTTTGGAGAAAAGCAATAAGTGAATAGTTCATCCTTTTCTTGGCAGCTCAGACGAGCTAAAAACTGAAATTCCAAGTGCTTAACAAGCGTTGGCTTAAGCACTTCACTCATTTACCATTTTTTGTTGTCTAAGTTCACTCTTTGACCTTTTTTATTTTTATTGCTGGCGAATTATAATGCCCGCCCACAATTAAACTCTCAGTTTTGCCAGTTGCAGTAACTTTCTTTAGTTGCCAAGTACTAACTCTCTCAGGCAGTCTCTCAAAGGCCTAATGGCACCACAAATACCTGCACGGCATTAATGCTGCTAGTTTAATAAAGTTGTCCTTCTTTCAAGTTCGACTTAACACAAATAGTCAGTCCGTAGTCAGTCTTGGAGAAGTGCCTCAAACACAGTTTGCTGCAGTGTCCTTAATACATACAAATTTGTCAAGACATCAGGGAAAATGTAAACCGTAAGTACATATCTTTTACGTATTGTGCGCTTAGCAGAAGAGCAAAATGGAGGTGGTTGCAGGTGTACAGGTGTTTGAGCAGTCTAGTTCCGAAGAGCACAAGCATTGTGTTTACCTTTCTATGTGCCCTACAGTAATTCGATTTCGGGGATTTGCTTAGCAGCAATAGCTCTTCTCACTGCAGCAGTATTGATATGTGCCTGCAGACAAATTCTGGTACACCCCAAAGAATTAACCATGTTTGCCTCTGCTATATTTTGTTTTTCAGTTTGCAATATATAACACATGCATTTTTGAGTTAGGTGTAAATTATGAAGGCTTAGTTCGTTGGACTTGATTAGCAAAAATTAGGACCTCTACATTTATTTGAGCATTTATATGAATGAAAAGTTATTTTTTAAATAAATGTAAAATAATACGAAAGGCAATCACTTTGTCACACAATTATCAGAGCATGAATGCATACAATTATCCAATCAAGTCAATGCATCCTACATTGTATTTATATGGTATTTATATAGCACACACCTAGCCAGAAGGAAGATCAATACTGCACAGAGTCTGGCGCAAATACTCCATCAGTGTGAGATTGGGGAGGCTGGTTTCTAAGAGTGGAAGTGAACTGTTTATGTATCGTGATGTAGTGTTCTTTAAAGAGTGGAGTCTGCTTGTTTTTCGTAAATTGGAGGAAGGTCGGGGCAGTCCAATTAGATAAGGGGGTGCTGATCTTTATTCTGGGTGCATAGAGTAGGTCTGTTGCCTTGTTTTTTGCACTTCTTTGTCTCCAGACTGATGGTGTCCTGACTGCTGAGAGGTGAACCAACAGAGACCGAGAGAGTCTGTCAGCCGGAAAGGCAAGGGTGCCGGTCATGATGGCTTTGTAGACGGGGCAGCTGGTTTTGGAAATGGTGCGGGCTTGTAAGGGCAGCTAGTGAGGCTCCATCGGGCCGGGAGGCCGCGGCGCATGGCATTGCCACCCTCCAGCTGCGAGAGTACGAGGGCCTGCGATTCATTCATGCTTTACTCGAGCTCCCATGAACTCTTTCGTTTTACACTCAAGTAATGACCATAGCGCTGTGTCGTGTTGTGTTGGGTTTGAGGGGTCTTCCACAGCGCCAGCCTAAGAAACATTTGTGTCATAACAGTAAACATTTCTAAAGGTTACATCAAAAAAACAGAACTTTTCAACATCCACTTATGCAAGCTTTATATTGGATAATAACATAGCAAAACGGCAAATATAGCCTAGGCAGTTAAATGTCTCAGATCAGACTTGTCTCTTCTTCAAAGAGTCAACACTTTTTGCCAGGGCAGAAACGAAGGATTCCATACTTCATGACGCTGCTGATCATATGTTGTATTAGGCTCCAAGCTGAGTCGAGAGCACGAAAAATGGCTTCTGGCAGCCATTTGAGAAGCGGAAATCTACTTGGCTCACTCCCCCTTTTAGTACGTTTTTAAAATTGCTATGCGATAATTCTGCCCCCCCCTCGTGCCCAATATACTTATTGTGCAGAACTCAACCCAGCCAGCAGAGGGCGCGCTGCCGTCACTTGCCGGGTTTTACCTATTCAAACGGTATTGTAGGGAGAGACTAGTGTGGGAAAGGGAAATGACAGAGACGCCCATTGATAATTCTTGTAGAGAAACGACTAGGTTGTTCAGTCTGGCGAGTAACTATTAGTAGACTTTGACCATGAATGAGTAATCTCGTGGAATTCCTAGAACGAGACTTTCCAGCAATGCTTTGCTGATTCTGCTCACACAATGGAGCATGTTTAACTGAGTGGTTTTGCAGAAGGTTGTTTCGCGCGCCGGCCTCACGGTCCTGGGCAGGTTTTAATTTCCACACAGCGTCGCAGCACATAAAAGTGCTGCCCTACAAGGCTCCAGGTGCGTGCTTTTTTAATTGTGTTCTGGGATATATGAGCTCGTCCAATAAACACACTCCATATGGAGCCGCATATAAAACAGTGTGGGAACGTGCGCGAGGAAATGCAGATTTCTTTTCATTGCAGTCCCGGCCTGCAAATGAACAAAAGGACATTCTGAGGACGGAGTAATGACGTGCCTCGCTTGTGCACAGTCGGCTGTAGTGCATGCTTGCATAGTTCGACTTTATAAAACGATGCCCTCTTTCGGTAAATTCAGATTCAAGAATTAATTAATTATAGATATATATATTGCGCTCTCTCTGTGACGTGATTGTTATGACACAATGCTCCAAATTCGTTATGCCCTGCATGCATCTCTATTCTTACCCAGAAAAAGTAAATATATTAAAAAATAATATGACAGTTTAGGCCTCAATGGAAATAAGGGCCCGATGACGTCTTTGTAATCCCACCAGGGTCCCCACGCAGGTCGATACGCTGTTTTGCCTCATCATTCCAGAAGTCGGTGTAGGGGACCCCAGAGAGAACCAATGCACTGCGACCAAATGGACCCCAAAACAACAGCCAGCCTTTCAGTTAGTTATCTGAACGACCAGTTGTCCAGTCACTGGTGTTCCCTGTATGTTTAGGTCGAGCCTAGCGGCAACGCGCAGGCGCTGCTCGCTCTGCGAAGCATGAAGTAGTCTAGTATGCTGTGGAAGTCTCGCCTTCTCTCCGCCCATATTTTTGATTGGCTGGTGTCATTGTCCTTGGTAAATGCTGGTTTCCGATTGATAATGAGGCTTGTTAGTCCCTCCTTGTTACCGCCCTGTCGCCATTTGTTACCTCCCATGAGGACTGGATCTTTTACTTGTGGCTTTACACGGTCTCCTTCATAAGTCGGTAAACACTATTTTTTTTTTTATTTCCAGCGCGGTCCGCTTTCACTTTAGCGGCCGCGCTTGTTTATTTAATTAATTTTCCGCGTGGGCCAAAAGGGAGCGTTTCTACTCACTAATCTAACAAGCATTTGCAATGCAATAGGTCTCGCATTTATGCGAGTTTCAGCTATTGACATTGCAAATAGCAATGCCTTTTATTTTTGTTTTCGTTTTTAAAACATAAATAAAAGGCATTGTCATTTACAATGCCAATAGCTTAAACTTGCGTAAATGCGAGACCTATTGCATTGCAAATGCTTGTTTTTTTCTTGTTTCTGGAGATGATTTTATGATTCCTACTGGATTCCTTACCCGAAGAACAAACAATCACCATGTAAATACTAAATAGGACTTATACGGCAGTCTATGGTATTTTTGTTCCCATAAGAAACGAGCATTGCCTAATACTAGAAAAGTACTATGGTAGTACAACTTCATAGCATAGCAACCTCTGGGAAATCTATACATTATTTGCCATTTAAGTTATGTTGTTTCCATTTGTATAGCACACAATCTGCTACTGGTATGGCTTCACAGCCCTTTTGGCCTTGCCTACGTGACTTTCCAGAAGGTTTTGAGGTTTATATTGCAGACCATAGTTTGATTCATCTTGAAAAGATGTGTTGTGTAGCGTGAATGGTTATGGTCCTATCTCTTTGACTTCAGTGAGCGGTGTGCACATTTTCTTGGTTTTTGGTGGGTGAGACTGGAGGGCTGGACAGAATCGCTTATGCACGTATTAGAGTTAAAGGCATGTACATGGCCTGGTAGTGCTAAATGTGCATTAAAGACAATTGGTGGTAATGAGTAATGAGGTTTAACTATGCATTCTGCAGGTAATTTGTCTGAACATTTCAAGTGGATTTCCTGTTTGATCTGTGCTTTGCAAGGGGACCAGCATAGGATTATTTTGTACAGCATTGCCTGTGGACGGTGCAGTTCCTTGTTTGTATTCTTCCGCAGTCTACGCTTAGTCCTTGGAGAGCGGTGTTCAGCTCTGTAACCCTCGTCCTCGCCAGTGTGATGAGAAAGTCCAGCCACATCACTAGCTTCTACGAATGGACTGTGTCTTATTGCCAGAAAACACGATCCACACTGATATGGAAATTAAGGATTTGGAGGCTGGCCAAACATTCTTGCTCACTTAGCATATTCAGCCTGGGTGGAGAACATGCCCAGGCTTCCATTCCCCATCTGAGCGCTGAACCACGGCGCTCAGACCAATCACAACTCTACATTGCAGCATTGTGATTGGCTCAGAGGAGCCTGGGTGCTTACCAATCACAACACTGTGATTGGCTTAGGGGAGCCTATGCTGCTTCCTGCTCCAACAGAAGCCAGGAAGAGGACAGAAGAGAGGCGGCGGCCGGCAGGTAAGTGTTTTTTTTGCATTTTCTCCCCCCCACCGAACACCCCCCAGTCCCCCTCCCTACCCCACTACCGATTCGTGGGAGCAGCCGGGACTGGTCAGCTCCACTTGTGCAGATACCCCTGTGAACATTAACAGAGTGGAGAAAGGCTATGAGGGAGGACTACAAATGAAGTTCCATCCTCCCACTGCAAAGGGCAGGAAAAACTGATAAACAGTTTGATATACTGTGAGAGAGGGCCTCAGGCCTCCATAGAGGCACTTCAGGTTCTTTTAGGTACTGTTGTGATAGAATCTCTGGCATCCTTGGAGATTGTTCCTCCCATAGCACTTTCAGTGCCTGTTAGCGAGATTCTCGGGACCCCATTGAGATTCCTACCCATTCACTCAGAGTCAGTGTGAGTGAGATTTTCAGCCTTTCTTTCTTTCTGAACTCGAGTCCTCTAGGCCCCCAAATTTAAAGAATGGAATTATATAAGAAAGTGAAGAGACAGTTTACCACCCGGTGATTCATTCCCAGAAGCAGCAATGTTCTATGCCTAAGAGAGATGTACCAAGTGCCCATGGGCCAATCCTACTCTCTTCCATCGCTGAGATCACTCCGAGTATGCTGCAGATCACTCATACAGTCATTGCTGTAACTCACCCTGCTTGCACTTGGGTCTGTGTCCGACTACTAAGAGGAACTGAAACCAGCATTTTGGGAGTCTCACTGGACCATGAGCAAACCATTCTCTTACCTGTTCTGAAATGTCCCCAATATGGCTCCCAGGCACACTCTTGCATATTAATGCTGCAGTTGCCATTGTAATCAGGGCTGTCACAAGGGAGAGCAGCAGAGTCTGTTTACCCCTTGCCCTATGCACGGCCCTGCCCATTCAGTGCTAAACTTATTTATATATCACAAAAGCAGGTCTATTCTGCTTTTGTGATATATTCTTGCTGAGACAGGTAAAGTCTGCTGCCACTAGGCAGCACCAGAGGCTGAAGCAGTCTTGGAATGTTTACCAGGACATTGATTTTAGGTCGAGCCTACAAGACAGCGTAAAGTTGCAAAATACCTATTGTGGCCTTGCCAAGAACTTACAGGGCTTACAGCCCCCACATTGCTCACCATTGGTTTGCTTTATTGTCTCTCATTTGCTTGCTTCTGATTTGATGGCTTTCCTTGTCCCAGTTTGTCATCTTGTGTTTATCCCTCCTTTGGAGCATAGTCTCTATACCATCTCTCCGACTGGCTGGCTTCTATCCTTCCCCTACTTACTTTTAGGGACCTACTTTTTCCTTTTTGCTTAAGCAAACCACGAGAGCCCAAGTGTTTTTCATCTCTCTCCTTCGTGAGCTTCTCTCTCCCTGCCAAATACCCACTCCTCCTGTGCTCTGTACCTCTTGTTGCAAGCTTTCTCTTGTGTTCTTCTCCCTCCGCTAAACTCTCTCTCCCGCGCTCAGTGTTACTTTCTAGCTTGTGTGCTTCTTCCCCCCGCATTACATGTTGCTCTTCCTCATGGACTGCTTTTTCCTTCTCCATTGCTCTCCACCCACCCAGTCCACTGCCCCTCACACCCACCTTCTTTTTTTTTTTTCTTCATTAGTACCAGGCAGCAAATTGCTGCCAATCTTTCCACCTTAAAAAGAAGAGCTTGTGCACTACTTTTTAAATTCTTTTTTTATTTACCGATCCATGTACAGCATCTCCAAAAGGCATTAGCCAAGTCAATAGATCCCAAAGGCGAGACCTGTTGGCTTTGCCAATGCGAGTTTGATTTTTATTTTGAGCGATGTGCTCGCCCTGCCAAAAAAACCAGGGCCTTGGACAACATCCCAAAAAAGCTTCTGACAGGCCTGACTGTAAGTATACCACAGCATAGCAAAGTAAGAAGGTCATTAAATAATGGATAAAAGGAACCTGAAGAAGGCTTTTTCACTCTATTTATAACGTGGTCACAACAGGCTCTTGCTAGCCATGGATAACCACAATATCGCAGTATGCTTAACCCTGCTCGCGCGGCCTGTCCGCCGGTGTAAACATGATATGGAGCCTGCAAATGTTTAGTCCTCAAGGCTGCGCCTGAAGATGTTTGTGTTACTGACGAAAGAGGCGATATGGCCAGGTACTACCTAGACCCCCTCCTCCCTTATCAATATCAAGATAATAACATGAGAAGATTTTGGATTAGGGGGTCGTAAACCCCCGGTCGTATTTATTTACATAAAATTTAAAACAAATTAATATACAATATTTACACAATACGCAGAAAACCATTACACTACATTGATTCATTGATAAGTACAGATGTCAGATGGCTAACCTTAACATATCTCTAATACAAAGGTATTCCTATCCGAATCTAAACATATCATAATCAGTAATCATACTAATAGCATTTCATATTTCATTTTCTGCGTATCCCTATTTTGAGCCTACGGCAAGGTCAATAACTGGCGCCCGATACTTAGCAAATTATGCACGCCCTCCAACCAGAGTGCGCATGCGCAGGGGGCCCGTTCACCGTGAGGGTACTTCCCCCAAGGTCACCCCCCTACGCCCTTATGCCCGCCCTCCAACCGGAGTGCGCATGCGCAGAGGGCCCGTTCCCCGTGAGGGTACTTCCCCCCCCCAGGTCACCCCCGTACGCCCTGTAGATTATCTCCATAATGGGGCCCTTGCAGTTATGCGCCGTTTACTTGCGCCATTGTGCACGTGAGGGTTGGCCAAGCAGCCTACTGGAAAGCGTAACTCCCACTCCCCTGCACCCATCCAGCCAACCGGCTGTAACTGCCCCTGGAGTTCTATGAGAGACCACTTGTCCCTCCCCCTTGGGCGACCCCATTCAAGAATGGCGCCGCCCTCTAAGGACCTTAAATTTACTGCTCACCAATCATGACCTTACCGCCTGACCAAGGAATAGCACTAAAATACGACAATAAACATAATCTGTACATGGAAAACCTCCTAAAACAATGGGAAAGAAAATTATCACACATATGATAAACATAACCATGTCAACCTGAAAAGGAAAAAACCCCTAAACAATGGGAAAGAAAAATCATCACACATATGATAAACATAACAATGTCCACCTGAAAATTAAATTCCTAACAATACACCCTGTACAACCCTGCTTTTAGGGGACGGTGGGTGGGGAAATTAAAAATCCAGCCTCCTAGCGAGGCTGGCGTGACTACTGGCAGGCTGAGGGAGCGGCGACAAAGAGGCAACCTCCGCCGCTCCCCAGCCTTTTATTGCCAAATGCCAGCCAGGCCAGTTCTAACCGGCCTGGCGTTAGCTCAAACGCGTGACCCGGAAGTGTTTTCAATCACTTCCGGGTCACGCCCGGACTCCGACTAATTAGGGGTGAGGCGCGCCTGTCGCGTCATCACTGCGCGCGACAGGCCCGCCCCCGGATGGTCATCGGGGGCCGGCACGACTGCCATACCTTCGGCGTGGCCGATGCCGGCTCCGCCTTTCTAGTTCTACCCTAATAACAATTTTCTGCACTTTTTTTTTCCAAATTCTCTGGCACTTTGGAAACTTTGTTCTGTAATTGGATGACTGCAATTATTAGAAAATTGTGTAACTCCTCTCTTCTCAGGAATTCAGAGTTCATATGTGAAGTTGGTTTCCTCAGGGGCTCATGAAAGGGGAGTGGACTGGGCAAGAGAGGTCTCTGCCTTGCAAAGGACGCGGTGTAAAGTAATTACTTTGAAAAGGTCACACGTGTTTCACTTACTGCCACACCTGGGTTACACGACGGTACCAATCATTAGTGATTTGTATTACAAATGGACTGCTGCCCCACTGCCCTTGAGGCTAGGTGCACGGTATATAAAAATTATAATATATTAATAAAACTTTAGTGTGACACTCTTTACAAAAGGTGTTCAGAAAGAAGGAATAAGCCTTGTATAGGGGATACTGCTTGCTGCAACTTTCTGCATTTCCTGTTAGTAGAATGACGCATGAAGGCAATTTACAAGTCCTATCCCTAAGGGTTCAGTCAATTTAATGTGTGCACCCTTTTTATTGTCATTAATTGTTTATACTGTCTTTATATTGCGCTAGCAGTACTTTTCAGCTGCGCCAGGGCGCTTTACAGAATGAAGTTTACAGAAAGGGAGTGAATAAAATGTGGAATGACAGACTGCAATTTAGTCTAGGCCCTTAACTTGGCCTTACCTGATTCAGAGGGCATTGATGCTATGAACACCAGTTCCAACTAACATGCCCTTATATGTAGCCCTACCACGTGTTGCATGAGGGAATACAGAACCAATCACCCAGCGAGCCTTGGAAGGTGTTCAATGTCCTATGGGAGCAGCCTAGGGTTTCACTGCTGTATTAACTGAGCCGCTGGTCTTGTAGTTGTGTTGATTGTGCCATAAGGCTGGCATCTACAATCAAAGATCTTTACAGATTGGCACTGTTAAGACCAAGGGTATTAAACCCAACACATGCCTAGTGGCACTACTGATGTTTTTTAATTGAGCCTAAATTCAAATGTGGGCTGAGTTTGGCTTCCTATCACCCCAATTGCACAAAGCACACAAAAGGTGATGGGAGGAATGCTTGCAAATAGTCTAACCACTGGCAATCGTTTGGAATAGCACACTAACGCATCGTTCTTTTGCTCACCATGCCACCTCAGGCTAGACCCAGCTATATGTAGGTAAGCCCTGGTCTACCCTTAGTGGCCACGATTATGCCCAGACATAGTCTGGTGCTCACTGTGCCACTGGAACCAAGCTGTACCCAACTTAAAAAGCCCAGATAGGCTGAAACCGATCTTAGGTTGCTTGTGTTCTGGTTCTAAGAGGACGTGGCTTGGCAGTTTGGGCTGGGCTGGTCCTATCGGAGCAGGACCAAGAGTGATTTGCATAAGGTTGGGTCTAATCTGAGGTGGCATGGTGGGTAAAAGAAGATGGGTTGGAATGCCCATGTTTAGACTATTTGCAAGCATTCCTCCCATCACCTCTTGCAAGCTCATCTGTCATGTAAGATTAGAGGGGAAGGGATACTCCTAAGATAAATTATGATGGAGGCAGTGAGTCTGCTGCGGCTGAATATTTCTCCAGGGGAGTGAGAAGTATGGAGCGTATCAACCATTCACATTGCAGATAACAAGCTGACGAAATGGCATGAAGAAAACGCTGGGTTTATGCACGAGAAGAATCGCATATCCACAGGCGCTTGTTGTTGGGAGTCATCTACCATTGCTTCCTTTCAATCATTCTTGTTCGAGTACAGTTCTGACATTTACCATAATTGCAGTATGATAAACTGGCATATTGCTGGAAAGAGATCAGGTGCCGCCTGGGTACACTAGTTCAGTTAAGTCTCCACAGCGCACGTTATATGCACTTGTATATCATAACTTTAGAAGGGAATTTTCACACTGTGACTATTGCATCCGAAGCTGCATGAGTAGCTAGACATACATTCTTACTCCATTGCATCAGCATTTCTCATATTACTGAGCACCTTTAGTTACCTAGATTTTCTCCAGACCACAACCTCTGCTGAGAAACGCTGCAGTAGTGACTCACTCTAGGCCACAGTTCACACCCCTTGAAATAAGAAATTCACGCGACACCAAGTTCCTCTGTATGGACATTGGTCAATCACCCTGGTTTTTGATGGTGAGCACCATCAGGGGGCTTGTGCAGGTTGCTTCAGGTGGCGCAGTTCTGGTAAGAAGAACGCAGGAGCTTCCAACTGCCATGCGCGTTCTCTTGCCTGAAATGTGCGCCCTCACTGAGTTGCTATCGCCCAGCACTGCCAATGAGCTGCTCCCATCAGCTTTACACCTCATTGACTGCAGTTGCGGAACATTGGCACCAAGCAAGGAGTTCCATGCGCTGCATGCTGGGAAAGGTTTATTGAGGCATATTTTCGAAAACGTAATATTAAAATCAAAACAGTATGTGTACCCTGCCAATAATTAAACTATTCTTCAGACAGACATATTTTCTTAGGAAAAAAATATTCCCTCACGAGATTTCTTGGTTTTTGAAGGATCGTTAGAGATAATACTGTTAGTTCTGGAAGGGCCTCTAATCTCCTGAAGCCACATGACCTATAATTTACTGCCTATCAACTGCTAATAGGGTCCGAGGGCCAGGAAAGTCTTCGGAATTCCTCCCGGAGGAACTTTCTCCCACCGAGTAGTTCAAAAGTCAAAAAAAAGTGCCGTTCAACCTCATCGCAGCCCTACACGGGAGAGTGACTTTTGCTTACTTGTGTGGGGCAGAGCCAAGATTTTAATCAATATCAGATTAAGTCTTTCCTTTCTTTCCCCCTTTTTGTCTCGCGGTGGAGGCGGGATTTACCGCATGGCAGCCCAACAAAACGCTCGACGCAGCCCGGGCAACTGACAGGATTTACTGACCCTGACGTGTTGGCTGAGCCTTCACGTGCCTCCCAAGCCCGCGTGGCCTCACCGGCCGCTCGTTCACAGATGTGCTCTGGAGCTTTTTATGGGGTATATATTTCCTTTCGACTTGGCGTTCTGGCGCTGTTTTTATAGTAAGAAATATCACAGAAAATGTCTTTTCCGTGGAATGTTAACTAATGAAGATCTTGATGTATTGCAGATGGGAGCACTCCTGCTGATATAACTCCGGAGAGGTTCACTTTTACTGCAGATGGCGTTTATTTTCACACAGGCAAAAAGTCGTGTAAATCCTGCAAAATGTTACTTTAAAATTTTACGGTGTTGAACACGATAAGAAAGTTTGGAAAGGACTAGAGAGGCTAGATTATATCGGTGCTCTTGGACGTACGAAGAGAACATAGGCGGAAGAGTTGCATTTTCTTACTATCGGATGCTTCATTTAACATAAACTCCTGTATAAGTGTGCACAGACATGCTTTCACATGCATGTGATGCCTTCCAGCACAACGCAGCTGTTCAGTCATCATTGTATACAGGCATTCGAACAGGAGAGTCACTGGAGAATTGAGGCCTTTCACCTGGAATGCTCCGCACCTAAAAACGGGGGCTTTCGCAGATTTCCTCCTACTGATTTGCATACTTATAGTCCAGCCTGCAAAACTGTATAAAAACACAGATGTGGAAGTCTCAACAGGCCTACTTCAGTGCCATTGTTTTTGTAGGGTGGCTCTGGTTGTACGTCCATTGTTGGTCCGTGGTTGTCCTTCATCGGTTTCAATGGTTTTGGGCATGTGGGTGTTTAGCAAGCTTGTATTTCTTACAAATGCAGGTCTTTGCAGCGACCCTGAGTATGTGTGCCCTCATTGCCTTCCGTTTAGGGCCTCTCCTTAGATTACCAGTAAGTGCACTTCCCATTTGCTGTTGTGACTGAGCAGTACAAGGCTCTCAAAGTGGTACGCCCTCGAAAAAACGCTCTCTTTCCAGGAGTCTCCCTCTGTACCGTACCTCCTCAGGCTAGAACCCTTCCTAGAGTATCCCTTCTGTACATGTCCTCTTCAGTGACTGGTCATCTTAGTACAGGGATTCTAGTTGAGAGGAGGTTGTGCTGCAGTCGCCTGGGACCAGTCAATTTCAAGGTACAACTGACATGGTAATGTTGAAAATGAAAGTACCTGTGTTATATATGGCCATGGTGAATTTTAATTACTAAAATAAAAGTAATGCAACTCAATCAAATCTTTGAGAAACCCCATCATAGTACATTGTGACCATCCTACGTAAATTGCTCCACTCTGTACACCCAGTGGGCTCTCTCCCCTCAAGACTTCTCCCGCCTTTCGGCATCGTTTGGCAAGGACACCCTTTAGTATAGTGCTCTGAGAGTACATCACCTGTGTATATATATATGTTGGTGCATAAATTCAGGGACTGCTCTCTCCTGCAGCCATGTTCAGCAAAGGGTGTGCCATGGAAGGAGGTGAGATGGGCGGCAGGTGCAGGACATGGCACAACTGCCCTAATCAAGGTGTCGCTGAATGCGGTCATATGCAAGGTGAGAATTAGCGTAGACCAGCTTCCTATCCTTGCCTTTTCTGGTGTAATAAAGGGTCATGGTCTCTAATGCAGTCAGGGAAAATGGTCCGACAGTTTGGAGCGTTGTAAAAAAAAAAACGCGGAGTAGGGAGCCCTCAACAATTGGATCCCGGTGTCTCTGCACCTGCTGCAATAATGATCCCTAGCCCCCTGCTTACCTTTCTTCTCGTCGGGAAAGGGTGCACCGCATGTTGGCTGGTGGATACGTGGACAGCAACGGTGCTTTGAGAGATTAATGGTGGGTGTAGAAGCTGGGGTGTAGAAACACAAAACCTGTAAAGACGAGACAAACTAAAAGGAGAAAAGAGAGTGTGAGAGGAGCAAGGGTGGCTGGAGGCAGGGCAGTTAAACACTAGTAAAGGAGCAGAGCCCTTGCATTTACTGAAAGGTGTTTGCAACAGTACAAAACATTCTATTGCATATATTTGATAAATGTTTTTATGTGAATGTGACTGATTTAAGTACAAGAGCATGTGCTTTACCAATGAAAATAGATAATCTGCAGATGATCTTTGTTGTCGGGGTGTTACTTTAAAAGGTTTTCTCATAGGAAAGGTGTTGCTTTGTCAACACAACAAACGACTCTCAGTTTATACTGTTTGCAATTAAGGTGTAATAGATTTTAAATTGTTGTAGTAATGCTGTTTCTCAAGACCAGTGCAGATCCTGACCTAAAACATAGTGGCCTGGCACCTGGTTCAAGGTGTCTACTAACTGCAGGATATAGTATGAAAACCAAACTTCACTTTTGGACAGTGTATATTAGAACCATAAACCGACCGGCAATGACCAACATGCATAACCATAAGTAAAATGATGAAGTGTAAAAGGGCACATACTTAGAAAGGACTGTAAAAATTCAGCGTATAGCTTTCATAAATTCATATTTCCCCCAACTATGGACTTCGAAAATCGCACTCACCTTTACCTTGTGCCACAGATTGTTGATAGTCTTTAACCGCCAAAAAACATTTTCTCCATATTCTCATCTTCGTAAGCTCCCCCCTCGCATCACCTTCTATCTCAGTGTCTGCCTCTGGTTTGAACAGTATCCCCTTCGGCTCAGAGTACAGGTGCCGCTGCCATACCTGTACCTTTGACGCCTCTGTTGAGCACAGACAAGAGATGCACAGACTTTTCTCAATGAAACGGGGTGATTGTGACCACAATAGGAATATGAAGCACTTTCGTTGCTTTGTGAATCGTAGCCCTCGCCTGATGATGATCTGGATATTTGCTGTGAAATCTTGTAAGAGTTTTATTAGGCATCATCTATGTAAAGGTGCTCATTTGTTACTGAGATTGAAGGTAGGCAGCACCTAGCAGTACCTGCCCAATGAAGTGGCAACAGAAAGGTTTTGGAAAAACGTCTGTGGGCAAAAGGTCTTCAAAACATTTCAGGCCCAACTGAATGTCAGCCCAGTGTTGATCTCCTTGGTCTGAAAATCCACTGCCACCTGCACATACCTTCCCATCATATTTTTTTCACATTTTGGATTCACAATCTATTTGAGGAGAATGGGGGTCTCTATTGGAACTTCTCTCTTTTGTACCAAACGGGACAATGCAGCAGCGGAATTTCTGATGAATCATTCGTGAGATTTAAAGTTGGTCGTTCTAGTTCAGTCGATGGAGATACCTAAATCCAAAAGTAGGATAAACTTGGTGCCAGCATTTCAGCTCACACTAGGCAAAAGCTTCCTCATTTTGCAGATTAAGCATTACGTAGATATTCTAGGCAAACCAAGATTGCTCCTTTTGTGTAATGACTTCTGGATAAAACAAGTGTCCTTGTTGCCTGAAGTCCATGACAGAAGATACAATAATTGCTATTTGCCAAACACAAAGAAATGATGCTAGGAAGTTGCAGGGCTTTGAGTTTGAAGAAGCACCATTTTTTTCTGCTGGGGCGCTGTTGACCTAAAGAAATGTTTATAATGTTAAGTACCTCTGAATCCTGATAGGCAGTAAAAAAAAAAGCTTGGTACCAAATTTGCTACAATGGCCCCTTCACTCACAGGAGTGGGGCAAACTGTCTATTCTACTTTCCCAGAATGGCAAGCTCCCTCAGCTATACAAGTAGTAAATTACCCCATTCACAAGTTTACATATAATCAGTGACATTTAGAACTGTAATATGAGCCAAACAGCGAGTGCGCTGGAGACCCACAGCCCTTTTGGAGGCCCCAAGTCTTATACACGAAGGGCTGGACTGGCCAGTTGGTATAAACATTGTTGGTGTGTATTGCTATATGAACCAGCATATCATCCAGTAGTCCACACCGGCTATTCATTTTATGTTTTTACAGAATACAGACCAGGCCCGAAAGGGCGTTTGAAGTGCTGTGCAAGGAAACCTCAAACCGTATCCCTAGCACAGAGGCAAGTAAAAGAGAGGTTTGGATTTGAAGTGAGACTGTCTGGAGGATATATGAAACATCAGATTTATAACTGTAATTATTCCAGGCTGCAATGGAGTTAAGAGAAACATGTTAGAATTTGGGAGGAAAGTCTTCAGTTCCACTGGGCTCCATCTGGAGGACAAGTAGATGTATAAACCAGTTGTAAATTTTGGGGGGAAAAAAAGACCTGAAAGCTTTGTGGGCCCAATTCATAATGGTCCAATGAAAAAAGTTCGTTGCTCCTGTATGAGTACTCCTATACTGGGAGAACACTTACGACTTTTGTAGGATACTTTGTGATATTCACCAAGTATCCC
Organism: Calotriton arnoldi; assembly: GCA_963921515.1. NCBI lineage: Eukaryota > Metazoa > Chordata > Amphibia > Caudata > Salamandridae > Calotriton > Calotriton arnoldi. The sequence continues at coordinate 1,836,244 of CAWUFW010002563.1, read as the reverse complement.
AAGGGTAGGGATAGAAAGATACCACAGTTGAAGATTTCTTTGAGTACATAAATGCAAAAAATGTACTCATGCGAAATTATAATGAGATGCAAATTCATGCGTGCTTAAATAGAACACAAGTGCACACTTGCATATTTACCTATTTTTAGTTTCTCCTTGGGAAAATATTTTCCTTATGATGAACCCCTTCCTCTACCTGCCCCCTCCACCTGCCTTTAGGGAAAAAAGTGCTATCATGCAGCCATCACTGGCTGTGTCATAGTGCTTTTTTTTACTGTCCCATTGCCCCTTAACCTCCCACCCCCCCCCTACTGTGGTCAGTGTTGCCTGTTCCCTCTCATCTTACACCCCATTGTCTATGTTGCTCAACCCCTCCCACCCTGCCCTCCCATTTTCTGTTTTGCCCACCCCATCCTGCCATTAGACAAAAAAATTCTATGATTCATCATAGCGTTTTCTTCTAACATTTAGCCATGCTGCTCTACAACATGGCTAAAACAGATTGGCAAAACCAATAGCTCTTACATAGGTGAGGCCTGTTGTCTTTACCAGTGTTTGTTTATTTTGTTTAAGCACTCAACGAAAGTGCATGTATTTTCCAGCAGTCTCCCTTGCATACTTCTCCCCCTCTGCTGTTCTCACTCATGTTGTTCTTTCACGGCCCATGTGCATTCCCCCCCCACAGGGCCGGCTTTAGCAGTGGTGGCGCCCGGTGCGAAAATCATTTTTGGCACCCCCGAACCCCATGACCGCCTCCTCGGATTCTCTAACTACTACCAGGCAAAAGTGCTCTTCTTCTCTCCAAATATAAGTTATTGCTAAACACAGATCCCCTCCCTGAGGTCAGTGCCCCCTCTACAGGTCAGCGCCCAGTGCGGTCGCACTGGTCACACTGCCCTAAAGCCGGCTCTGCCCTCCCCCTCCCCCCCACGATGCAGTCACTTACTTATCTTCAGTGCTTTAAATGGGAAAAAATAAGTGCAGGTACTCATTAAAATGAGCCAGCGGTGTAGTGAGGGGGCGGGGCTAGGGGCGGGGCTAAGGGAAAGACATGATGATACTTAACAACTTCTATATTAGTTGCAGCACATACCAGAACACATGAGAAATGCGTTTATATAAACAAAGCAGGTTAACTAATTACACAAAATGAAAGAGAAATGCAATAATACGTTAACATTTCCTTTTTTTTGCAATAGTTGCACCTTCTTAATGTCATACTGTTAATTGCTGTTTGGCACAATACTATATATTTTTGAGCACGCGAGTAGGAAGAAACTGAAAATACCCCCACGTCGCACCAAAGCTCTTATGGCACCAAGCAAATGAAGGAACTCATCATGACCCTCCCCAGAAGATATCTCTGGTCTCTTCCATCAATCTATCCATTCATTCTTTCATCCTACCATTTACCTGCTGATGTCCACCATTTAACCTTTACATTCTATTGTCTATTTAGTCTTTCATCAATAATTCAGTTTTTCACCATTCCGTCTATCCACCCTTCATATCCAAACCTATCGATCCATCTCCAAACCTATCCATTCATCCTTTCACTCATCCATCTTTATCCACCCTTTCCCTCATCCATCAATCCTTTCGCTCATCCATCAACTCTTTCACTCCTTTATTCTATCCACCCTTTCACTCAATCCCTCCTTTCACTCATCCATCATCCACCCTTTCATCCTCCCTACCTTTCATTCATCCATCCAAACTTTCACTTATCCACCCATCATCCGCCCTTTTATCCAATCATCCACCCTCTTTCACCCATGCATGCTTTCACTCATCCATCCATCTATACATTCACCCTTGCTCACTCATCCATCCACTCACTCATCCACTCACCCACCCACCAACCCTCCCTTTTACGTTATTTATGAATCTTTGTCGCAGAGCAGACATGTACAAACAAAGTGCCACACATTTTCTTTAAAATACCTCCTGAGAGTGTCTTGATTCTCTCTCTCTTTCACTTTTTCTTACAAAAACAGGCATACACACAAACATAGCAGACACACAAAAGACTCAGGTATGATAAAAGCCATCTTTTCTCTTCACCTACCATGGCTTTTTTAATTGCCACCAGGGCCGGACTGGCCGTAGCCTGATTGCCACTGCCAGGGGACTGACATGATTCCTGTGTTTGCACAAATGCACAGGATAGTGTGAATGTGATTGACAGCACAGGGCCTGAATGGACCCTGCTCTGTCAAGCACAGCGTGATAGTGAGCACTCGGACATTATTCAAATGAGCCCTGCTGAATAGCTCAGCTGGGGCTCAGATCGGTGCTGCAGAAGTGGCGCCTTGGCTGCCAGAGACACGTTCTACTTCTGCTCACCAGCACTGCCAATGAGCCTACCTTTTCATGAGTACCGGTACTCTCCAGGGCAGTAGAGAAGTGCCGGTACTCAGAGCGATAAATCTAAGAAGTGCCGGTACTCAGTACCAGTGAGTACCGGCCCATTTAAAGCACTGCTTATCTTCCTTGTTGCTTTTCCACGCATGTGCTTTTTTCCGCAGCTCCTTGTTGCCCTGTCTGATGTCCTTTTGCTCCTCCGCTCGACCCTCCCTCCGCTCGACCTTCCATGTTCCTTCCACCCACCCTGAGCCTCTGTATTCCTTCCTCCCACACCTTCATCGCCCCACACACTCCCTTGTGTTGCTCCCCCCCCCCACCTGTGCCCTTTGTTGCTTCCACACCACGCTCCTGTTGCTTACTCAGTCCTCCGTGATTCTGTCAACCCCACCCCCGTGTTGCTTCGTCGTCGTCGTCCCCCCCCCCCCTTCCACTACTTTTTTCCCCCTTATATGTACTGTTTCTACTCGGTATTGCAAACAAAAAGAAAATAAGAGTTTACGTTATTTTGTAGGCTGGTGCATGCGCCTACAAACTGTGTGGCCAATTGCATTATAGGCTTTTATTTTTGTTTAGAAAAAACCCATGCTGCACAGCATCTAGGTAGTTCTACAGCATGGCTCGAACCATCGACAAAGAGAACAAGTCCTAAAGCGAGAATTATATGCTTTGGTATCTGTAAGTACTACTTAAGATTCATATTTTATGCTCAGAAATCTTGTTTTGTGCGCATAAGGTATGTTGAGAGGAGCCGAACCTTTGAGAATCTAGCCCTAAATGTCTTCACACGCACACAACGAAAGATATTATTTTAAGAAAGAAAGGTAATTGTTATAAAACTGTGATGGGTAACATTGTGAAAACTTACGATCAGCTCAAGTTGTTTTACACCTGTTGATCATCGGCATTTGGTTTGGGGAAGGGTTTTTCTCTAAACTGATGTTTAGAGAAGACAGTAAACTGATGTTTTTGCATTCATGTAGGGAGGGGTGTGTTAACTTTAAACAGGGCAAACTTTTGAAACACGCACGGTCTAACTCTAAAGGCTGGTGTCAGAATACACCCTGCCCGCAGAAGTAACACCCCCTCTGCGTGTTAAGTGATTTTTAAGTGGAGCCATCTCACTTGGAGTTCTTACACAATGAGTCCACTGTATAACTTTTGGCTGTAACGTCATTGTCTCGTCGTCTCTTCCTAGACTCAGAAATACTATACGGCCGGTCAGGACACGTGAATGTGTCAAACACAGAATCCAGCTGACATCTGCTTGTCGCCTCCAACTAAAAAGTTGACACAAGGTCAGGCGAAGCAATGTGAGCTCACCCTCCCCAGCACAACCTTGGCGACGAGGCTTCCTCTCCGCACACGATGCCACAACTGTCATGGCGCCAGTTCTCCAGGTTGGCCGTTGTTTACATACAGCGCAGTGTTTTAACAGTTGGCCACAAGCTCTGCAAAAAGGCGAATGGGAGGCCAGGGACCGGGGGTAGGGAAGCTCTTTTTTTAAACTCCGGGTTTGATACTCCCGTTCCAGAGAGGATGAATGCTAAAATTGAGACCAGTTCACAACACTGCTAGGAGCACAGAGTGGCACATCTTAAGTGACTTTCCTACACAGTGTGTGGACCATGAGCAAAATAAACTGAATGCTCAAAATATGGAATTCGCGTTCTTGCTGAATGGGAAATAAAGTAAGTACTGGGAGACGTGATGGTCATCATTGTAGGCGCGCAGTTGGCCCCCTTCAGAAATTTATTATGCGTCTGTGAAGTCACTGTGTGGCACAATCACAAATCAGTGCTCTGGAGGATAACGTGAGTTGTCCGGAGCAAATCACTGTCAGATTCTTTTACCTTATTCAGACATGTTTGCACGTCAGAAGGTCTAATTGTGTCCCCTGAGTGGTTGCCTGGTAATGACCGTCGGTGATCTGAAGGACTTGCTCAAAGCAATCGAGAACCTTCACACAAGCTTGAACTCTAGAAAACTACAGGACTGCTGTAGGCTGAAGCCAATGCCACGGGACTGATAGGCAAGCTAGCAGAATGAAGGCAATGCCGAGGAGATTGCGACCAGAAATGGTCATTGATGATAACTGAAAACTCTAGGTAATACCCAAATGTTAGACTCGATACATACAGGAGAAGGCTCATGACAGAAACCACTAAAGATGCAAGATAAGAACACGAGGTAAGGCAACAGGAACTCAAAGAGAAGCGGAAGCAAAGTCTTGTGGGATAAGCTTCCTAATATATGGCTCTGGGGAGGAATCTAACATTACTTCCATAGTAAACCATCGGAAGCGTGCCTGTGAGGTGTCAGTATGCCTTTGACGCATGCACTGAACTGACCACTGTCTCCTCTGCTGACATGTACTGTGACCTGGGGAATGACAAACCATGCAACAGTAGCTCTTTTGATGCAGTGCATCGCCCTCAGGTTCGGTTCTAAGGATCGATGCCTAAATGATGCACTTCACAGGACTGGGGCTCAAGAAGATACCTGTAGGCTCAAGACAACAGCAGAGAGTTCCTGACATGAATGTGTCAATTAACACATCTGAACCAGAATATATTCTGATTAAACAGATGTCCACTAACAAGTGTGCAAATCCTCAACATGAGGTTAGTTAGGTATTTTTTGTTGACCTTCCCACCCACCCTTGACATGACCTTTACTTCATTTACCAGTACAAGTCCTCCAGTGGCAACCTGAGCTTAGAAAGGTTTTGAAAAATCACACTTTGCACAAACATGACTCTGTAGAGGAGTTCATTCATCCACTTCTTTCTCTTGTGATTTAGTTATAGTATTGCACAGAAGCAGCCATGAACAGCAAGTAAAGTGAATGAGGTCTGGATCACAGAAACCAATATGAGATTTGAGAGGAGCATGTAAATGAGACAGTACACTGTACAGTTGTTATTTTTCACTTCACACATACCTAATGTTTTAGGCACTTGGGAATATAGTGATTTGTCTAGAATCATTCTTTTAGGCCTGGCGTTAGCCCATACCTTTTGATTTTCCTAAAATATTTTTTAATGAAGTGCTGAAGCTAGAATTAGGGCCCAGCTCCCCAAATTCTAAGGTCAGCAAGTCCGTCTCAAGACTAGACCCCTTCTCAGTTTAATCTATACATAACCACCCGATCCAAGTACAAAGCCACTAACTGGCAATGAAAAGAACCTCATGAAACTCTCCTAGTAACGGTGTGGCAGGTAAGGTGGGCAAACAGGAACATCACACATATTTTATGGCCCTGCTTCTCAGTTCATATGCTAATACAGGTGCATCCCTTGTGAAGCCAACAGATCAACGGGGTTTGTGCCATTTGGTTTGTCTGCACCTACAAGTAAAGATTTCCCTCCAGTGAGAAAAGTAAAACACTTATCATAGCAGGTCTCAGCACAGGCACTGGAAATTAAATGTGGAAGCTAATTGATACAACAGGTGACACTTTACGGAAACTTATAAATGCATTGTTTCTGTAAATCCAGCCATGGTGTTCCCGCAGTGCGTGAGGCTGATGCAGAACCACCCACTTCAAGGATGGGAGGGACCTCACTGTTTTAGGGTTGCGCGAGGAGACAATGTACTGAACGTGTACCTTTTCTACCATTAGTTTATTTTAGGTGCTGCTGGCGAACATTCCAATTTCTGATGCAAGTGATCAACTCCGAGAAGAATTCACTGGTGGATTTTGTTCCACCACACTATGGTGGAGTAAATTGTTTTGGGAATTCTCCTTTGGATTCATCATTCCTCCATAAAGCAGAGAATCTTCCTATAGCACTCCATTCTAAATCAGTCCCCAAAAGCAGTGTTGAACTTTGGCATGTAATAAACAGATTTGCATTCTGGCCTCCAAGCACACTGTATGAGTTATTTGACTAGAGCGCATTTAGGCCCTCATTATGAGTGGCCAGGTAAATAGGCAGGATTTTCCGCACCCCTTGAGTTATCCATAGTGGGGTACCGGTAACTCCAGGGGTGAGGAAAAAACTGGCTCATTATGAGTTGGATTCTGAGAGTCTTCTAAGAAATGAGTAATTACTGGGGAATTTTGCATTCGATTCCACGGTCATGGCCATTTAGAGCTGGACTTTCTGCTTCAGATTATGACTGCGTTTAGCTGCCGAAATCCCCCGGTGACATTTAAGAGATCCGCAGTGTTCCATCAGATCTCATAATTCCATTGATGTAAAGAATTTATTGGCCCCACCGGCATGAATAGGCCACTCGTAATGAGAGCATATATGGTAGTGTGCGTTTCATAAATAGCGCCAGTGGTAGTAGTCGTAGGATTTCTTTTGCTGGGTGATCCGTACTTTTTAGAGAGGGCCGATCACAGTCTGTTCGGCTCCTTTAAATCTGGCCCAACACCTGTTCCTGTTTTCTGGATTTATCACTGTGGCGATTTCCTGCATGGCCATACTCAAAAGCTGGAACGGAAACCTAAACTAAATCCATGGAAAATTCACAGTGGCACACAAGGGAGATGGTGGGAATTTGATACTGGACTCCTTTAAATAAATAGCTTACAGGTTTCAGCCAAGATTTTTAAAACAGCAGTTCAAGGTAGTCAACACAAATATTGCCTACTATGACAAAGTGGTTTATCACGGTCATTTATCAGTACTCTGCAGGTCTTTGCTCCCTCACAGGGGAGTGGGAGGAGATTGGAATTTAGAAATATATACTTTTCCTGCCAAATAACATTAGTCTCTGATAGAGTTTGTTTTTTCCTTTCCTTTTTCTGTCCATTTGTCTCACTGGAGCCAATCTTTGAGCCCTAGTGTCTGGGCAGGGACTTCTGCTTGACATAATGACGGTCAAAAGGCATATGATATACAACAGAGATATAAACCAAGCAATTAGCAGGTTATGGATCTTAATGTGATTTATGGAGGTTTATTACTGTACTTTCCATAGGCCCGGGGCAGCTGTTATTGCAAAGCTGAAGTAAAGAGACCACACACACACTGAGATATCTGGAAAAAATAGGGCCTTGTTTTAATTCGTATTGGATAGTGTTTAGTTACTACCCCTATGTGGGTAGCTCTTACCCACATGCATAGTAATCAACAACGCGTAAAGTGTGTAAGCCATATACAGAAAGTGAACATTAAAACAATAAAAATGTTGCCAGGTTAGCGTTATCATTTACAGCGTAAAACCTTACATGTTGTGCAATCCCACCACATGAAGCGGGCAAACATTAACTGTGCAAAAAAAACTATCCAAACCATCCTGTAGCACCAGATTTGAAGGATGGTCCTGGACAACTGCAAACCCTAGGCACCCTGGCCCCTTCTCACACCCCATGGCCAAAGCATAAGGGTTTCTGCGGCGCACAGAAGCAACCTGCCCCCTCTCTACCCCTCCACCACTTCAGAGTACCCACTAACACCAACCCAGCCCATTCTTGGGGGCAAACCTAATGCCATTATGCACATATGTATACACTCAAATGCCTATGCCATTATGCACATATTTATATACTCAAATTACACTAAACCATGCATACAGCTTCCTTACTGGCGATCTCGGTGCTCCAAGTACCACCAGCTTTAGGAGAGCCCAGAAGAACAACACACACAAATATCGATAAAGATGTCTGAACAATGAGTGGATATAAGAAGTCAGTCCAGATGGAGCATGTGACTGGCTCCCTCGCACAGGTCAATGTGGGTCAATCTTCAGCTTGGTGTGAGAGGGAGCTTTGCCATTGCTCAGTTCAGTCAGTGCGCCGAGGTGCTTAGGGACTACAAAGTCACCACTCAGCGTTGTGGGGATCAACTGCAGCCAGTCTAGTTTCATCATCGAAAATATCACTGCCACCCAAGCAAGGTCTGAGAGCCAAGGATTATGATTGTCCATTGAGACGAGCCCCACCAAATGGAGAAATAACAAATTTGTGGCAGAATACCCTCCTGAGCCATGGTGGCCAGCGCTCTCGACCCTAACTGCTGAATGACTGAAGTGATGCTGGTCTTTTTTGGCTGCTACCAGAGCCCTGATGGAACCCTAGGAATTTGTAACGCTCCAAAGTAACCTCCTTAATATGGCTGAGTAATGAAGAATGCAGGGTAAATCTTGAGAACTTTGGGTATACTGGACCCTGGGCAACCAGGATAATCCAGCGTGCCTGAAGGCATATGGCTTCCCCCGAAACCTTTGATGTTAAGTTAACCATTACTGTCAGCACTTCTAGCTACACAAGGCAATCGAGGCCTTCCCTATAAATCTCCCTGGTCTGTCTCTTAAATCCCCCCCACAAAATGTCCAATAGTAAGCCATGCAATATGCCCTCTCGACAAGATGGTCTGCTAAGTGTTGAGGTACACTGTTTTAAAGGCACCTCCAAAGCGTATTAAAGTCCAGTTACCTGCTCATATTGTGGAATATCCCATCTGGATTTTCCTTTACTATGTAGTACAAGTGAAGAACCTTCCAAAGGGTGCTTAAGGTTTAGCCCTATTCATTCCTTGCCTGGAGTAGCTTTGATGCTCCAGGACATCTTCCTCCAAGTTTTAGCTTTGGCTGCTCTGATGAGGTCCTTTTAGCACAGTCTGAACTGGCGCTCGCATTCGATGTACATGGAGATTGGAGTGAACAAAACACTGCCTGTTTTACTCTGGGATTTCTGGGGCAAAGGTAAGATGGCAGATATGCAGGACCTGGCACTTGTGGCTAGAAGGCTGTTGATACAAAAGATGGAGCATCTGGCTATGCAATAAAAAGTAGGAGTAAAAATACTGCACACGCCTGCCAAGCTAGGTAAGGTTTTCCAAAGCAGATACATAAATTACGGTTTTGTATGTTGCCTTTCCAGGCCGCTTCTGCTAAAATACTACTTGTCTTATGGTGTCAAGAACCTGACAAACTACTCTTTCCTAATCGCTGTGTATCATTTGTGCCCACGGGTAGCCCCCCCCCCAAAACACATAGTCAGATCCAGACGTTTCATGATAGTATCTGAAACTCAACAGTGAATGAAAACGAACAGTAACACAATAGCACCCTAAAAGTTCAATAAAAGAAGTCCTTCCAGCACCCTGATATGGGCTTTTGGTTAAATAAGTAGGTTTTGAGAACTTTTCTAAAAACATGATGATTTGATTCAGTTTGCAGCGAAAGAAGAAAACCCTGGCATCTGCCATCAGCAATGGGAAAACCACAGTCACCGTAAGTCATTGTTCTGGCCCTGGGCACATCTAGAGAGGCTTGACAGGCCAAACTGGGAGGCCATTCTTGAGTGTGCCACAAACATTTTATGGCTATGAAATCTGGGAAATTCGGATGAAAATTGCTTTATAAACAGTTGTCATGACTTCACACAAAGCCCTGTGTATTACTCTAATAGTAAAGCTGGCGCTGCATGCGTAAAGCTGAATCCTTTGGCTTTTAATGCTGGCACTGCAGTGACTAGCTAGTTTCACCCGCTACATGTCTAAGAGAAGCTGCCGCTTGCATGAACAAACACACAGTGCACTTTTTTGGCAGCAGCATGAAGTATTTAATTTCTCTGGGTTCCTCCTTACTGCAGAGCTTGCCTGGTGGTAGTAAAAAAAAGCTGGTTTAATTTCCTCCTGTACTGACTGCTCCTGTTGGAGCCCCTCCCTGGGGAACTTGGAATCCAGTAGCGCTCTCTTCTATACTGGAATGATTGATAGTCACAATTTTGCCAAAATTGTGGGAAAGCAAAGCAACTTAACACACTTTCCGTTATTAAGCCGGCTTGGTGGGCTGTTCGGATGCCCCCCTGCGGACACTCACCACATTCATTTCCGCCATACAAAACACGTCAGGTTGAATACTGTAACCTCCAGGCTCAAAATATTGGTCTTTGGAGCAAGTGTGTCTTCCATGACGCCTGCAGCCTCCCCTTAGCAGTGACAGCAGAGTGCTCACTCAGAACTCAGGAAATTGATGTCACAAATTATAGGGGCGCACAACAACTAGTCATTGACTTCTAAGTCAGATATATGCTTGATGTTAAAACCTCTCTTGGTAGCACGTATTCTTGGGCAGTGGCGTCACTCGGGGGGTGCGGACCGCACCGGGTGACACCATCACATGGGGTGACACCGTGAGCCTCTGCTTTAAATCGCTTTAAAGCAGAGGCTCACGGTGTCACCCCATGTGATGGTGTCACCCGCCCCGGTGCGGTCCGCACCCCCGGACTCGGGAGTTACCGCACTGGGTGACTCCAACCCTAGTGACGCCACTGTTCTTGGGTTACAGTCATGCGGAGCACATGCTAAAATGTTCAATGTGAAAAAGCTAGTACACAACCTATTGTTGTTTTACCTTATCACACTGCGTAGCACACTGCCAACCATGCTCACTGGAGGTTAGTGGTGGACGATAGCTGGGAGGGCCGATTGTTCTTCACTGAGTTCAGACACCCGCAGCTTCTCCTAGGTGTCTGAAGAAGACACACCCAGAGAGCGTGGTCCTATGTTTCATTGTGTCCCTATGTGGAAGCGCACACTAATGCGGCCAGACTTGTAAAACTTACTCCAGCACAAGCTAAAAGTGTTTTGACTCAAAATTGCGGGGTTGCAGGTGCTACTCTCTGGGTTAGAGGTGAAATAGAGGGAAAGTTTGGCCTGGACAATGATACATGTGTAACTTCAGTAACCCAGTTCATGATTTTCTCTCTTTGCCCTTTTTACACTACAAAGCGGAGACCCTGCCTTAAACTTGTTTTAAACAAGTCATGATAATTTACATTGTGAATGCTGCATACTTATGTGTAAAATTGTTCTGGTTGAAAGCTTTCAAACAGTCTATTCAACGGCTGTGCTCCCAGTGGCACACAAATAGGATAATATTTTTAAGTAATTGTCAAATTAATTTGTTTTGTTTTTTGAAAGGCACCGCATGCACCCTTAAGCCTCTGCAGAGCATCTTCGAGGGAAAGGTGGGGCCGGGAGGATGCCTGCAATGGTTGGTGGGTTATGAGAGTACTATACGGATCAGCAGTGTACCTGGCTGATGCAACTTCAGTCTACAGCAAGCATACCATGGCCATGGTTGCACAGAGAGACCATTTGTACCTTGATTACTGTAATTGGCTTACAACCATACTGGTCATCAAAGGTAAAATGATGATAAACCAGCTCGACCAACATGTGACCAGCTTCATCATCGGGCCTGCTCGTGTTGGGACAGCTCTCCCGCCATCCTTTGAGAGCATGCAGCACCTACCACTTAGGCAAAAAGATAATGAAAGGGAAGGAGTCTGGGAAACTTTACTGTTGTCCTAGGGGGTTCCCTGTTGTGGTGTCTGGTCTCCCCCCACTCTTGTAACTGTCTGGTCTCTGGGTGTAGGAAATGCCCCAACATCAGCCCTACTGGGGATATCACAGTCGCCTGACTGATCAAGAGACAAGACAAAATTGTGTACGAGTGGGGAAAAAATCTTTAATCACTTCCTTCTATCACTAAGTTGGAAAAAAATGCTGCCAAGGGAATTTACTACACTCCTTTATGTCTTAGGGTTAGCATTGACATGCTTCTGTTCAGTAATAAACCGAACATGGGTCAGGCACAATTATCATAAACAGTTTCTCACAGGGCAATATAGTACATTCTCTTTAACACAAAAACCGTCTGTCTATATCTTATTAAGTAATTCTGCTGCCTTGAGCCATCCTCCAATGAGAGTGCTGAATCCAGGAGAAGGGCTTTGTGTAGGCAGCACCGATGACAACTGGATTGTTGGAAGAGTGGTTCCAGGCCATAGGTGTATCTGTTCAGTTCTCTCTTCAGGGCTGAACCCAACATCAAGAAGTCGGCCTCAAGTGTTATGTGTACTTAGACTTGAAGAGATCTGCCTCCAAATCTTTCCTATCTAGTCGGTGGTATCGAAATTTGGGTCAGAAAGCCTGCCATTAACCACAAGGACCCATATTACATATAGAGCGCACTGTACCTGTTTGTGCTGTGGTGCACCTTTAACTGGGTGCGCCAAGCTCAGATCAGAAAATAGCACCCTATTACAGTAAATGAGCAGTGCCTACCACAAATGTGACCTCACGCCTGCACTGGGAACTGTGCATTAGTGAAAAGCAGGCTGGCTGTTGGAAACCTCTGGTTTGCCTTTCACTGTACAGGCAGCAACTTGGACAGCGTTTGAAAGGGGGTTAGAGATCCCCCAGCAGGTGGGTGCAGTGAGTGACCACACCACCTGAGCGGGATATCTGAGAGGGTACATTAGACCCTTTTTCCACCATCCAAGTGCAGCCCACAAAGCGCAAACTGACTGTGCGCCGCCTCTACATGGTGCACAGTCCGCGCTCCTCTTGACAGCCTCTTCGCCTCTGCAGCTACATCTGTAATACGGCACGGGTGCAGAGACAAAGTGTTTCCTAATTTTCATTACGCTGTGTGTAGCGGCATTCTCTGTATTATAGAAGGGGCCACTGAAGCATCTGCATCCCTTCTATAATACCAAACTGACATGGGGGACAAGAAGCAGCGCAAACACATGTTGCACCCCGGGGGCAGTTACTGCAATATGGCTCCTGGATGGTTGCTGGGGTAGAACATTGTGAAGAGGTCAATTTATCATTTTGGATCCTGCTCTTATTAAGCTGGATCGGGGTCTTGGAATTCAGAAATCTATCATCAGTAGGTGGAAGATAAATTGTGAAATTCTTTCTTACCTAACTACCGAAAGGTGAAAATCGTTATCATTTTTGTAAAATCAGTTACAAAAGTAAAGTTTCCCTACTAATTTTAAGTGGTATTTTTGCTGAAATAGGGTATGAAAGTAAACATGTTTGTAATGTGGAGATTAAATCAGTGATTTATGGTGTGGTTTAGGGCGGATTGTAAACTGATGGGTGATATAGTTAAGCAGGATTCCACTGCTAAGGGTTATCCCCATCTACCGTCCTTGAGAACCATCATTGCAACACAAATATCAGCGAAGATGAGTGTGTCATCTTCCTTCAGGTATTTCTGCTTGATGAGGACACCACTCAGGTGCACTGGGCTGGTGGAGCCATACCGCTAGCTTCTAATACCAGTTCTTTTACAGGACTAGTGGTGGAAGGATGCACTCCACAAGAATTTGTACCAGCACTTTAACTGGCCTAGCTCTAAGGGGCCGGTGCAGTGAGCACCTAACAGGTATCCAGTGCTTAATTTGAGCCAGTGGGTTCCGGTGCTTGGCACTGGCACTTAAGTGTCAACATCAGCACTTGTCACAATCTGCCACAAAGTGGTGCTGTCTGACTGATTTATAAATGACCACAACAATTAATTATTAGTTCAATATACATTACAAATGACTATTACTTGCCGCCCAAGCCATTCTTATAGGTTTGGGGGCCTGAAATAGTCCAAATTGTCACACTTGTAGGAGTGTGATAGTTAGTAGTTGTGTTGTTACCATCATTGGCAGCATAGTAGGGACAATGTGTGGTGCAAACTGCTGTGGCCTTCTGAAGAGAGCCCTGGTACTTATTTTTTTTTTTTACAAGCTAAGCACTACAGGTATCCCAGACTCACGCAAGGTGGAGGTGCATGGACTTCATTTATGGGTCACTGCTACGACCCCCGGAATGCCCCTTGTGACCAGTGGCACTGCCTTTGAGACCCCTAGCTTCAGCAGTGACAAAAATCAGTGGCAGGAACAGAAGCAGCTCGTCCTTATTGAGGTTGGTGGGGTCTTCCCTCACCTCATTTTTTGTCAGTTTATTATTATACTAATAGTGAATAATATTACATTATTCGCTATTAGTTTAATTTAAAAACAATGGAGTACAAATAGCTGGAATATGGCTTTTCCTGGCAAATGAGGTAAGTAAAAAAAAAAATGCTTTAAATAGAATGTATGTTGCGTGTGTGCTTCCAGTTTTGAGTGTGTTTATGTAAGAGAGAGTTTGTGTATGTGTGAATGTGTGTGCATGTGTTGGCCGAGTGTGTGTGTGTGTGTGTGTGTGTGTGTGTGTGTGTATGTGTGAGTGTATGTGTGAATGCGTATGTATGTATAAGTATATGTATATGTGAGTGAAAGTGAAGGTCTAGGGGCATGTGAAGTCACTTCCGCTACCCCAGGCATTTTGGTGAATTGACGTCCATGTTGAGGTGGTGTGTAGGAGGACTCCCAGTACACTCGGGAAGAGGGCATAACACAGCCTTGCTCCTTCCACCTCCAGACCCCATCAACTGAGCAGAGAAACTTCCACCGGTGTGAAGTAAGGTGGCTGGGGACAGAAGAGGAGGCTTTGTTTTTTCCACCTATTTAGACAGATATATGTCATGATTCGTAATCCCTTTCCACTCATGACTTTCTGTCCGGTGGAGACATTTACACCTGTCTAAGTGAGGGCTATGGCTTTTTACCCAATCCCCTAAACTGGAGTAAGACACGACAAAGTGACCAGCACCCATTTTTCAGATGGTTTCACTGAAAGACACGATGCCTTGGCATATGGTACATGGGTGCGGCACAGGGCCTCCTCCCCACGTGTCACTTTCCCAACGCAAACTTAGGCCTACAACGCGTACTCCCTAACCCCGCCATAACAAGGAACAAATCTGATGTAAACAACCCTTATTCGGTTCTCTACGCCATGAATTTTCTTTCCTAAACAACCAACCCCATTTTATATTTAAACACGTGTGGAAATCAGACAGCTCGAGTGTATTTGTTTTAGACATAAACATTTTTTGACTAAACAGGAAACGACTTGGCCACAACCATGATCTTGCCTTGCAGTGACATGTGATTTTCATTATTGTTCAATCCATCATTCCATTAAATATTAAGGAAACCACATGTTGGAAAAAGGTATATCCTTTTAAATCCAGCTGGGCCACAGTTCAGCTTGCGGGGGAGGCAGGGGGCTCTGATGACCTGCGAGCCAGCAGAGAAAAGAAAACTCTAGACTGATTGGCCTGGAAGAGGCCCATGGAGTTAACCCTAACAGTGCTGGCTTACATTTGCAATGCATTGCTTACTGGATAGTTCATTTGCAAAAAAATGTATGATGCAAGAAAACTCTAAAAGCAGCACTGACAAACCTGCTTTTGTCTCAGAAAAATCTATCTCTTTGAGCTCTTTCTAATTGCTGGGGCAGTATGCAATCCTCTGCTTAATGTAATTTAGCGCCTGGATTCCATCACGGGTGACATGCAGCGCTCTGCAAATCCACCTTATATTAAATTACATTTACTTGGATTATGAAATAGTATGTGGATAATGTGAAAGAACATATACCTTCATAAAAGCATGTGCAGGACATGTATCAGTAGGGTTGGCTACAAAAAGTGTATGAGGGCGCAGTAGATGTGCCCAGGCAGGAAATAAATCTCTTAGAAAAACAATAACTCTTGGAGAGCCTATATTTCAATGCTCGACTCACACAACTCCAGGCATTCAGAAATTCCACCCACCAGTCTTGAAAGGGAAGGCCAAAACCATAAAAATGTGTAAAAGTTTTTTTCAATATTTAATATTGTATCACAAAAGGCGTTGATCATATATATTGTACAAAATCACAATAAAATAAAAACATTACATAAAGAAAGATTATTTCAACAAGTTAAAAACAATCAAAATTTTACAGGAGAGACAGAATATCAGACATATACTTTTGTCATTAAAAACGGTTAATTTCAAGAAATCAATTGAAATCTTTGCATTATTTCATCGTCTATATGCAACAGATTGTTCCACAAATTTAACCATGACTATGAGCGTCTGAAGGAAGTGACCCGAATCGGACCACCCGGGTCACTAGTGACCACCTCTCTGCCTGCCAAGAAATGAAGAGTCGAGAAGAGAGTAGAGAATACAAACCAAGCAATTTTATTAGTAATGCGCTGCAGTGGAGCCCAGTCTGACCAGTCTCCTAAGATGACGGCCGAGGGACTGACTCCCCCCAACATATCATCACATATTATACATTCCCAATTCTCAAAGAACCCGCCCACGCTGGAAAATTCCGTCCCAGGCTACAGCGAATAGGAGCAAAGAAGGATGAGCCATGGCACAGGGCTAGGTACATGCTATCTCGACCCCAAGGCCGTTCGGCCGGTGCCTACCATTCTAAGATGTGGGAATGAGTCTATCTAACAGCAAAGGTATGCAACAATGGATGATACATTCATTAGTGCAGCGAAGCTTCAACCTTGGGAAATACAAGCTGGAGGTGCAGAAGCGACCTTTCTGCTGAGGCAGGCATTATGAGGCAAGAGCTCGATCTCGGTTACAAAACAAGATGGCGCCAAGAAAGATGGCGCCATGAATGTTAACTATACGAAATAGAGTATAAGCGTTGCAAAGGGAGCATTTCAAGTACGTGCATCAAGAAAGTAATATTTCAAATCTAACAGACCCTCCTTTTAGCATTCAGGCTAAGCTTTATTGGTGCCATCAGGTAAGGGTCTTTACAATTCAAAGACAGGAAAAGGAAACATTCGCACATACACTACCATTGATAACATACGGACTATCCACTGAAGTTAATACTCTGAAAGCTAGACAAATATAATCAATATTCAAAAATACCCTCATCGATGTTTAACAAATCCTGAATACCCTGCATCATCATAGCCCTTGTATTAGAATCACACCTCGGGGTCCTAGGACGTGCCTTGAACATTGATATACAGCAGGCACAACAGGCAGGGAGGCAATGTATACATAGACAACAGGTCAAAATAAGACCTGCTATGGCGACCAGGAAAGTAAGGATCTTCCAACCCCAAGTGGCGAACAGGCTCCAGAACCATCCTATGAATGACCATGTACCATTCTCCTGGTGTATATCTGAGGCTAATTTATGCATTTTCTGTATAGCGGCGTACACAGTGGGGGCGTAGTCAGGGATGTACACACAACAGCTACTGCCGATAATGTGACAGGCCCCACCCCAATCAGCTAAGATAACATCTAAAACCATACGATTTTGAAGGGCAACAAGTCTCGTAGCCTGAAACTCTACTGTGATATTGGTCAAAATTCCTGCTGTTATATTAATTGCTACTTCCACCACCCTAGTGAGCCGCCTAATATTAAGACTATTTGCCATAGGACCCCAGAATGGTATGATGCCTTTCATTGCGTCCGTGAACTGCTGCAAGGTGGTGTCTGTCTGATCTATGTCATCAGTGTTGATCATTCTCTTAGTCCGGAACACATGGGTGTCTCTACGCTGCAGGCGGTGGTCCCTATGGTAATTAGGAGGGGCCATGTACACAGGTGGTAAGAGGTAAGAAAGGTAACACCTTCCCGACCACCCTTCAGGAAGCCAAACATAACCATGAGCCCCACAAACGAAATAGACATTGGGTGGCGGGATCAGGAGTGGACTATTTGTCTCTCTCAAGCTATAAGTAGTGTTGCATCTGCTCTCTCCCACCTCTATTGCTCCAGCCCCCTGAACACAGAAAGGAGCCATGACATCCACCACGGACAAGGGTATCAGTTTATCTTCAGTGACGTTGCGGGTCTGAAAGGACTGGTAGTATTCTGATGCGTAAAACTGTAGGAAGTTGTCCCTTTCCACCTGGGACCAATTTCCTTTCCTTACTCCCTTGTACGCTTGCATGCAAGAACTCAAGAACAACCTGCCAAACGGCTCTCGACCTGTGGGAGCACCGGAGGGCACTCTATGCTGGAAACGTACATTCTGTGTCAGGGTACGAGAACTAGTACTTTTCCGTTCCAATGTGTCAGCCTGTTGAAATGAACGGACCATGCTAAGTAAGGCAAACCATCCCTCACAACTACTCACATATGACAATGGCATGGATAGCAAGTTCTCACTTCTATGAGTTACTGAGGGCAACAACCCACATACCCAACATTTTGTCGTATTATAAGCAGCGTGCGTTTGATGCAAGGTCTGAATGAACACATTATCTTTATAGGACTTCCTGTGCTCCTTCTTGCGAGGGGCCAGTGTAACAAAGATATGCTCGGGGGAGCAGGCGTAGTACCAATCAAAGTGTACACAGGATATTTCTCCTCAAGAAAGTACGTTACCCCAAGTATCAATCTAAGGGAAATCAAAATAATTGCTACGAACACAACTTTGCTTTTTACAGACCAGGAGGACCAAACAGGCCCATCCCGGTCTGAACGTGGAGCTGCGAAAGGCTGCTCCTCCTCCTGGATAGGGCGACCAAAGGGATACATTCTTGTAAAGCAGCCGAAAAGACTTACACTTGGAGCCAAGCTGGAATAAAAGAAAAAAATTAAAGCAATATATTGTTCACTAAACGTAGGCGCTGTTGAGCACCGGCGGTGGAGCTGTTCGTCTAGCTCGGATCCAGATCCCACGTTGCAGGGCAAAACACCTTCTCCTCGGAAACACAGTTCATTTGCCCTGTTCGGTGACTGTCCGAATAACGCACCAATCTCCCTGTCCCTAAACTCTCGTTGGTACCACGGGCAGGGTACGTTCACCCTGTTCTTCAGCAATGCAGTCCGTCCATCCCTACTGACCTGACTTTCCCTTTGGTGCACTGTTCCTCTTACGGGGGCGCAAATTGTACCTCAACACTCCAGGCACAGCATGGTCAGAGAACAAAGGGTCCGGCTCAAGGGGACCAGAGGGCAAAGGGTCGGACTCAGACAGGTCGGTGGATTGGGGCTCAACTGGACGTGACTCAATGACAGGTGGGCCAACAAGCTGGGGCTCCTGAATGGCCTTTATTTCAGGTAGCACTGCCTCATTCAGCACTGCATGACTCTCCTCCTCCGTCAGTGCCCATGTGAGCCGGGCATCCGAAAAAGGAATAAACCGTAGCACCTGCTCCGTCTCAGAATCCCCAATCCTGTCCGCGACCCACTGGTCGTAGGGCAGCGGGAGGGGCACCCTCTTGCAATGAGTGCTGTGGATCCAATTCCTCCTACCGTCGACCTTCACCGCTGTCCTGGTGGCCAGAAGGACCTGCAGGGGTCCTTTCCAGCGTGGCTCCAAACCGCTCTTCCACTGAAAATTTCGGACTAGGACCCAATCACCTGGCCGTATCCCATGGCCCGGACCCTCTGGATGTTGCTGCAGTGTTTCAGCTATCTGTTGGTGGATAGAACGCACATTTTTAGTCAACTCATAAAGGTAGTCTATAAGCAAGGGGTACGCTATGTCTGAAAACTTACGCGGTCGCGGGACGCCCCAAACATTTGCCGGGCGCTCAAACACGACCTCGTATGGGGACAATCCTGTTCTAGAGTGTGCTGTAACTCTCGTGGACATTAGTGCTAGGGGTAAAGCATCTGGCCACTGCAATCCTGTGCTCTCTTTGATCTTGGCCATTTTCAGCTTGAGAGTACCGTTGTACTTCTCAACCAGGCCTGCTGATTGGGGGTGGTTCGCTGCATGAAACTTTTGCCTAATGTGCAATCTGTCGCACACCAATTGGATGACCTTGGCATTGAAATGGCTGCCATTGTCACTCCAAATCAAACGGGGCAAACCAAAACGCGGGAAAAACTCTTTCAAGAGTACCGTCGCCATGGCTGTGTTCTCTTTAGTGGGGTAGGCCTCAATCCATTTACTGAATGCACAGACAACCACCAACACATATTTCAAGTTATTGACTTGTTCCATTTCGATATAATCCATCTGGAGAACCTCAAAAGGGAAGGAAGGTGGTGCAAAACTGCCAACAGGGGTGGGGGTACCTTTCTCCGGCTTGTGCATCAGACATACCATGCAGTACTTTACCAAGTGGGCAGCCACTTTGGGGATATTGTCATTCTGCCATACGGGGTCAAACAACCTACAGATTCCCTTCACACTAATGTGGGCTGGCCCATGCGCCATGGTAACCACAGGGAGGACATATGCATCTGGTAGCATCCACCTCTGCTTTCTGCTCGTCAACCCAACACCCATCGTCATCCAAATTAGCCATGCTCTCTTGCCATATTGCTAACTCCTCAATTGTCGCCTCACTCTGAATCTCCTTAACATTGTCCAGTGTGTCCTCAAACATCTCATTTTCAGGCACCCATCTAGCTGGACCTGCCACAAACATCCTCTTCATTTTAGTTTGTGCTGTCTCTTTCGCTGTCTGATCTGCAAATGCGTTCCCCCTCCCAACATCATCAGTTATTGCCTTGTGAGCACTGCACTTCACTACTGCTAATTTCTTAGGGAGTGTCAGGGCTGACAAAAGTCTGTGTATTAACGGGCCGTTCTGAATTCTCATTCCATGGGACGTTAGGAAGCCCCTCTCCGCCCAGAGCCGTCTGGCTGTCAGTATATATATTGACAGCCAGTCCATCACTCAACTCACAGGCACGAAGAAGGGCCACCAACTCTGCAGCTTGCGCTGACTGATAGGGAACCCGTGATGTCTCAACTACAGTGCGTAGGGTGGTGATAGCATAGGATGCTGTTGTCGTGCCATCTGGTAATTTAAAACAAGAGCCATCGACATATAGCTCCCCTTGGGGTTCAGATAGGGGAACATCAGTCAGGTCTACCCGTCTCTTCTTCGGTATGAAAGATGCAATCATGCACATCCGTCTCCTCATTCTCAGAAGGGAGGGGTAGTAACGTGGCTGGGTTCAAGGTGGCACATCTTTTGATGGTGACATGTATTGCAAACAAGGTCAGCTCATAGCCAGTCAGACATGCACTGGTAAGGTGCTGTGTCTTTGTTCTGTTCAAAAGTGTGTCCACAGCATGTGGGACCATGACAGTGAGATCAGTATCAAGGACGAGCCCTGCCGATTGTCGGATCGAGATGGCCACAGCCGCGACCGCCCTCAAACAGGGAGAGCTCTAGCGACGTTGTCAAGCAGCGCAGAGAAATAGGCACACAGCCTTTGCTTACCTCCAAAGGCCTGTGTTAAGACAGAGAGCGCGCAGCCAGCCGTTTCGTGTACGTACAACATGAAGGGCTTCTGATAGTCTGGAGTGCCAAGAACAGGTGCAAAGCAAAGCGCTATTTTTAGTTGCTCAAAAGCATGCTAACAGTCATGCGTCCAAGGCAGGGGTTCATGCACATCTTTAGTGGTTAGGCGCAGCAAGGGCTTCGTTAGTAAAGCGAAGTTAGGAATCCAGTGCCGACAATACGAAGTAATACCTATAAAGGTTCGCACATCCCGTTGCGTCTTAGGGATGGGCATTTTAGTTATAGCAGTGATGCACTCAGGTGTTAGTTTCCTTCCCTCCTTCGACAGTAGGTGACCTAAGTAGGTGACCTCCTGTCGACAATATTGAAATTTAGAAAGGGACACTTTATGTCCATGATTGGCCAAATGTAACAATAATTTAACCGTTGCATCCTTGCAACCGTTTTCAGTCTCCGAAGCTATTAAGAGGTCGTCCTCGTACTGCAGGAGGACATTGCCTGGGGGAAGGACGAGGGAGTCCAATTGACCTTTTAAGGCTTGGCTATAGATACTGGGACATTCAGTATAGCCCTGAGGAGCCCGACAGAATCTAAAACTTTTGCCGGCCAGAGAGAACCCAAACAGATACCTACTGTCTGGATGTATGGGGATGCTAAAGAACGCATTCTTCAAATCAATGACAGAAAAGTATGTGGCAGAGGGAGGAATCATGGTCAGAAGAGTAGTGATGTCGGGGACAACAGGGAACTGAGGGACCACAATCTTATTCACCTCACGCAGATCAATCACAAAGCGGTAGACATCGGGATGACCATTTGGGGGACCCGATGGTGCCCTTTTTAAGATGGGAAGAATAGGGCTATTGCACACATTCGCAGTTGTCTCCTCAACAACCCCAGACGCAATCAAATCTTGTAGAATCTGCAATAGCGCCTGTTCTCCTGCCTTTGGTATCTTGTACTGGGGAAGACGAGGTAAAACAGCATTGTCCTTAACCCTGATGGAGACCGGAGATATCTGCAGTAACCCTACATCCGTATCACCTATAGCCCACAATGTCATTGGCACCTCTTGAAACTCAGCAGGAAGGGGCTAATCCTTTGACAAACATTGCTTGGACTTCACTACATTGGGTCCTATAGTCATATAGACGCCATCCGGGGAGCACGAAATAGTCGCATGTAACCTTTTCAACAAGTCCAAACCCATTAAATTCTCTCCACAGTTAGATGTCAATAAGAATGGCGAATCTACAGTAAAAGGGCCAATAGTCAGGGCCAGTGGCTCAGAGATGGGGCTCACAACCGGTATACCTGAGAAGCCTACCGAAACATTATTTTGGCCAGTCAGGGCTGCCCCGGGTATCAGTGAACGAGAAACAGAGCTATTCATTGCGCCTGTGTCCACCAAGAATTTCTTTGCTGAGCCCTGCAGATCAGCAAAAGACACACAATTGATGGACGGAATGCAGAACAAATCAAAACATTCACCTCCAGTCAAGAGATCTGGGTTAAATCCATCATTCTTTTGCTCACCATGCCACCCCAGTTTAAACCTGGCCATATGCAAATCAGTCTTGACCCTGTGCCTCATGGGAACAGTCCAGCCCGAACTGCCAAGCCAGGTCCTCCCTGGATCGGAAACAAGCATCCTAGGACCGGTTTCGGGGTTTCACCCCTCTTCAGCCAGGATAGCTTGATTCCAGTGGCACAGTGAGCCCAGATCCGTGACTGGGGGTGAATGTTTGCCAATGTGCAACATTCCGTCCATCATCTTGTGTGTTTTGCATTTCGCCCTAAGTGGGAAGGGTATGCCCAGACGTGGGTCCCGTGCTCACTACGCCACTGGAGTCAAGCTATCCTGGCTGATGAAGGCTGATAGCCTGAAACCGGTCCTAGGATGCTTGATTCCGGTCCAGGGAAGACATGGCTTGGCAGTTCGGTCTGGACTGTTCCCATGAGGCACAGGGTCAAGACTGATTTGCATTGGCTATGTCTGAACTGGGGTGGCGTGGTGAAGCAAAATAACGATGGATTAAACCCAGATCTGTGACTGGGGGTGAATGTTTGCCAATGTGCAGCATTCCGTCCATCATCTTGTGTGTTTTGCATTTCGCCCTAAGTGGGAAGGGTATGCCCAGACGTGGGTCCCGTGCTCACTACACCACTGGAGTCAAGCTATCCTGGCTGATGAAGGCTGATAGCCTGAAACCGGTCCTAGGATGCTTGATTCCGGTCCAGGGAAGACATGGCTTGGCAGTTCGGTCTGGACTGTTCCCATGAGGCACAGGGTCAAGACTGATTTGCATATGGCTATGTCTGAACTGGGGTGGCGTGGTGAAGCAAAATAACGATGGATTAAACCCAGATCTGTGACTGGGGGTGAATGTTTGCCAATGTGCAGCATTCCGTCCATCATCTTGTGTGTTTTGCATTGAGCCCTGCAGATCAGCAGTAACATAGGGTCCCTGCTGATCCACAGGGATCTGAACTGATCCCCCACCCTGCCCTTGGCTGTCCTAGCCGTGGTTAAGTCACTGCGTCCAAATCATAATCGTCATGGTAATACTGTCGCCCTCTTGGATCATCAAAATAGTTCTGATCAGATCGACCTGGCTGCTCCTCACCTCCCCGGCCTGCGTCGTGGCCACCTGCTCCCCGGCCCCTTCCCCTGGACCCCCGTCCCCTCGGGGCTTCAACCCTTTGCAACAGCGTCGGACAGTCACTACGCCAGTGCCCCACCTCCTTACAATAGGCGCACTGGTTCACCCCCACAGGCGTAGTATTCCTGCTGGTGTGGGGCAGCTGCCGGGCCGGACCAATGCCCCTCCCCCTACCGTTCCCCCGGGACACCTGTTGCATCAACACCTTCGTTTTCAGCTCCTTATTTTTCTTCTGCACCTTCTCCTTCTCTTCGCTCTCTCTGTGCTCATAATACTGTGCCATACTTAATATCACCGATGGAGAGGAGGTAGTCCAAGTGCTCTCCGAAGCCTGCAACTGAGTCGCAATCTCAGGAAGCAGGTTCGTAACAAACCTGTTAAACAGCCGGACACCTCCCTCCATCGACAAATCCTGTCCACCGAAATCCAAGAACACCCCTTCAAACACACTTTCATCTTTCTTCCGGCGACATGCTGTTAACTTATCCCAATCTACTCTTCTAGGTGGGATCAATGAGTGCATATACGTAATTATTCAGCCCGGCAGAGCTAGTATCTCAGCCTTAGGCTTCTCGCCAGGCTTCCTCTCTTTGTCCCATGCCCTGATCTCACCCCAAGTGCCACCCAACTCCACTACGTGGTCCTGCGTATGCACCTGCTGCCAAATATCGACCGGCACCAATAAACCGAAAAACATCTCGATGTCCGCCAACGTCATCACCATCGATGACGCAGCCTCTGTCAACTCTTTGTAATAAGCAGTCGGATTTTTCCTAGGGTTGGGCAACTGAGTCTTAAGAGACAAAACTTCACTCCTTTTCCAAGGAGTATAAACCCACTGTTCCTGGAAACGGGCCTCTACACGCTGCCTAATGACTTGGTACTGCCCGTTTCAAAGCTCTGGTATTTCGGGGTGGTAGATGGGATGCACTTCCCTCATTGGGAACTGTAGTCGGGCTCTTCTGGATCAACCTGCCTCGGTACCCAATCAACGTAGCAACATTACTAAAAACGTCATTAGGGGCCATGCCAGCTGCATACACACTGTCCCGAATATCATAAATAGTTTGGGGGGCAACACCATTAAAACACTGCTCCCACAGCCCAATCAGAGTAGCCGACATATGCTTGAGGGCATGCTGTTGCACAAATGGCTCGTAATCTTTCAGTACACTTCACACATCCTCCACAATGTAAATCGGATTCCGGGCCCACTGGGAGGCCAGGTCAGCCACCATCTTCTTCTCTGCATCACCCACATCAGACCGAATCAACATTTGCCCCATTCTTTCCTTAGCAGCCGCCCAATCTCCATCATCCAGTCCCCGCACCGGTGTCCCAGCGCACAACAAGGGCGAGGAAAGGGAGTGAGGGGAGGACACACTTGTGGATGCTGTGGGAACTAGAGACACCAGTGTCTGCGTGGTAGGTGTAAGCGAGAGAGGTAGAGAAGAGCCTGGGGCAACAGGCACAGCAAATCGGCCTGTAATCGCTGCAGTCTCGGCCGATGGAGCTGAAGAGGGAACAAGGGGTGCTCCATCTGAAGCGGCCAAGTCAGGGGCAGGGGAACCAGAGGCGGGAGCATGGGAGTCAAGGTGTTGGGTCGGTGGGGCTGCTGTATGTATCCTCTGCGGGGCATAAGGGGGTGGCAGCCATACATCTAACAGATCCTCCACAAAGGGATCACCTTCTCCTCGTGCAACATAAGACTTATCACATTGCAACCTATAACTTCCGGTCAGCACACTCTATACCCTTCTCTATCTTCTCTCTCTCGTATGCTATAGCCTTTTGTGTTACTGTCTGCATCTTCCCTCTCCGAGCCTCCTTCTCCGCTCTTATTCGTCTCTGCTTAGCTTCCTTTTGCCATACCTGAAGATAGTCAAACATGGACTGCCTACTTCTTTTTGCAAACAGTTTATCCTGCAAGAAGTTCAATTTCTGTTCATCAAAGGTACCTGTAAAAGGCCACTGTAACTCGGCGTTGTCCCTCGTATATTTGTGCCATAGTGTACTAAACATAACAGGGCCAAGGCCATGCTTCACATACATGCCGAAGTTCGGGGTGCCTTCCGGAGGCGCAGGCTGCCTCTCTTCCAATCGAGCATCAGCAGAACAACAGCGGCACCCCAAACAGCAAATCTTGCTAAAACAGGGCATCTTCAAGAACAAAGAGGAGAAGAAAATTCGCTACTTGTGCCCGACAAATGACTTACCAATTCTTCCCCACAGGTCCGTCCTCGGTCCGTATCGAACGCTCAAAGACCAAAAAATAAAAAAACAGTCCTCAGACGGCATCAACTTTCAAGTCAGGCTCCACACCACAAGTTCCAAACACTAGTCAAACCCCTGGCGTTTTCAAGAAAAAGCCGAATTACCAAGTCGCCTGGCAGAGGGTCCTCAGACACCCTGAATTTCCAAAGCGGTCCGCAGACCTATCAAGCTCACAAACAAACCAAGAAATGGTCTCCAGACCATATCCAAAATTATTCAAGAATGCGCCATATTTACCAAGAATCAAGACAAACTCACCTGGTGCACACAGATCGAACAAAGTTATTCTCCACTGCCGACTCTTCTGACCAAACGGCCAATTCCAAGGGTTTCGCCTTTTAGGACCCCAGCCGAGATGACCACTAGACGAGGCGCCGCCCGATCAGACAGGCGGGGCAGCTGCGAGAACTAAGCTCGGTCGTGTGGAGATCCCCGATCTGCCCGTCCGACCTGACGCGGCCCCGTCCCCCACACCCGGTGACGGGCGAGGATGGGACACCCGATGGAGTCCTTGTTCGGGCGCCAAATGAAGAAAGTGACCCGAATCGGGCCACCCGGGTCACTAGTGACCACCTCTCTGCCTTCCAAGAAATGAAGAGTCGAGAAGACAGTAGAGAATACAAACCAAGCAATTTTATTAGTAATGCGCTGCAGTGGAGCCCAGTCTGACCAGTCTCCTAAGATGACGGCCGAGGGACTGACTCCCCCCAACGTAACATCAGATATTATACATTCCCAATTCTCAAAGAACCCGCCCAGGCTGGAAAATTCCGGCCCAGGCTACAGCGAACAATATAAGGAAAGAAGGATGAGCCATGGCATAGGGTACATGCTATCTCGACCCCAAGGCTGTTCGGCCGGTGCCTACCATTCTAAGATGTGGGAATGAGTCTATCTAACAGCAAAGGTATGCAACAATGGATGATACATTCATTAGTGCAGCGAAGCTTCAACCTTGGGAAATGCAAGCTGGAGGCGCAGAAGCGACCTTTCTGCTGAGGCAGGCATTATGAGGCAAGAGCTCGATCTCGGTTACAAAACAAGATGGCGCCAAGAAAGATGGCGCCAAGAAAGATGGCGCCATGAATGCTAACTTAATACGAAATGGAGTATAAGCATTGCAAAGGGAGCATTTCAAGTGCGTGCATCAAGAAAGTAATATTTCAAATCTAACACGTCGACGCGTTTCGGTGGTACAAATCAGGATTAAGCCACCTTCCTCAGGACAACAAAAGGTTAATCTCTCTCATCAAGATACTTCTGAAGATTCCCTAAATGTTAACGGTGAGATCGAATTCATGATTTTCCAAACCGTTCTCGATTGTGATCAGTCCTAATAGGGAAACTCCTATATCTTTCCACAAGGAGTCATCTCTGGTGTCTCCCACCTGAAAAGGTGTGGCACGAGATCTTAAAATCAGAGGGTCTTGCGACCCTTGCTGGACAGTACAATACAATCAGTGCTGTAGGGTGAGTGAGTCTTGTCTGTCAACACTTGAGACTGCTTGTCTTTCAGTGTTCATAATATAAGGATAGACTGTATAGTCATAACTGGGAACTTTCAGATGTAAGAAGCAGAGTATGCAACCATTTAATATGGCGAGATCCCTTTGGAAGCATTGAAGGTGTGTGAGTGGGGGGGGGTTGTCCCCCCTCCAAATAAAATCTATCTTACAACTTGCAATGCATATTGTAATATTTCATTATTAAATAAACATTTGTGTGTCTGCCATGCTAACCTCAAACACCCGGAAGTACTTCAACTGATAAAACGTATGGAAGTTTTCAATAGGACCATTCGAGGAACCTGGTTACAGACAACATATTCAGCCATATCGTACTAGTAAAACTTTGGCCTCTATGCCCAACTGGTTTAGACATACAAATCAGAACAATTAAATCAACGTTCGTGGTGACAATATCAGATTCAACTGATGTGCAGACTTTTCCCCGATTATTTAAGTTTCTATGGCAACCCAATAGTATAAAAAGTGAGACCCCAATGGAAAGCCAGGAACGAGAGCCTCTTTGACTCTACAAGGTATCTTAGAAAAGCAGCCATGTTAGATGTGGTGTGAAGGTCATAACTCGATTCAGTATAATGCAGCTATTACAGTCATCATAAAGATGAATGCCCAATGTGGAGGCAGGTTCATTCTTTGGAAAGTATGTAATACATTGCCTTGCCCCCACCTAGCGCATGCATCCTTCCCTGTGCCTGGTCCTCCGACAAGGTATCGCCCTTTTGGGCCCAAATGCAGGGCTGTTCAAGGCTCCCTGCCTCGTCCTCTTTCTTTCACTTTTTCTGCTCCTTTACATTTCTCTCTAAGTCTCCTGCTCTCTCTTTGATGCCTCTTGAGCACTCTTTGCCACTTTCTGGGCACTCTCTGACTCATTCCTTCTTTTCACTCTTCTGCACCTATTTGCTACTCTTTTTGCTCTCTTTCCTTGAAGTTTCTTTGGACTTTTTTCCTTAATCGTTGACCTCCTACCTCCTCTCCTCCTTTACACTTTTATTCTCCTTTGCACTCTTTTTCACCCACGTGCTGCGCCACACTCCTC
This sequence comes from Calotriton arnoldi, assembly GCA_963921515.1. Classification (NCBI taxonomy): domain Eukaryota; kingdom Metazoa; phylum Chordata; class Amphibia; order Caudata; family Salamandridae; genus Calotriton; species Calotriton arnoldi. The sequence goes on along the minus strand of CAWUFW010002563.1, from coordinate 1,807,542 downwards.
TCCTACTACCAGCCACCTGCTAAGCCCCACCCACCACTCATGTAGCTCCCACCACACTCACACCTAAAGGCCTCCAGCAGTGCAGCGGTGCGCAGTGGGCATGGGCTGGTGTGCCAAAGGCAAGCCTTCCTGCGTTCCACCCACACCCAATACCAGGACCCCTGCTCCTCTCCCATCCACTGTCGCTACCCCTCTGCACCCTCAATTGCGGCCTCTCTACCCTGCGTTGCAGCCAAGCCTTGCCGGCCAACCTCCAGGAGGGCCTTCTACTGTGCTTCTTGCACACTCACCTACCCTCTCACCCCCTCTGCACACACCACACAACACTAATAGCAAATACCACACACCTGACCACACTCGCCCCACCCCCACTACTCCCCGACCTCACCCCTTCCTATCCTGTATCCTTCGCAACACCCGCTCACTCACCAAACACTCAACCGAAATCTGGGACCTGATTCACAACCACACCCCATACCGGCTCTTTCAGACAGAAACCTGGCTGACTCCCACATCCATCTTCGACACCGCCACAGCAATCCCATTGATACAAGATCATAAGACAGGACTATCAGACCTGAAGGTGGAATCGCCATCATCTTCAAGGAGTATATACCCTGCGCCATAACAGCAGCGGACAGCATTATGGAACAGTTGTCTTTCAGCTCTTCATTACCACCAATCTCACCCTGAACGGCATTCTTGTCTACCGACCCAAAATCAATGTTGGGAGCACAATTGTGTATATTCTTGCACTGCTAATACTCTACTCCAGTGCCTTCATACTCCTTGGGGACCTCAACTACCACCTCGAGGACCCCACTGACCGCAGCACATCTGGCTTCCTGGAGGATCTGTCTAACCTTGGACTCACCCTGAGCGTGGAAGGCCCCACCCACATCTCAGACACCTTCTAGACCCCATCTTCACCAGCTTTAGAAAACTCACAGTGGACAAGCCTACATCGATCAGTTGGTCCGATCATGCCCTCATGCGCCGGGACACTCTTGAGTAGCTGTGCGCTATACAAGTGCCTTTTATTCATTCATTCATCCACATACCCATCCCTCACCACCACAAGAATGCCACCATCAAATCCACTATTTGTGACTGGATCAAGGTCTCCGAAGAATGCTGGTGCTCAGACTTCTGACTCCACCGACCACAACACCTAAATGACCTCACCAGATCCATCTCTCACCTCAACGCCTGGATTACCTCCTGCGCAGACATCTTGGAACCTGTCAAGATCACCAAGGCTGCCAGAAGCTGACCTAAAGAAAGCTGGTACACAAAAGAGCTTAAACTCATTAAACACAGCTGCAAGCAGCTAGAACGCAGATGGCACCAACAAGTCACCTTTAGGTCAGCCCTCAGGTGATAATGCTAACAGATCAGAGCCACTAAATGCACAGCCGTCACCAACTGAATAAAGAACCGCACCAACAGTGCCAAGGAAATCAATGCCATTGAGAAGGACTTCACCTCTCCAGCAGCAAGTTCCACTAGCATCACTCCTTCACAGGACCTCTGCAAGCAGCTGCCCATTTCTTTACCCACAAGATCACAGGCACATATGACAACTTCAATCCCAAACCTGACCCATCAACACTCTCTGCCCTCCTACTTGTCATTCCAGACAACCAGAAGACCATCATGACCACCTGGCCCACCATCACCATTCACAAACCTGCAGCTAACATGCGATCTATTTACTCTGGAGCACCATCGGACCCATGCTTCAATCACATTTTCACCAAAAGACTGAACCCTATCAGATCAGCCCTTACCACCATCCTGAATAACTCAATGAACACAGACGCCTTTGCGGACACCTGGTAACACACCACAGTTCTCCCCCTCCTTAAGTAGCCCTCAGCGAACCCAGCTACGCTTGCCAACTTCTGGCCCATCTCCCTGTTACTTTGCCTGGTTATGTTATGTTATTGTTACTTCTAGAGCGCAAACTGTTACCCAAAGGTGTCCTGACGCTGACTGAAGTCCTACCGAGACCCTACCTGGTGGAAAGATAAAGGTACATATTAACTGGTAAAAAGCCACGTTTTGAGGGCCTTCCTAAATGCAAATAGATTAGCCATGCCTCTGAGATGCAGCGGAAGACAATTCCATGCCTTGGCTGCCCCGACCTCAAATCTTCTACCACCCCAGTTGGCTTTCTTTACCAGAGGTACCAACACCAATTATGATTTTGCCGAGCGTAGTGCTCTTGAGGGAGTGTACCAATGAAATAGCATTTTTAAGTGATTAGGCCCAGTTCCATGAAGGGCTTTATGTACCATACATAGCGCCTTGAACTGGACACGTTTCTTAACTGGCAGCCAGTGAAGCCTTCTAATCTCTGCCGAGATTGAGGCATTTTTGGGCGTGCCAGTGAGCAGTCTGGCAGCTGCATTCTGCAAAAGCTGCAATTTATTCATGAGCCCTTCTTGAATACTAAGGTACAGACTGTTGCAGTAGTCTAATTTCGACATGGCTAAAGCCGTGATGACTGTTTGTCGGCAGTCTTTAGGTAGAAACGGTATGATTTTCTTACAGGATTTAAGAGTAAATGAGACAGATGAGACTACTGCATTCACTTGCTCCCTGAAACTGAGTTTGTTATCTAGGTAAACTCCCAGGTTTTTACCTTATTAATGGGGATAGGTAAAGGGCCCAAAGTGAAAGTTTTAGAGAAGATCATGAACAAACTACTAGCAGCCAACCTCGGCGACAACCAGCTCCTCAACACCACCCAATCTATTTCCAGACGTAATCACCAGACTGGGTCTGCCCTGATCTCAGCCAAGAACAACATCTCACTGACCATGGTCAGAGAAGACATGGTGATCCTCATCCTTCTGAAACTCTCTCCACTGCATTTGATACTATGTCTCATCCCATCCTCATACAGCGCCTATCCGACGCCAGCATCCAAGGACCTGCACTACAATGGATCTCCTTCCCGACAGGCTGCTCCTAGTCAATCAGCCTGATACCTTTCACCTCATCAGCCGCCAACCTCTTCTGTGGAGTACCAAAAGGATCCTTGCTCAGCCCTATGCTGTTAAACATCTCAAAGCCCTACTTGCCAGCATCATTCAGACCCATGGGATCAACGTTATTTCATATGCAGATGACACCCAGCTTATCTTTTCCCTCGCCGACAAAACTTCAAACACCCACACTAACTTCTACACCTGCATGTCAAATGTCACCAGATGGATGCCTCAAACTTAACACAGTCAAAACGGAAGTAGTCATTCTCTGGGAAAGACACCTCGATATGGAATGCCACCTGGTGGCCTGCTGATCTTGGACCCACTTCCAACCCTACCAACCACGTGCAGACCCTCTGAATAGTGGTTGACAATCAGCTCTACATAACAAGCCAAGTGCATGCAGTTTCTGCCTCCTGCTTCCACACCCTGAAGATGCTCAAGAAGGTCTTCAACTGGATTCCTCTCAACACCCGCAGAACTGTCACCCAGGCCCACATCACCAGCAAGCTGGACTACGGGAACAAACTATACATAAGAATCCAAACACTACTGACCAGGAGAATTCAGACCATACAAAACTCAGCAGCCAGACTCACACTCCCACCCAGCTCCCACATCACCCCACATCTCAAAAAACTCCACTGGCTCCTCAACCACAAATTGACTCTTTTCAAACTCCTCACACACACATGCAAAGCTTTGCACAACATCAGTTCCTCCTACCTCATCTATTGCCTAAACTTCCACAAACCTACCAGACACCCGCACTCTGTACACATTCCCTCATATGCAAAACCAGATCCGGTGGCCGCGCCTTCTTGTGCCTCGCTCCTAAAGCCTGGAACGACATGCCTCTACACATCAGACCTGTCTCCTCAGTTCTTGAATTTCGCAAGAAACTGAAGCATTGGCTCTTCACCTAATTCTTGGCCCTGGGGTAGGTCCATGCTGAGCCTGCTTCCAGCACCAGAATACGATTCTGCGTGAGTTGTACGCTTTACAAATACACATAACATTAATACACATCTGAAAATTTTCAAACCGCAATTAAAACTAATAGTGACATTCTGATAATTCTTGCATTAACTTTTGCAAAGTATTGACCCGAGAGTGATCCTTTCTGCATTCAAAGCAATTTGTACAATTATTTAGGTTTTGATTGGGTTGTGAACTGAGTCAGATGTGTTTCTTCTCATTTGGGAGACTTCCTTGCGAGAAAACTGGCAAGTATTATCCTAGAGTTTCAGAACCATGGCAATTGTGAAGCTGGCCAGTGTGATGAAATAATTTAACATGGTAGTTCATAGGGGGTCCCTGGGCTGCCATGTTGGGAATATTCAATTGTTTGCTGTAAGAAGTGCCCCTCATGAGCATAATTCTAATTAACAATACTAATTCTACCTCCAAACTGTTGACTACTTAAGGAGTTCTTTAGGAAAGGTGGCAAAGTTGATACAGTTAAATTAAAGAAAGATCATAATTAAATGTAAACGTAATAAAACTCCATCTAGTTCATGTTCCATCAGTCGCAGTTAACTCATTGTGGTTCTTGTGGAATTCTAGTAGCAACACAGGTTCAATGATTCCGGTCACTGGGAAGTCACTCTTGCTGCTGGTGGTGGTGGTTGGATAGGCTCTGAACTTAAGCTCAAGAGCCCATGGGCTCGGGGACCAACTGAACATTGGATCACTGTGCAGCCTGGTTAGTTCAGATAGATCTCAAAGTGTGGCTCATGGACAATACTTCTGGCACCCATGCCAAAGAATGTTGATGGGCACATGGTTATGGAATGCAAGGTAAGTGCTAGTCGATACCAAGAATGCTGTACTGGGATCCAAATAGGCCAACTTTGGTGCAGAGGAGTGAGTCCGTGAGACAGGGTTTCCATTCCTCTGGGTAGTTCCCCTGTACTTGTATGTAAGTTCCATGCAAGTTGTCCTCCAGTTCGGCGGGTTTGGATGGGTTCTGAACAGGCTAGGTCTTCGCTTGTTTCTTGATTAGCTGTTTTTTTCTGGAACCCAACAAGATGTGTTTGCAGTGATGACTTCTAAGGAGAGGGGATGCACAACGGTCTGTTTCCATCCATTAAGGAAGTATCTAATCTACACCAGTATTTGTCTCATATTTTGCCTCATATCCCCAGATCATGGACCCACAGGATGAAACAGTCAACGGTGTTTAAAACAGTCAACAGAGTGTCTAAGATGGCCTTTGTGACTTATTTAGTGTTCCACATGAGGTGAAATTCAGCAAGCCATTGTTCTCAATAAATGCCTGGAGCTGGGGATCACTACTCTTTCCAGTAAATTAGGAGGATAGAGCAGGGCTAAAAATACCTAGTAATTTGTTAATTCAGCAGGGCCAGCTTGAGATTAATTTTACCAGTGGCACACCTACAGCCATTTTTATTGATAGAGGCTTCTATTCTTGAAGACAATGACTAGTTATAAATTATGCTTGGGCAATGGTCACTGCTGGGAGAGGAGAGAGTTTTTTTGTATTGTGTCAATAGACAAATACTATTAGGGAATCATACAATTTTAGTGATCTGTGTAGTTCTGTAAACTGTTCTGGTGTCATTGAAGTTAACTAGTCTAGAAATGTGCCTTGGTTATGGAGAATATCTAAAGAAATGGACTTACTCTTCAACTAAGTGTCTATATTAAAGAATCTGCTTTTAATCGCTGAATAAGTTATGTTAACTTTATTTCTGAGATGTTGGCAATTTCAATGCATAATTTAGTGCATTTTGTTTCTCTGAAACGTAGCAGGATACCTTCTGGGGTACCAAGAAACTGGATATTCTGTTGCGTAAAGAGCAGCCTTTCTCCTTTTTATTTTCTTGATCAAGTTTTGAAATCAAATTTTAAAGGCTGGATCAAACAAATTCTTCATTCCTAGTTCAACTTGGGTATAATGGCGAATATGTTCATCTAAACCTTTTCTGATCTGTATTGAATATGGATCAAAACCTGGTTGGATGAAGCCAGATTATCATTTAGTAACGATTTATCCTATGCCTTTCATTTGTGGTTTACCATTACAGATGCAGTGCTAGCTGACCTGAAGAGTAGTAGAGTTGGATAGAGAAGTAGACAATCCTGCGATCTGACCAAGAAAGGAGAGGAGGTAGAAGAGAGATATCTCTTTCCTTCATTCCAAAGATCAGATCAAAGGTATAACCTCAAGATCTGCCATATCAGAGATATGGTTTTGGTATTCTGAAACTGCAATGATCGTCCCATAATGTAAATGTTCACCTAAGATCGTCAGATGGTTTAGGTTTAAGAGCATTGCTGCTACCATACCCCAGAACACAGCTGGTGAACATTTTATCTGGGAGGAGAGAGTGATAGGTTATGAGAAGGTATTTGTGTGGTGTTGGGATGTCGATTACTGTATCATCATAATTTTTGCCTAATGTAAGGCAAAACTTTTGAAAAGGTCATCCCGTACAGTGGCCACTAAGCCCCTTACAAAAATGTGTCTGGGTGTGTAGGCTATGTGTGTAGGCCGGAGGTATAAGTTAATTTAGCCTGGACAAATAACCATTCCTTAGCCTAAACATCCCAGACAATACAAGCTAAAAAACAAAACTAGTGACACCCTCTTTAGCCTCATCAACACACTCAATGTGGTACAGCATGTCACACAAGCAACACACTTCAAAGGCCACATTCTCGACTTTGTCTTCTCAATATCACTAATAATACAATGCAAATCATCCATAACCCTGAACTAGACCGACCACTTTGCCATCTCTAGCTCCCTGCTTGGCATCTTGCCAACAAACCAAGGTCAAAACAAAAGAGAAGACCAGACCTTCAGATCCTTCAAAGACTTCTCCATAGACAACTTAATGCTTGAACTCATCTCTCATCCTACCAACTCCACTTCTGATGTCAACACCCTTCAAAACAACATTTTTTTGTAAAGCTACGTGAACACCCATGCCACAATTAGAACACACAAGTGGAAACCAAAGCCTTCAGGCACCCTGGTACTCTACAGGCGTTGCTGACAATAAGCAATTCATCCACAGACAGGAAAGAAAATGGAATTCCAAGGACCTCTTGAGATTTAAGTCCCTCCATGCAACACACAGACAGCTCATCACATCAGCCAAATTAAAGTACTATACCAACGTGATCAAAGAAGGCACCAACAGAAGAAGAGCAATATTCAAGGCAATCAAGCACTACGTCAACCCTCTGCGTATTAGATTTCTCATTCCACAGAAAAATGCAATGCCAGCAACCTTTTCTTCCTTGAAATAAATACAGAAGACTCAACACCACATCGACCAATCCAAGTTTATTTCATCTCTTATCATCCATCCCTTCCCTTAAAATCTCATAATGGTCAGCCTTCCAAGCCTTATCTCTACCTGATCTCGCTGACATACTTGGTTCCTTCAAAGCCACGTCTCATGAATTTGATGTCTGGGGGCACTCTCTTACCCCTACTTACCATTGTCAGTGCCTCCCTCACTCAAGGCATTCTCCCAGAAACTCTCAAAACAGGCCAGATCCTTTGCCAGAT